>JAHXMU010000205.1:99093-121424 GCA_019455685.1 Philornis downsi
ATGCTAGCAGACTTTTTGGTGCCTCGAGGATGTGGTTTCAACAGGATGGGGCCACATGTCATACGACTAGGGTATCCATAGAGCTGCTGAAAAATGTTTTTCCTGGAAAACTCATTTCGAAAAGGGGGGATATTGAATGGCCCCCACGTAGCCCCGATCTCTCTCCATGCGATTATTTTCTATGGGGCTACCTCAAATCGGTAGTCTACGAGAATAATCCGACCAATTTAGACAGGTTGAAGAGGAAGATTATTCAGGAAAGTAGCAAAATACCGAGAACAACTTTTCAACGAGTTTTCCAAAATTTGCGACTTCGGTTCCAAGAGTGTCAAGCAGCCGAGGGAAGCCATTTGGACAACATTATTTTTAAGTCTTAAAAATTCCCATGCTTCTACTTTTTAAAAATACAAATAAATTTTTTTTATGTTTCGTAGTTTTTTTTTTAATTGAATATTTAAACCGCAAATCTGCAATTTAATAGGAAAGCGATATTCTGTAAAGCCATTCCAAGACAAGAGATAACTTAGAATATGTCATACAAGTAGCTATGGAACTACCCTTAATTTGAGTTTCATGGACTAAACGCTGAAATGATTTTGTAATGTTTGTGATGTTGTTTTGAAACATTAGTCTTGACAGTTCATATTCGGATTCGTGAAGTAGAGACGTGGCAAATTTATAATGGAAAAATATACGATAAACCAACGTGTTTTAATCGTTAAAACATTTTATTAAAATCAATCATCGAATACTGTGACGATGAGAAAGTTACGTGAAATTTTTGGGAGAAACAACGTGCCAACAAGACGCACTACTTATCGTGTAGTGAATGATTTCGAAAAAAGAGGATCTGTAGCTGAAAGGGCCAAGCATGGATCACAACGTACTGCGATATCGGTGGAAAAGTGGAAAAGGAAAAATCATTAACGGCGAATATTATGCTAATTTATTTCAGCGTTTAGGTAGTAAAATTATGGCGAAAAGAAAGTGTTGTTTCATCAAGACTATGCTCTGTTTCACACATCCACTATTGCAAGGGCCAAAATTAATGAATTAAAGCTCGAATTAAAGTCCCTCAGATTGTTTTCTGTTTCCAAACTTGAAAAAATAGCTCGGTGGTAACAGATTTGCCAACAATGAAGATGTGGCGACTCTGGTGGATGGCTATTTTAAGGAATTTGACAGTTGTTATAACAGACAGGGTATAGAAGTTCTTGAATATCGCCAGAAAAAAGTGTATCAAGCTTCAAGGAGATTATGTTGAAAAATAAAGAAAATTTTTATCAACTTTTTTGTGTGTTCTTTGTTAGGTCGGCTACTTTCAGGACCGCCCTCGTAACAACGCCTCTAATAAAGGTTTCCTTCGTTACGTTTTGGAAGCTGATATTAAGTCAGACAATAGTCTCACATAATCCCACCTCGAGATTTTAATACAAGAAATCGAATTTTATACATGGTAATAGATGAAAGGCATAGTTCTAATGACATTTTTTGCAAAAATTTGGCAATTTGCGATCTTCCCACATTGATTGATCTGTAATTCAGCAAAATTTAAAATTCCCATTCTATGTGATTATCAGATATTTAACATATTTATGAACAATTCTGCGTTAATTTGAACTGCCAAATGTTCAATGTGCTCATTCCGTTTGAAGTCTAGTAAGCAGCTTAAACGTATTTTCATTTTTCCATGAAGAACACATATTTATGGTCATAGCAATGAAACCTTTGGTAGTTGAACATTTCAGCAATGGTTATTTTGTGCAAACGGAATTCCATTTGCAAAACAATACAATCTCTCGTATGAATCGTAAGATCATTACCCCAATGGTCTCAAATCCCATGAAAATAAGTCTATCTCTCTTTACGAAAAATGTTCTCATGATGAAAATTGATAAATCTCCTGGACACGATAAAATAGCAGCGAAAATGATTTCAGAACTCAACCACAATATCCTCAAATTAGTTTTATTTATATTTAATGCTATACTCCGCATTGGATACTTTCCTCGATCATGAAAGCTGTTTGAAATAATAATTATCCCAAAACCTGGAAAGGAACTGTCACAAATTACATCTCCCTCTCTACCTTATCTAAAATGTTTGAAAAGATCTTTCTCCAAATTTTGTACTCCCATATTGAAGCAAACCATGTAGTGCCCATGCACCAGTTTGAGTTTCGTAAGGGTCATGGAAGGATAGAACAAGTATACCGTGTAGTAAGCCAGATCAGACAAACATTCAGAGATCGGAAATATTGCTCATCTCTCTTTATAGACATCTCCCAAGCCTTTGATAAAGTATGGCATGATGACCTCATTCACAAAATAGTCTCTTTTCTATCGACAAGCACCCACAAGCTGCTGGAAAGCTATATAAAGGATCGATCTTTTGTAGTAAAATCTAAGGACTGTGTTTCAACTCAAAGAAAAGTTTCAGCAGGAGTTCCGCAAGGCAGTATACTAGGCCCTATACTAAATACCATCTACACCTCTGACATGCCTGTTCAATCCTTAATTCAAACTTCAACTTTCGCTGATGACGCTACATTCATGAGCGCTAGCACTTACCCATTAATGGCTTCTAGACAACTGCAGTCTCATATACATACATTAGAATCCAAGAGAGCACAGGTTACATTCTCTCTTAGACTTCTGTCTAATTGCCCTGTCCTTACTATTCACTTTAGTACCATACCCGTTCATAACCATGTTAAGTATTTGATTGACGTTTTACGTGGAAAAATTACATCGACCCAAAAATCACTCAATTGATTAAAAATGGCTCAACTCCACTGGCTTATTGGCTCCCAGCCGTCATATCCGGCTAAGAACGGACACGCTAGACTTGGTCCTTTGATACAAAATTCGGCTCACCAAAAATAAGATCCGGCAATGGCGGGATTCTTTAGTTTAAAATAGAATTCAGATTTGAATACTTATTGCCAATTTCAAATAAAAATCTTCAATAAAGGAAAATGAATAGAAAAAAAGCAAAATTTGCATGCATTTTGTATGGGAAAAGTAATTCAGCTCGGGATTAATATCAGCTTTAAACTAGGGAATTAAAAAAATTTAACAATTTCAATGCTTAATAAAATCTCTACAAATATTTAAATATATTTTATATTTATCGAAGCCGATTTGAGCGGAATGAATCGCTCACTAAAAAAATTGTGATCAAACCCTGTTCACCATCTGTTTGCCGCTTAGTTCAGTCCAAATATAATAATATAATAATAATAATATCTTAATATTGATTTCTGGAATCTATTTTTATTTTCACTTAACACCGCCAAATAGTCTACAGAACTCTCTAAAAGAAAAAAAGGACCGGTTAAACTTTTTCTTTAAAGATGTTTTGATATTTCTAATGGAAAAAGCGGCTGATCCAGTCTTTAATACGCTAACCAAAAGTGACAGCTAATTTTAGCTATATACACTAGACAACAAACTTGTCCCTTAGGTTAATATTTGCCCAATCGTGTGACTTAACTTTATTACCGCAAATATATATATTAGCGTTAGTTGATTCTTCTCTATTTAATCCTTACGGTTCCAATTGAAAACGTACAAGTGTTCACAAAACGAGAGGAGGTATTGTTTCATAATCCCAATAACTTCAGCCATGTCTGTAGATTACATAATAAAACATTTGGTTAGAAAGTGAATCACCGGTGAATCATCTCATAGACAGCACTATAAAGCAATGTATAGTCTTTCAAAATATGTACAAATATTACCCTATTCGAAATTTACAACGTGATATCTCAATAACATTATAAAGAAAACTATCTTCAGTGGGCTCTTCTCATCAACAGTCAACTGAAATATTATACTTTCTATATATTTGATGTCGCAAAAGTGGAAATCTAACATCAAAGCAATACTTTTTATCCACCATAGCAGAGCACTGATGGAAGATTCTTCAGAATAACTTACAAAAAATGACCGCCAGATAATCGGATGTTTTGCGTATCTTCTCAAACATCTTTCGGTTCACTTGTTCTATGTGATCCGTCATTTCCATGTTGGCGGGACTGGTTAGCCAATCGAGAACCTCTTCTTCGTCATCAATGTCACCGTCATAATTGATGTATTTGCCCTTGCGGAAGTAGGTAATGCCAGGAGGATTACGGAAGCCATACTTTTTGGCCATCAACTTGTCATTGCACTTCACAATCTGGATGCCATACTCCGTCGCCTCGTCGTCTATCAGTTCGATGTGACGCAATACTCTGGGCGAATCGGGATCATCTTCTTTGTCTGCAATGGAGGCGATACAAGAGAAAGAAATATTAATGGTCGTACAAGTCGTTGCTGGCTGAAAATGTTTGTGAACTTTAAAAATATTAAATTTAATGTTCTTTTTTTTTTTGAGTTGAAAGAAGAAAAGGAAATTGCTTTAGATGTAACATTATTTGTCTGTTTGTTTTTAGCAGTTACAGTTTACTTTTTTCAGAAGTTTAGTTTGTTAACTTGTACGAACCAACGTATGTTCTGTGGAAAATTAAAGTTTTATAGAGATAAAGGCCAAAGTTGAATTGAATAGAATAGAATAAATGTTATTAGTTTTAAATACCAGATGCCAGCATTTGTACTTACAAAATACAACGGCCAGGAAATCTTTCGTACTGATGTATTCGAATAAGGTCTCACGATCGATTAGCTCAATACTTTCATCGGCCTTTTGTTCCAAAATCCATTTGAACACTTCATTGCTTTTGGCGATATTACCTAAATACGGGTTGATGGGAGGTGGGGCGAGAGATTTCCAATACAGGGTTTCATATTAATTGAAGTTGTTTTTGTGTCAAAAAAGAAAACATAAATAAATATTTGCCAAATTTCAACGAACATACCTGAATACTGCAGTGTTTTATAATTCAATCAAAATGTTGACCCTGACATTTGTTGCGAAGCCAAAAAAAAAAAAAATTCCATAATTTGTTATGTTCTTGATTATTTTTTTAGGCGATTTTCTTGGCAACCTGTCAAGTTTTTTTTTTTTCTTGGTTTTCAGAGAAGCTGTGAAATCTGCTTTTAATTTGTTCATTCTGAGGCTGTTGATGATTATAAACATAAATTCCATAATTTTCATATGAGTTATGATGTTTTTAAATTTTGCGTTCTTTTTTTTTTTGTTTTTGTTTCGTGGCTAACTTATAGTAAAACAAAATACAGCCATTTGAGATTATTTTCTGTATGACGAAAGAGATTTCTGTATATTTTTAAAAAAATCCAACAAATTTATTACAAAATCTTACTGAGACCAATGAAGTCGCAGGTCTGCAAAGCAAAAAACTATTTATAGTCTTTTTTTTTGGTTTTTTAATTTCTTTAATTATTTAGCCTTAAAACTTTAAACTGCTTTGATATATTAGCATCTATGAGGTTTTTTAAACTCTTTAATTATATATAAGTTTGATTTAATAGAATTTAATTCTCATTGATTTTTTAAGTTTTACGTAGCGTTCTAAAAGTAATGTTCTTTGCGAACATTTTTAAACTTATCTATCAATGAAATTAATTTCATTACAAAATTCAGCATTTTTAACCGTTACTATTCGGTATAAAGTCTTACAAAACAATTCGATTACACTCAACGAAATATGGTGGTTCAAGCGAAAATTTTCTGTTTGTATTGGCGAGAGTGGCCAATACAATTTTATGTACATAAATTATGCTAAACTATATGTAAATTCGATATTTGCAATATCGATAACAAAATTGTGTTAGTGTGTAGAGGTAACATTAACAGATAAATCTGATAGATTCAACTAATGTAACAAAAAAAAAAAAAAAAAAAAGATGGTAAAAGTGAGAAATAGCGTGAGAAAATTGTGTGGTGTAGAGGTAATCTTAACAGATAAATCTGATAGATTCAATTAATACGAGTATAACAGAAAAATGTTTAAGAGTGAGGAATAGTGAGAAGTATGTAATGTGATCTTAAGAAATATGTGATATGATTGTATCCAGAATACATAAACATAAAAATTCAAATAAAGCTACAGAAAGTGAAATAAGTTAAAATCTGTCAGATTTTTTTTTATAATGTTACTTGCACCATAGGCGGACCACACTCCAGTCAAAATAGAAGCATAATATATTGACACAAGCGACAAAAGGCCTGCTAAAATAATTGTTAGCAAACGTACATAAATGTAATATACATTAATGCTTTTGTGTGTGTGGTGTGTGGTCCATTTGATAATCTTTGCTTTTCCGTTTATTCATTGGAAGCATCAAATGAATTTTTGTAATTATTTCTTTCTAAGAAATTCAGAAGTTTGATTTAATTAAATATTTAATAACAATGTACACATCCATTCAGTTTATTTAGTTATATTTAATAATTATTTTTATATTATATAATATGTATGATTGATACTTTTTTTCTTTTTCATTTCATTTTTCTTTTTAGTGATAACAAAATATTTGCAACAAAAGAAAAATCCTAGTTTGCTTTTTGTGAAAACATTAACAAATTGAAAAAAAAGATTAAAAAAACTATAATGAAAACACTGGTCTATAACTGGTCTATTCAGCTGTAAGTACAATAAAGAGTACGAAATTTTTTAGCTCGTCACAGAGAACGTAAACAAAATTTTGTTACGACTGAAATGAATCCTAATTTTTAGAGCTTTAGCATTTAACTTAAATGAATACTAATTTTTAGAGCTTTAGCATTTAACAGAGTGAACACTAGCTAACAGCAAGAGGCTAACAAAGATGTGTATGAAACGTTATTCTACTCCGGAAAGCATAGTTATTCTTAACCAAAAAACGTTAATTTTTCATCGTTTCTCAACAAAATTGGATTCGAATGCAAATAAACACTCGGTGTTTAGAAGTTGTTTGAAAAAACTTCTGAAGAAATCAAAATTATACTAAACAAATTTGTGATAGTTAAGTTATATTTGACTTATGCTCTTGGTTGAGGACATTTTTGTACCGGTGACATAGTTGAAATAATAAAATTCCGGTGATGTTCAAGAAAGAACAAACAATTAAAGGCGTAGTTGAGGACATTTTTGTACCAGTGGCAAAATTTTATAATTGAAATAATGAGATTCCGGTGATGTTCAAGAAAGAACAAACAGTTAAAGGCCTAGTTGAGGTCATTTTTGAATCGGTGGCAAATTGAATTAAATTAATGAGATTCCGGCGATGTTCAAAATGAACAAACATTTAAAGGCGCTAGAGATGATATTTCGACGAATACCAAAATAGCTATCCATCGAGCCAATTGCCAATGTAATCATTTTCGCAAGTTTTCGCCGAATCAAGTCTATTAGCAATAAGAAGAAAAATGCCAGCAGGAAGATGATCTTCAAACCGAATAAAGTACCAAAATTATAGTATTAAAAATTTCGCATATTTTAAGGTCAATTCATTTCGATTTTCAATACGTTCAACATGGAATCATATTCATATTATGACTGGCTCGAAATTTAAATCATATTTTACTGATAGTGGGTAGTCTTATGCTATTTTTGGAATACCGTCTGTTTGCTGGAAAATTATTTTTAATGAAACTTTTTTTTGTATATTAAATAAATATGTCTCAAAGAAAGATCCTTAGACGACAGTTCAAAATCATTTGCAAGTAATCTGGGTTTTTTGGTGAAAACTTTTTCGAAAACTTTTGAGCCTTCATAGAGAGCTCATAACGTTGTAAATTTTCGTTTGTAATCTAAGTCATATTGTAAATGTTGTAGTGGATAATTTTAACTAGTATTAGTAATTATTAGTATTATTATTAGTATAATACTAGAATTATTAGTCTTTAGGACGAATTTTCAAGCAAATTTTTTACGTAAAAAACGGGAGTGGAATTTGAAGGTTGATTATTTGTCCCAGACAGCTTTTTTTTTTTTTTTTTTTTTTTTTAAGGAAATTGTTCTAACATTGATTTGTAAACAGCTCATCTGAATAACTGATAGCATCTGTTAATTTAATTTTATTTCATTTATTTAACAATCTTGTAATTTAAAGCCTTTTAGTCAATCATAAAATCATTATGAATTGTTAACTATCAATTTCAATAGTATTCCGGTGTCTTAAGTTAGGGAATATACAGTATTGAATAGAGACCACAAATAGTTTGAGCGACCTCTGGCAGTTTTATTCTATCAAATTAAAAATTTTTTGCCGCAAACTAGATGTATCTGATTGAAAGAAATCTCCCATTTATGGATGTAATTTACAAACAATCTTCATAAACTGAATGAGAAAACCACTTTTAACCTTTATTGATTTCGAACGAGAACAAACTTCTATGTGGAAATTTACTGCATTCCTACATATTTAGCTTTGAAATGCGAAATTGATCGTGTGGAAAAAAACGCTTTCATTGACATGGGGCAGCTTTATTCTAATAATCGTATCCGTATCTTTTCTCATTGGCTTCTTAATTGATAGCATTATCACAAAGTCTTCATATTCAGTAATCCTGATATGCGTACAGTGTTAAAGAAAAAGCTCTGCAAAAAGCTTTTCAAGTATTATATCTTATGATCTAACTTCAGTGTTTTTAGAAATGTTGGTATTAGTAAATTTTGTCGAAACCACAAGTCGCTTACATAGTTTCATCTAACTCTCTAAGAATTCGAGAAATGTTACTCTTAAACTATATGATAATAAACTTGTAATAATGCTATGCCTTTAGCTAAGAGATTACGTAAAATTGAAAAAATTACACAAAAACAAAAAACAAAAAAAAAAAAAACAAAATTGAGTGGCCGCTGGCAGATTTACTCTACATTACTTTTAGCAATTTTTTGTACATTAACCATATCTGGCAAACTTTCTTTGTTGACTTCATTGTTAGCATTTAAAAAATAATCATATTAAGTACAAATTATAATTAAATATATTAATTAATAATTAATAATATTAAGTAATCTGCCAAAGTGTTACATTTTCACATCTAATTTAGGGCTTCTTATAAATATTAGTATTGACAAATTTTCGCAGAAGCCACTGACAGATTTTCAATTACTGTCATACAATATTTTCCTATTAGCAAAAAGATTCCTTTAAGCTTTCTCTATTTCTTAAGAGAATTTAGGAAAGCTCACACCAAATCTATACAGTAACACATTCCTAATTTTGCTAAGTTTTATATGAAGTTGAAAAAAAATGCAGTTAGTGATTTTTGACAATTTTATACCACTCAATTTCATTTTCATTTCATTTCATTTCATGTATTCATACTCGTACATCGTAAATGATTTTAAGAATATGGAAGAGCTTGATATAAGAGTAATTACAAGTTGTGGATTTCTAGTCTAGTCTAGTGGTCAACCGGATATTACCAATTTATAAAATAATTTAATGATTCGAACACGTAAAAAACGTATAGTATGTTTTGATATATGATCATAACCTTACTACCATATTAAAAATCCTCTCAATTTTCGTAAGGCAACCAAGATTTGTTGCCGAAAAAACTTCAGTACCATAATTAATGTGAGATATCAGCAAGGCATGAGCTAACCTCTCTTTAATATAAATTTGAAGGAATATATTCATATTGCACAACTTTCCAACTTTTTTGGGTTTTTAAGTTGTTTTCAAAAAGCTTTCTAGAAGGTCTCTAATTTTCACTTAATTGAGATTTATTATAACTTAGATATTAAAAAAATTCCGTTGCATGCCACACATTTAGTGAGCTTACACATCTTCTACGTTCAGATTCACTGGAATATGAAAAACTTGCTCACATTCAGTGAGCTTACACGTCTTCTAGGTTCAGATTCACTTAATGGTATCTACGGTTTATAGTTTTCAACGTTAATTTCAGAAGGCTTCACTACATTGGCCGATTAGTTGACTGCAAGAAGTTTTGCTAAAACATTCAAAAAATTTTTTACAAGTTTTTACTGCAAAAGAGTGCAATGTTTCGAATAATTTGAAACTTTGTCCAACATGTTATTAGTAACGATAACATAATTGACGGAGTCTCCTCTCAATGATTGGTGGTTTATTAAAGAAAAGCTACTTCTATTAAAGATGTTCTATTTAAGTTTGCATTAAATTGGTAATAACAAATCAGTTACTGTAGGCACAAAAATTTCGTGTATTTTCTGCAGAAATTATTAAAGACTTCATATAAAGCTTTAAAGCTTCTATATTTGATATGAATTAAAAAAGCTTATATGTCAGATTGCGCGTAAATTGCCAACGTCATCAAAATAATTGCTAAAGCTTTTTAGAAGCTATTCAAAAATTACAAAACTTTGATATGTAAAGCCATTTTTTAAAGAGTTAGCCTAGTTGATGTGTTATCTGTAGCTCTCTGCTTATGTTCTCAATGAATGGGGGGGGCATGGTGATTTTCACTTGCTTTTGGGGAGGCGTAAGCCTGAATAAGTTGGGAAGCACTGCTGTAGATAATGAAACGAATTTTCTATAAAGATGTATAAAACCTTTAAGGTATTTTGTTATATAATGTTTCTTGCATGTAGGCGATTTTAAATAATAGTTCTGAAAAAGTTCAACATCAAATTTGAGATTTTTTAGAAACACTGGCTAGTTTCCATTTTGCCATTAATTGCTAAAAAAATTATTAGTTGTTTAGTAGTATGACATTCATTCCTTAAAGCTCTTGTAGCTCTCCGCTTATGTTCTCAATGAATATGACTGAATATGATAATGAAACGAAGTTTCTATGATGTGTAATTTCTTTAATGTAATTTGTAATAAATTTTTTCTTGCTTACAAACGATTTCAAAAAATTATTGTGATAAGATTCAACATCGGTTTTGTGATCTTTTAGAAATACTGTGCAAGTTTTCCTTCTGCATTAATGGCTAGAAAAACTTTTCAATCGTTATTAAAAATTGCAAAAATTGTGAAATTTCGGTGGACAAGCCCTTATGTAGACTTTAGCTAATGGCACATTAATAATGCGTAACATTTTTGGTTTATAAGAAAAACTGCACTCCTTACAATTGGCTGCTTGAAGTCTCTGTTCGAAGTTTTGTTAACAATTCTGTTATGCTAAGCATATGATTTTTTGGTTTACTATAGAAAGTTTAAAAAGCTTCTCTGAAAATTTTTGTATTTTACATTTATTGTCATTTTTTTTAGAAATGCTAATAATGAATGCGATACGGTAGATCTGTTCAGGTTCAGTGCAACACGTTCACATTCTACTCTTAGACTCATTTAACGAGACATGAAGTTTAATGTCAGTTTAACATTCAAACATCCAGTTTGAAAAGCTTTTTTTTATTAGACTTGCCTTTTTGTTCGACTAATCGATATGTTCGTCACATATATCGAGGTGATCATCACTCAAATAAAGATTTTTGATGCTCTAATGTCATCAGGGTGGAAGCCACGATCATATCGCTTTCCAACCAAAATGCCACAGTCAGAAATAATTTGAATTTACTCGTAGGTTGACAAAATCAGCAAAATAAGTCCTCAAGCTTTTACATGCAAAACTGAAAATAGGCTACATCATTTATAAAGGCTTAACATATTCAACGTCTTACTTCGTGACATAAGCGGCAGATACTCTATTTCTTGTAACTACTACTTTTTAATAAAAAAAAATTGAGTTGCAGTTAAGCTTTGGAAAAAAATACAATTATTATGGCTGGATTTGTTAATTTACTATGATATTGAAACAATGAGAGTTTGTTTCTATAGGAATTTATGATATATTTGTTAAGTATAGAAATGTATTTTTGCTTTTCGTCAAAGTTTAGTGAAATGATCTGTGTATGGAGGTGGTTTAATAAAGCTTTTTAGAAAGCTTCCAAATTTGTTTTGCCATTTATTGCATATATATGTATATTGTTATCAAACAAGTTTGCCAATTCCTAAAGGAATTTCACATTTTTTCACTTAAATTTCCAAATGAAACCTAATTCGCAAAAAAAAGAAAAGTTGAAAATGCAAAATATGTTACTTGTAGCTATTAAGGATTTCAACTTAACAGTTATAAAAATATCAATTTGGTTATTTAAGCACAAGAAAAAAATCCTCCTTTATATTTTATACATAAGTTTCAAAATTGCCATAGGCAAAATCACTCCTAAATGCTTAACTTATTTGCTGTATTAACGTGCGGTATAAGGGATAAATACCGTTTTTCTATTAACAACTGCTGGTTAACAAAAAACAAAAAAAAGCTTTCTTAAAAGCTTTGGAAAAAATTTTATCATTTACAAAAATAAGCTTTCGGAAAAGCTTTGGAAAAAATTTTATCATTTACGTATTGATTTCTTAATTTATCAAAGTATGGTCCAATGAAAATCTGTGTCTATAGCAATTTATGAAATTTCTGTTAAGTACAAAAAAATGTTTTGTTTTTTCTTCACAAAACGTAGTATAAATTTCTGCTTGTTGAGGCGGTTTGAGGAAGCTTTCAACAAAGTTGTCACATTTGATTTCGTAGTACATAATCATTGGTATTGAATAACTTTTCTGCCCTGAAGTGATAAAATAATTTCACACTTTTTCACATAAATTTCAAAAATTTCATAATTTTTAATTTCCACCACTCTAAGATTTTCTAAGTAGCTTGTTGGTAGCACACAACATAACTACTTTTAGCAACTTTAGCAATTGGTAGCAAACAACATAACTACTTTTCGTAACTACTGGTTAATAAATAAAAACAAATGCAGTTCATTGCAATAATATTCTGCCAAGGGTGTTACAGATTTCTGTTTAAGCCTTCACTAAAGTTAGGTTAACAACTCTGGTGTACAAAATATACGAAATTTCGGTTTTCTGCTGGCATTTTTAAAAGCTTTCTACGAAGCTTTCAAACTATTACATGGTGAATTTTATTGAATTGAATTGGAGAAAAGGCAATAACGCTCAAGTCGTCAAATGACTGTTTAAGCTGTCACAAAAATTTTCTATTCCGATAGGTAAACTCTTTGTCAAAGATTTTACCTAGCTGATGACGTAGTGAAAATGACACAAGTGAAAATTGTGCTTTTATGTCTTAACAATCGCAGTTTAATACAACAGGCATCTCTTCACACCAACTGCATGAAACTGTTAAAGCAATCTGCTCAAGCTTTGGGTGAAGCTGAAGGTGGTAAAAATTCAGTTATTTAAGCATGTGTGTGTTTTTTTGTTTTAATTTATTAAAATATTAACTAATGAAAAAGATTTTCTATATAAAAATTTTCTATGAATTTTTTGTGTTTTAAGTTAGGTAAAGGGAACTTTTGTTTTCGACCAGTGTTTGAATAAAGCATATAAAAATATTTACTATCGTATAATTTAATTTGTCTTCAGACAATAACAACAACCAAAAATTTTTAATATAATTAAAAATAATAATTAATAATAACAATGAAGTAGTGTTTACTGAGAGAGAGAGAGATAGAGTGAAAGATAGAGTAAGAAATTACAATAGTGCACTGAGAGAAACAAAATGTATGCATTTTAAAATGTGACTTTAAACGAGTTTTACAGTCTGAGTTGAAAATAGTAAATTTACATAGTATCAAAAGTTAAAAATATTCTAGTAAAAAGTAAGTAAAGTTTACTAAAAAATATATGTAGAGTTTTTAGTTTTAGACTGCTTTCAAGATATTGAACAATGATTTGGTTTTTTTTTGCGGTTATAGGTCAGTTTACAGAAATAAAGAAATTTTTGTGGTGCCAAGAAATGCATATAGTGTTGGGCTGGCTGGAAGGATAAGGTTAGGCGTTGATGGGTGAGGGCGGACGGCGGCGGCGGCTGCAAACTGGTGGTTAGTAGTGAGTCGGAGTCGAACGACGGGATTCTGCTGCACAGGTTGTGGTGGTTTGAGTAGAAGGTCCCACGTAGCTTAGAAGCGCGAAGCGTTTTTTTTTATTTAGTTCTTGGCGTTTAGGTGTGGTTTCAGTTTTTGTTTAATTTCAATTTGGTTTATAGGTATATGAAACGAAAAAAACTCTTGCTTTTTGTCATATTTCGTGTTGTTTGAACGGAAATGTCGAATTCTAAAAAATTTACTTGTGGCTTTTTGGTCTATTGTTCATTTCTTTATTTCTTAATTTTTAGTCAATCGTAATGTTTCCTTGAGCCTACAGCGAGATATCCTGAAAAATGAGGTCATACAAATGTTTTAGTCGTTTGTGCAAATAATTTATGCCTACAAGAGAAAGAGAGAGAGAGAGAGAGAGAAAAGAGAAGAAAATAGAAAAAGACAAAAACTGAACAACATATTCGACTAGTAATTGTAGCTAATTGAGATATCAGATTTTGTAGTTTTTGATATTTTTCGATTTAACTTTATTAGTGTAATTTTTTTTTATTTTGCAGTGTAGGTAATTGGGGACCAGAGAAAACTACCAAACAATGAATTTGGCCAAATCAAATTCGAACGTACCGGTTTTAACATTTAATTTATCATCGTTTTTGTCTTTAGCAAGAGTCTTTTTCGTCGACTTTGAGGCGGAGGCAGTTTTAACGGTGGCCGTGGGCACAGGCTTTGAAGAAACCTTTGGGCTGTTCGTTGATTTACGATTGTTGGCATACGAAACCTTAACCAATTTCTCCTCACTATCGTTGTCATCATCATCATCATCATCCTCGTCATCATCATCATTATCATCATCATCCTCGTCACTGTCAGGGACTACTGGTTTCTTTTTACGTTTCGATTTATCCTTTTTGCCGCCGCTGGACTTTTTGCCGGCTGTCGGGGGGGAGCTCTTGGTGGTGACGGGTGTCGAGTCGGGTGTGCCAAATTGAAAGTTGCCTGGCTGTTGGTGTTTGTCACCATCGCCGGATTTGCTATGTCCTATTCTCTGAGCAGTCATTTTAGGAACTTTAGTTGACTTTTCCAATTTAGTTGGACAGCATTGGAATGGTTTGTAATGGTCGGGCATAAAATTGTTGCCACGCTTGGCTGAACCGCCTTCGTGACCCAGTCCAACATAGAAACACTCGTCATCTGTGCACAAACAAACAAAAACATTTTGTCAGATTCAAAATCAACATTAATGCAAAGATGTATTAAACAAAATTACAAAGTTCAAAGAATTCTCAAACAATTCTTTCTTTCGGTTTTTTAACTTATAGACAGTGAGAACAAGTTAGTATGTAACTCAAAATTTATCATTTTGTTTCATTTCATTTTTTCGTTTTCTATTAATATCTTTTTTTTTTGTTTTTTTTTTTTTTGGTTTAAAATTTAAACAAACAACTTTTTGCATTTATAACAATTATAAAAAAAGCGTGCTTTCGTTTCGGTTTTTTTGGTTTTATTAAATTTGTTTTTTCATTTCCAAACTTTTCAAATTTCAATAATAAAACGTTAAAATTGGAAAATAGTACAAAAGTAGCTAATAATGTTGGTTGTGTTTCTCTTACATTCCTCAAGAGACACAGAGAGAAAGAGAGATAGAAAGAGCAAAAACTGATAACTGACAAAATGCTTTTGATGCTGACATTACAACAACATATCAATTTCAATTTCAATTTCAATTTAAATTTAAAGTCAATCAATTCAAATTTATTATTAACATTTCTCGGTTTAAATACAACTTTCATTTTCGTTACAGTTCAAATGGGGGTTTCTTTAACGACTATTGAGTAAAAATATAACTATAGAATAATTAATATATGGGATGTGTTTTTGTTTCTCACAGTGTACTAGCCTAGACGCTTAGCCACCAGCAATCAATCGATTCGTCAATTAATCAATGAAAAAATCTCAATTTTATTCGGTTGTTTTTTTTTTTTTTTTTGTTTTTTGTTTTACTACTTAAAGGCCAATTAGAATTTTTCATTTATTTTAAATTTTTCTTTTGGAAACAACGTCCTTGTTAATTTTTCTAGAAAATTTTCAAAACAAAACATTGTGTCAGCTATGTTTTCTGAATTATTATTATTATTATTATTATTAATTCATTACAAAACATTTATCGTTATTTATTTTTTATTCAATTTTTTTTCTGTATGAAAAATTAGTTTTTTTAGAGTGAATTTTACAAAAAGTTGTAGTGACTTTTGTTAGAGGTTAAATTTAGTAGAGTGTCTTAAGTTGGATGGGTGGTGAGGTCAACATGCATACATCAAACATATCAAAAAGTGGTCGGAAAAGTGGGCGTGGTTTTCAAAAATACTGGGTCCAATAAACAAACCGTGACACAGTGTGCATGAACGTCCTCCTTTTTGTATTTCATTGGAGTTTTGGTTTTTGATGGCGGTCGATTTTCGAGTGTATCGGCAATTGCAGCGGCCTACACAATTCTATCGCAGATTATATTTTCATAAAGTGTTAATCCCCATAATATTTTCGACTTCTTTGGCAGATTTCGGGAGAAACGTACTACATAAAATATACGATTCCATAATGAAACCATCATCCACTTGCATGTGGAAATTATGCAAACATTAAGTATTATATCTCGAATTAACCACAAGATCCCAAATTGGAAAGGAATTATAGCGTTTGAAACTAAATATCGGCGCTTTTTTATATAGTTAAATACCAGCTACGGACACTGAGGATTTTTTTCTGACATATTCATCTTTACATATATAGGTGACCATCACTACCAAAATTTGATTTAAATCGCTTTCTACTCGAGGTTTTAGAATGAAAAAGAGACTAGGAACTATTTATTTTTCAAACAATCGCCTTTTCCATCCTTTCATTTCGAAAACAATGCAATGCTCAATTTACACAACATTTGGCGCATGTTGTAGACCTATTTGCCTATGACTATTACTGAAACAAAATTTTGAAAAATGTTGCTAAAAAGATGGATTAATTTCGTACTTCTATTTGAAAATTTCCAAGCGGGAAAAATATGAGGCGGACTTTCGGCCAACAATTCAGAGATTCATAAAAAAGTTTTTGATATACAGTTTATGCGGTAGAACTTGTTAGAAAGGATCCAGTAATAAAATATTGAGAAACCATGTTTGGACTAAAAAAAATTTAGCCACTCTAATGTACACATTTTTCTGGATTACATTTTAATATCAATTTTGTATGGTTTTTGCTAATTTTCCAAAAATGCATCTATAAAATAGGTGCTGGATCTACAGAAGTGTTGTCTACATAGTTTGATTGCAGAGGCAATAACAATAAATGAATGTCAGATATACAGGAGCCCAATTTTGTCGACATTCCTGCAACAATTTGAGATTAAAATATGAAACCTCGTAGAGAGTTCACTGCACTAAGTAGTGCTTAGTTGCCACCTATGTTCTTTGCGCGAGAAAGAATTTCCACGCGACAATGTTTGCACGGTAAAAAATTTTGCAGCATTGCCATCTTTTCTTGTATTGGTTTCCAACACCGAAATCGAAACAACGTATGTTTTTATGTCATAATATGTACGATAATATTTTTCCAAAATTGTAAAATTGTGTCTTTTTGTTATTACTATTTCATATCACAAGTTCACAAATGTATTATTGAACTTATTATGACATAAAAATGTAAGCTATTCCGATTTCAGTGTTGGAAAACAAAAAAAAAAAAAAAAAAAAGTTTGGCGTTGCCACTTAAAAAGAAATTTCTCGCGAAAAACATAGTAGTGTCTAGTCGAAAAATTTAGCTTCACATTTCTCTAAAATTTTTTTTACATTAAGTTTCATCGCCAAAAGTCACCACCAGCACCAGCTTTTAGGCAAACAAGCTATTTTGTTGTGTGGTGTTATCATTGAAATATAAGGAAAACTTTTGCTTTTTTGATTTGATATT
This sequence comes from Philornis downsi, assembly GCA_019455685.1. NCBI lineage: Eukaryota > Metazoa > Arthropoda > Insecta > Diptera > Muscidae > Philornis > Philornis downsi. Next base: position 116,783 of record JAHXMU010000205.1, read on the forward strand.
AGGTGGACAAAACTATGGATTCATTAATCCACCAATCGAAAGTCAGTTGCTATGATTAGAAGCTAGAGCTGACACATTATGAGGGGTTTTTGAAGAAAATTCAGGCAAGCGCATTTTTAATTTAAGGAAAAAGCTGCCAAGTGCCAAGTGTTGGTTTATAAATATAATAAAATAATAGTGTTGGTTAACTTGTTATCATTTGTTTGATATTTTATGAATAGGAAAACAATTTCGCGCTTTGACGACACCTATGATTAATCTTTTCACTTAACTGTGGACTTCTATGTAAAAATATTTATTCGACGTACCAGGATTTAAACAAGAGCAATTAAATTTTGCTAAATCGGCCAATATTTACGAACTACAGTCCATTTCTAACCTCAGAATTCTGTTTATCAGACGAATGACGTATTACAAATTCGGTTAAATGCAATGCAACGACTTTAAAGATATTAAACTAAGAATATATGGCATAAATTGGTCATTTGTGTGGGAGATACTGGATAATTAACCAATATTTCCACATATTACCAAGAATTATAGATCAAATCCATGGATGAAAATTCAGTTACATGGAAATAGCAAATTTCGAAAATTTTGATGGGAGTTACCAGAAGTATCGCTTTCCTTACAGTCCATTTTTATTCCCAGATGCTAAGAGGTTGGTCACAACACTAGCCGATTTGACATATTGAATGTGTCACTAGTCTAAAAAAACTAATTTTTGTGAAAAGTGGTAACCTTATAAAACATATGTTTTATGTTTCACGACTCCACGTTGTTCAGTATAGTTATTTGAGCCATCAAAAGTAAATGAACTCTGTGAATTTGTAAACATGGAAAAAATTGATCCCTGTTATGCAATTCAATATTTCCATTGGAGGAGCCTGCTCCTTCGTTCATGACTGTAAAATATTGAATAGTAGAGTTTAAACTAGGCCGTACGAGCTGTTAAGACAAACACTCTACTAAAGAAGTTAAGTAAGTTAAGAAAATCCTTAAAATGGTATTGGATCATCGTCGGCTAAAGGTCGACAAGAAGTGTTATACATCGTATACTGCCCGAAGATTTGAAGATGAGAAAGCTTTGTGCAAGATGGATGCCGCGCTTGCCTTCAATAGAGCCAAAACAGCTATGTTTCACTGCAATAAAGCCCATCGATCTATAATCATGGATGAGACACCTCTTCACACCTGACACGAATGGAAAAGGGAACAGTTAAAGCAGTGGACTAGAACGAGGGAGCCGTATCCAACGAAGGCAAAGACGGCTCCATCCGCAGGGGAGGTTATGGCACCTGTTTTCTGGAATGCGCATGAGATTAGTTTTATTGATTATTTTTAGGAAGAAGAAACGGCGATTTTTTGCTAATGTTGGAGCGTTTAGGTGATGAAATTACGCAAAAAGTCCGCATTTAGCACAAAAGAAGGTGTTGTTTCATCAAGACAATGCTCTAGTTCACACATGCACTGTTGCGATGGCCAAAATTTAATGAACTAAAGTTCGAATTGCTTCATCACGCACCATGTTCGCCAGATTTAACTCCCTCGGACTATTTTCTATTTCCAAACTTAAAAAACTGGCTCGGTGTTAAACGATTTGCAAACAATGAAGAGATGGAGTCTACCGTTGATGGTTATTTTAAGGAATTTGGCAGTTCTTACCAAAAACAGGCTTCTAACTTTAATGTTCCTGGAAAAAGTGTATCGATTTAGAAGGGGATTATGTTAAAAAAAAAATAAAGAAAATGTTTCCCAATTTTTTGTGTCTGCTTTGTTTGGGACCGCCCTCATACACAAGAAAAAGGCTTAGATGAAAAAAGAAACCGAAACAAAAAACTAATTATGTGAGAAGCAAACAGGCAAGAACTCGCCGTACTAAATTATTTCATATTATTTCAATTACTTCACTTTTAAAGCTGATTCCAGACCAATGCGATGTCAACGCGACGTATTATCGAATTATATTATAAATAAAAACTGCAAGTGTGTGTAAAAATCGGAGATAATACAATTATCTCCTTAACTATCAAGGTGTCAATAGAACCAAATCACAGTTGCGAAAATTATTTCCTCAATTCTCAGGACTTCAGTAGAATCTTATCACAAGGTCGAAAGTTGTTAGGAAACAAGCCATATTTTTCCCATGGAATAGTTTTTGTTTAGCTCAGCTTGCCCGTCTTCAATAACGCTGGCACTGTGTAGGCGTTTATATATTTTCTAGGACTGGATGTGAACTAGGCTCTTTATAAAATATACGACTTCATGTTAAAAACTCTAATAATAAATTAAGAATACTAAAAGATTAGCTTTTCTTGATAAACATCGAAGAAATCGCATTTCAGAAGTTATAAAAAGTAATTCTGGAAACCGCAACAACATTTTAAACATACAAAAAGTTTTTTCCCCGCAAATACATTTGACAAACCCTGGTTGCCACATCTGACAATACACTCGAAAAAAAGGAATGCAAAATACCAACCATCGTCATGCGTCAAAACCACGCTGTGTCATCTGTTCTAAAAGAAAAATTAATCCAAATATAGAAAGTAGATTTCAAATATGGGAATGAATACAACAAAGCCTTTCAAACTTTATGGAAGTTCAAAAAAAAAAAAAAAAAAGTTATAGAAAATAACTTCTTCAGGTTTCAGTATAAAAATTAAATTAAAAAAAGAATTAATATAAAAACCTTCTTATTGTCTTGTACCTAAATAACGAGAGAGAAAGAGTGATGCCAAATTTTTACGTAGAAAATCAGTCTTTAGAGCGAGAGAGAGATAGATAGTGTGTGCGCGCGAGAGAGAAGTACGAACGTACGAGAGATACATTTAAAAGTAGTTTTTCACATAATTATGCAGTTTGTCGTTGTAAAATGCTATAAAAATTAGAGCCAAGAAACTAATGCCATTATTTTGGGTAGACAATGATTTAAAATTTTTAAAGCGCCGAATATTAACATTCTCAATATTTCTACTGCAATTACACAAAAAATTAAAGTTCTTAAATTTTCTCGATGCAATTTCAATGCGAAGTGAAAACGGGACCATGGGAGGGGAATGCAAATGAAATCATCCATCGCCCATGATATCTGACAAAGAACACACAATGCGCCCTTAACGGGTTATAGCATTTATAACTATACTCGTATAGGGCACATGGCATTGTGCTTCAAGGGCGCCATCTAAAGTCTAATGACTCTTCGATAATGTAACGTGTTTTTCTTTTCCAGTTTGCTTTTTGAGGGGTTAATAATGTCAAAGGCCTGTAATTTCGTACGTGGGAAAATTGCTTACTCTTTTGATTGATTAACCACTGCAGTACTCGGTTTTCATTTTTGAGATTACCTACAACAAAGAGGGGAGATGAATTCGGAGATAGTTGGGTGAATTGCTCACTAACGTTAGTGCGATGTCACTTACCGTCATACATGATCGGGACGCCTGTCTCGTAGTATACCAAGGCAGGGAAGGCAAAGATGCCAATTTCATGAGCCAATTTGACATCGTTGGATTTGACAAATTGAATGCCATGTTTGTCGGTGTCATCGTCAATGTTTTCCAATTCCTCCAAAATGTCCGAACAAGAATCACATTTATCGTCATCTAAAACACAGAGAGGAGAGAGGAGGAAGTACGCATATCAAGATGTTGTAAACTAAACGCGTTTTAAAGTTAAGTACTTACAGAAGAATACGGCCAAATGTTCGACGTCATTGATGAGAACTTGCAAAGTTTTACGGTCGACAGATTCAATGACATCAGCGGTGGATTCGTACAATTCAATGACCCATTCCAAGATTTCGTCCTCCTTCATTAAATCACCTTCATGAAATACCATAAATAATAACGTTTAATAAAAAGTTTTCAGTAAAGGAAGTAAAATACGATTTTAAACAATTGAGGACAACTCATAATTATATACCACTACGTCGGAGTGAAAAAGTGTGGCATTATAAACAGGAAAGACTACACACGTCTATTCCGTTTTATCTTATATTTGAGCATTGGTGTGTAAAAATTATAAGTAAAAGGATTGAGAAATGAAATCCATAATACAATGTGGGCCATAAGGGTGTTGGCAGTTTAAATATTCAATTTAAAAAAAACTACGAAACATAAAAAAATATATTTGTATTTTTAAAAAGTAGAAGCATGGGAATTTTTAAGACTTCAAAATAATGTTGTCCAAATGGCTTCCCCCGGCTGCTTGACACTCTTGGAACCGAAGTCGCCAATTTTGGAAAACTTGTTGAAAAGTTGTTCTCGATATTTTGTTACTTTCCTGAATAATGTTCCTCTTCAACTGCTCTAAATTGGTCGGATTATTCTCGTAGACTACCGATTTGAGGTAGCCCCATAGAAAAAAATCGCATGGAGAGATATCGGGGCTACGTGGAAGCCATTCAATATCCCCCCTTTTCGAAATGAGTTTTCCAGGAAAAACATTTTTCAGCGGCTTTATGGATACCCTAGCCGTATTACATGTGGCCCTATCCTGTTGAAACCACATCCTCGAGGTATTGCCTTGAAGTTCTTGTAAAGCTGGCACCAAAAAGTCTGCTAGCATGTTGCAATAGTTGTTCGCTCTAACCTTCATCGCATGCCCTCTTTCGTCCTCAAAAAAGTATGGTCCAATAATA
>JAHXMU010000205.1:126424-147971 GCA_019455685.1 Philornis downsi
AATTTTGTCTAACATCTTAATGTTGACTTCCTCAATCTTGCCGGGAATTTCCAAGGTATCCTCGTCAGTGATCCAGGCCAAAACTTCATCTTCATCTTCCAAGTCTCCAGTGAATATCAAAGGATCACGGTTTCTGAAGAACACCAATTGGGGAAAGATCTTAATGTTGTGTTTCTTGGCAATGGACACATCTTCGGTGGTCACAAAAATAATGCCAGTTTCATCCAATTCATCGTCAATGGTCTCTAAGGTAGTTAAGGTGCGGTCACATTTCTCTCCGGGCTCGCAGGGACCGGTGAAAAACACCACGACATATTCATGGTCATTAATAAGATTGGTCAGAATTTCGTCGGTAACCTCTTCAATGGTGGCAGTTTTCTTTTGTAAGATCAACCATTCCAAAACCTCGTCTTCGTTCATAAGATCACCTTCATACAAAGCAGGAATCTTATTCTCAAAGTAGATCAAGGCAGGCAAATGATCCAGGCCGTATTCCTTGGCTTCGGCGGCATTATCAATGCGTACAATGACAATGCCCTCCTTTTCCAGTTCGTCATCGATATTTTCCAACTCGTTCAAAATGCGTATGTCTTGTTTGTCATCTTTGTCATCTGTTGGAGAATGGAGAATCAGAAATTAAATGAAATTGAAGTAAATCAAGCTTTGTGCACACTGACGAGAAGGTCGCTATGAAAACGCGCCACTCTCAAATCGCTGTCCCTAAGTTAAGAAGTGCTTGTTTTGAGGCCTGTTAAGACTGGAGCGACATGACAAGACGCTTCAGCTTAAAAAATCTCCCCTTCCGAGCGGCAATCGTTGGTATATTTGCACTGAAGCTTTTTTTGTCGCTACTGTCGCTAGTAACTAAACTTCAAAATTGAAGGAAAATAATTAAACATTTTCATATGATTTAAAATGTTTTGTAACTGAAGTTTCAATTAAAATTTTCTAACTTCTATTTCATTTATTTACATTTGCACATACATAGAAAACATGTGTTTTGTTTTATGACAAAATGAATAAGAAAACGCTGTTTGTAGCATGTTAAAACGCTGCAAAATTGCTGCCGCCTTCAAATTGCGTGGCTTTCATAAAAACCTATTATATATATATAATTTTTTTTTGGCATTCAGCTGCATTTTGTCGTGTCGTCTTGGTATAAATAAGCCCATAATCAAAATGTTCATAGTATTTGGTGAACAATGCGATGTTTTCGGTATTGTAAACGAAGTCTTAAGCTTTGTCGTGCGCGTCGCTAGAAAATCGCGTCGCTAGAAAATCGCGCCGCTAGAAAATCGCGTCGCTCTCAAGTCATTGTTCTTAAATTGGCAGCTGTTGCCGATATTATAAAAAGGTTCACTGCGATGAGCGAAAGACGTGTCTATCGTGGCAACTTGAAATTAGTCTTAAGCACTTTATTAACAAACATGATGCCCATAATCTCTGTTTCCAAGAAGGCTCAGAAATTGCATCGCTCGAATCTGCTAGAATAAAATGTATAGCGATCCGTTGCGAAGCATTTTCTGTGATAGCAGTTTAAGTGAAAGAAAAAATTACAATGTTTAATGTACTCACAGAATATAACAGCCAAATGTTCTGTGTTTTCGATCAATTTATCTTTCATTTCATCTGTGACTTCTGGAATTTCGGAATAACGCTTCTGGTGGACCAACCAACCGAGCAATTCGTCTTCTTTCATCAAATCACCCTCGTAGACATGGGGAATGCCGCGTTCAAATAAAACAATGCTGGGAATCTCATCGATACCCCACTCTTTGGCCTCGGTATCGTCGTCGATCTTAACGAAGGCAATGTCATTTTGATCGCACTCATCATCGATGTTTTCCAATTCAGCCAAGACTTTCTGGGATTTCTTTTGATCTTTGTCGTCTGTGATATAGGGGTGGAGGGTAAGAAGTAAGAATTAGAGATGTCAAGAAATTTTCTGATTAATGTTACCCTAATTATTCTAAGAAACTGGATGAAATCGAATTGATATTTATTTGATTAAAGTAAGTGATTAAAAGTAATCCTTTATAACTATATAAGATAATAGTTTCTTACTAGGTATGTACTCGTATATAAGCAGACAGTATACAATTATTGGTGAAACTAGTTGTAAATTGGATAGAATCTCTAAAGATTCTTCTTATCTGTTAAAATGTAAGAATCCTTCTAACTTACTTCTGATTACAACTCGAAAGCTTCTACCTTTCGGATGATATTTTCCAGAGATTCTTTCTCTGGCTCAAAAATAGTCGCTACCATGTTTTCTAAGAAGTTATAAAACAACAGACAATATAAATTTATTGGTAAAACTAGTTGTAAATTGGATAGAATCTCTGAAGATTCTCCTTATCTGCTGAAATGTAAGAATCCTTCTAACTAGCTTCTGATTACAATTCGAAAGCCTCTACCTTTCTATAATATTTTCCAGATATTCTTTCTCTGGCTCAAAAATAATCGCTACCATGTTTTCTAAGAAGTTATAAAACAACAGACAATATAAATTTATTGGTGAAACTAATTATAAGTTGGATAGAATCTCTGAAGATTCTTCTCATCTGTAAACATTTAAGAATCCTTCTAAGTTACTTGTGGTTACAATTCGATAGCCCCTACCTTTCAGATGATATTTTCCAGGGATTGTTTCTTTAGCTCAAAAATAGTCACTATCATGTTTTCTAAGATGTTATACAATATTCCGCGAAAGAGGAAGAAAAGTTAAGAGCTCATCCTTGTACAGAAAACGGAACAGATATTCTCTTCGTTCGCAAATAATCTGATAAAAATTTGTTCGTAATCGTGGATATATACTCAGCCTTTTATAGTAATTCATTTTGGCACAATGAACAAAATGTTTAAGAACAAATGTTTGTATCTCGAAAATTCTATATAGGAAAAATTGCCAAATTATTGGTATATAAATAGTAAGACCGAGAGGGTATAGTTTTGGCCCACCGTGGCAAATCAAATTCCCTTTCATCCCATAAATGAGACGTGGAGAAGCTTCTCACATTCAGTGAGCTTGCATGCATTCTTTTTGTAAACGTCACTACTACTACACGAAATGTCCGCCAAACACATCAAGGTGGCCGCCGCTCAAATAATGATACGCCGCTGTATGCGGGCTTGAACCTGTGATCATGCGAACAATAGCTGCGTAAAAACATACGGCTAACGTGCATTTGATCGTGGGTTCGTGTCTCGATATAACCATCTACCAATATTTGAGCGGTGATCTCGTCTATGTACCGGACAAACACTTCAAGCTGTTCCAGTTTCTTAAACTAACGTTCAATATCGTCCTTAAACGAGAGGTCCCCTTTCAGTGAGTCTAAACGGGAAGTCTGTTCAAGCTCTTTGAATGTGGATGTCATGTCTGTGAATCACATCCCCATTTATAGTATGGAAGAGAATTTGTTTTTTTTAAGTAGTTTGGGAACAGTCGAATATATTGCAATTGTGACAAAAAAGTACCCCGATTCGCTAAAACGAAAAATCGCTAAAATCAAATATTTTTACAACTACGAAGTAGAACAGGTAATTGTCCAAGATGTCTGCATTTATCGACGTCTTATAAATATATTTTACTATTTTTTTTAAATAGTTAAACAAAGTAATGGCTAAAATTAAAAATTGTAGATCTGGCAATCGAGAGAAGGGGGAAAACTCAAAAGCCTTAGTCCAAATCTCGCACAAATATAGTAAGCTTTTGAATCAAACTGTCATGATTGTTAAAGTAATTACGATAATTTCACTAAAGAAATACTCCCAGGATTACGATGCATATTCGGTGATAGAGCTGAGGTTCAAAATCCAACTACGCCAATATGTTTTTACAATTTTTGGTAAGAAGCGTTACAAATATTTGCCATGTTCATTTTCCTTTGTAATGGAGAGTAAGTAACTTCCTGGAATTGTTGTCTCCGTCTTCCATGTGTAAAAACAACATTCGACTATATATCAATTTATTTCAAGACTATAGTTTTTCTACCACCGATTGGGCCCTTCGTTCCCGGGTTTAGTCATGCAATATATTATAGCGACTTTCTCACTTTAGCAGGTCAAAAATTAATGTTTTTTATTTAGCACAAACACTCGTTTGGTAATAAAGCTAAGTTATGTAAGTAAATGTAAGTAAATTTTTTGTTTTGGCGATTTTTAAAATCTTTTTCTTCATCATGTGATAGTTATAAACTCCTGCAATTCGCAAAAAATTCGACTATTTTCTATGTTTCCGAGATATTAACAGGCTTACATTTAAAAAAATTTGTTTATTTTGCTATTAGACTCCGAGCTCGTGGCTCCATCGCAGTTTGGCAGTTCAGAAGCAAATTTTTTCGTGGTAACTCTCCTTAATTGTGCTTCCCAATTTATGAACCATATCGGCAGATAAAATATCTTCTTGGAATGTTTTTTGGGATTCATTTTGTGAAATGAAAGAAGAACCAGCAAACTGCGGTAAAATTAATCTTGCAAACTTCCGTAAAACATTTTCATGTTACATTTTGCAATTAGAAACTTAAACTATCTCGAAAAATCCCTATAATGGAAATGTGAGGACATTTCATGAAAAAAGCGATCAATAAAATTGATAAAAAAAAAACTAGTAATATTTCAATGAATATTACTAAGAAACGACTTTATATTGAAAAAAAAGGTGAAAAAGCTCACTGCTTTAAAGTGATACAAACTTGGAGAAAAGCTTATACCAGTGAACTTATACAAATGCTTTGAAAAAGTCTTATGAAATGGGAGTTTTTTGTAGCGAAGAATAATAAATCTTTTTTTTTGCTCAGTCATGTGCTAAAATTCCGGAAAAGTTATTCGTTTCTTTGGATTACCTCTGATTTCTGAGAAATTTAAATGAAGAAAGAACTTGATAAAATTTTTACTAATTCGTTTTATGATACCGAAAATTAATGTTTAATCGCTGATAAATAGGACCTGCTATTTGTTTTACGACATTGCGGTATTTTCCATATGAACGGCCGTTGCATAATTTCTAAAACCTGCGACCATCATCCATATGATCGTGGGTTCGAACCCTGAGACAATCACTTATTATTATCTGAGCGGCAATCACCCCGAACATTTCGAGTATAGGAAGCACTACAATTTTACTCTTTTCATTTTAATTTTATGTAATATCTCAGACATTGGGGATGATTCAGGAATATAGAAGAAAATATTTGCCGAAAATATGTTTATATAGGTAACTCCAGGGTATCCCCTGTTATTGTATACCATCATCTGAATATTGTCGAAAGCAGGGGTGTAAACGTTGCTCATTGAAAATCTGATTGCAGTAATTTGCGCTTTTATTTAGAAAGGTACTATTTAACCCTCGTTCGGGCAATTGGAATTTCGATTTGTAGTGTCCTAACACAAAAAGAACAATGGCCACTATGAGGTTCAAACAACGCGTCAAAATGAGTATATATTTATGAAATTTAAAAAAAAGGAAATTGAAAACTTTCCTTGATATCACATTTTTTTAAATTTTTGAGAATTTTCTTTAAATTTATTAAATTGTCTTTATATAGTGGACAATTGTTGTATAGTGGACAACATTTCAAATTTTTGTCACAGAAAAAGACGTTTTCATCCGGAACCATAACGACTCTGACGGTTTTTAAATTATATTTTTTATGCCATCAGGCATTTTGTAAAAAAAAACTGTTATAACTAATTTCAAATTAAGTTACGGTCACTCAAAGTTTTGCTTTATACTCTTATGTCATTTTAAGCAAATAAAAATATATTTGTGTTATCATATTTATTACTTAGTGATGGCGTTTTTTAGCTGTTAGTATCATTTTAAAGACTTTGATTATCGGTTTCACGCAAAACGAATGAAAAAGTGGCATCCCTGTGAAATAACTTTATATTAAATTGGAAAATGTTTTTTAAACAGAGGCTTTCTTCAAAGTTCAGTTTGGTTTCGGTTCTGATATCGTACATTTATTTAAAGTATTATAGAAATTGTATTCTAATTCATATTCGAAACAATAATTTGATTCATTTTTTATCTGAAACCAAGTTACAAGTCTATGCATATCTAATCTATATCAAAATGTAATAAAACGAATATTTTCATTCGAGAACCTGAAATTAAAATATAGTTTTAACAATTTAGTTTTATAACCTGAATCAGAACTGAAACCATATGAGATTTCGTTTTTGGCAGAGAAAAAAGCCATGCGAAAGGTAATAAAGATGATTCAAATAATTGATTTTTGAATTTACGGTACCAGGCTCTCAGGAATTTTTTCAGCAACTTAAATATTTTGGCTCTTAAGTTCTCAAGTATTATTTTCGCCTGATAATTGGATTACATTTAACATTCCTTATAACAGTAAATGGCATTAGACCTAATTTTTCAGTACCAACCTAGCGTTTATATGTAAATTAAACTTAAAATCTTATTATACCCGGGTCATAAAGTTAGTTTTCCTTAAAATTACGAAAAAAATTACAACATTAATATTTTCAGATTTATGTAATGTTATATATCTATATACGTATGTGTATGTACAATCAAAGCAAGCCACGCCCAGACAAAGCCCCCAAAGAGACAACACCGAGTGCATACGAAATATAAAGTTTGAAATACTACCTGAGAGAGCGTTACGCTAGTAGCAAAGATCCACATAATCTAAAATTACTTAAAGTAAAGCTCGTATGTTTTTAACACCTTCTGTTCCCCCTCCACCCTCTTGAGGGAAGGAGGTGGTTAGAACTGGGTAAGATCACTTACAAAAGAGTACAGCAACTAGTGGCATTTTCTCAATAATCAAATCGAGCATCTCATCGGTGATATCTTCAATCTGATCGGAGCTGGACTGTTCTTCAAGCCACTTCAAAAGTTTTTCTTCATCTTGAAGATTGCCCTCATAGATGGTGGGAATGCCTTTCTCAAAGTATATCAATTTAGGAACTGAATCTATGCCATATTCGATGGCCTCCTCGGCATTATCCATTTTCACAAATGTAATGCCCAACTGGTCACATTCGTCGTCAATGTTTTCCAATTCTTCCAAAACTCTTTCAGATTTTTCATCATTATTGTCATCTGGGAAGGAATATAACAACAATTAGAATGACATAGCATTACTCTAATTGCCTCGAACAGGGGGCGTTTCAGTAGAGATTGCAGGTGAATAATATTTACAGAATAATACCGCTAGGACGCGGCCTTCCTTGACCATTTTGTCCAACATTTCATCGGTGACATCTTCGATTTCGTCGTGTTCCAGTTGAGAGACCAGCCAATGTAAGATTTGTTCCTCGTCCATGAGATCGCCATCGTAAATGTTAGGTATTTGTTTTTCGAAATATACAATTGCCGGAACCTGCATTGGAGGGGCGAAAGGTGCCCAAACGTTTAATATTTTGCACACAACATCAGAGCAGAGACGGGAGCAAATGGGCAAAGGGAATTGTAAAGAGCGCAACGATTTTGTGAAAACATCAAAGTGGGCTTTGAACAGCTAACGGCGATGACTGCGTTAATGCCGGCTAATTGCATAACATAACGACTATGAAGAATACAGCAAAAATTTGTTAATGTTTTAGTTGTTTAAGGCTGTTACTATGCCGACTTTTCGCGGTAAATCTCTATATAAAAAAATTGTCGTGAAATTTATGTCTAAACTTTTCCGCCAGATGGTATTACGTTTCTAAGCTAAGAAATTTCCCTTAAGTGGCAACGTCAACCTTTTTTCTGTCGGTTTCCAACATTGAAATCGGAACAGTTTACATTTTTACATCATAATATGTTCGTTAATATAGTTGTGAACTTGTGAAATGAAATCGTAATACGGAAAGTCACAATTGTACAATTTTGCGAATATATTACGGCATAAAAAGACAAATTGTCTTGATTTCAGTGTTGATTGTAGACTTTTAATTTGTCTAAAATCTACTCTTTCGCCAATTTTTTTTAAGGGAAAGAATGTTTCCTGAAAGTTTTTGTTTTGTTTAGAATTGGCAATTTAGTAAGATTTTAGACTTTTAATTTGTCTAAAATCTACTCATCCAATATATCGCACCCTAAATACAAAAGGGGCACAACTCAAAATTCTCTATTATTCAGTAGAGGCAAAAAACCGTTATCGTGCAGAAGCAACACACTTGACATAAAAATAGACATAACGGCATTTTTCCAGTTAAAGAAGATAGTGATGAGACGGAAATTTTTATAGTAGTTAGAGATGTGTAATGTGAATCAGTTTATGGGAAAAAGTAGATTTTGACAATTTTTGAGTTGTGCCCCTTTTGTATTTAGGGTGCGATATCATAATACTTTATTCATTCTATCAGTCCTATTAAAAATTATCCATTTAGAAAGTTAAGAGATGACTATGTCTGTCATTGTTATCGTTGTAGCAGCTGTGGCGCTAACCCAACATTTCAACTTTAATTTTTGTTTATTTACAATATAAGATTTAAGTTCGTAATCAGTGACGAGGTGATTTTCTTTGCCTTAAATTTATAATTTGTCAGTCTGAATAGTACGGTTTAGCGACAAGATGCGGTCTGTGTCAGAATATAAATCAAGTGAAATTTTTGTACGATTTATATGACGGCGCTATAAATCGATCATATAGCTTATTATATCGATTGTGCTGGTTATTTATGGAGTTTCTATGTATCTACAAAAACGTCGGTTACCATTCTCCCTTCACCGCAACCTCCCATCTCCGCTTATCACTTATTTACCGAATCGATTCCGTATTCATCTGCGGTCCGGGCATCATCAATCTTCACAAATTGAATGCCATGTTTGTCGCAGTCGTCGTCAATTTGTTCTAGCTCCTCCAATACGGTCATAGAATCATCATTGCCATGATCATCTGTAATTTGTCATTTAGATTTTCAATTAGTTCACTTCATTTCGTTTATTGCCAACAAATCAAAAATCTCTTCCAGAGAGTTCTTACAGAATAAAACTACCAGATTATCGATGTTGCTTATCAAGGTGGCCAAAGTCTTGGGTGTGACGTCTTCGATGACATCGTCTTCGTCGCCTGTCGATTTATTTTGCACCAGCCACTCCAAGACATCCTCCTCGCGGGACAGTTCACCTGTTCGCAAAAACATAATATCTGAGTGTAGGTGTCTGCTCATAGCATTTGTGTGTGTTTAAGAATGCGTGGGAATGTGTGTAATGTGTCTGTCGTTCGTTACCTTCATAGATTATCGGAGTTTGATGGCGGTAGTAAACCAAGGCCGGCAGATTTCCTAAATTATATTCCTCGGCTAAGGCTTCATCGTGTATCTTGACAAAGCCAATGCCCAATTGATCGGCTTCGTCGTCAATGTTCTCCAGCTCTTGCAATGCCTTTGCGCACTTACGACACTGAGGTTTATCTGATGATCGAAAGAGTCACAGATTCCCGCACGGGGTTCGAAACGAAAAAAAATGGAAGAAAATCACCATTGGTAAACAAGGTTGAGATTTTGTGCTGTTGATTGTAAACATGTAAGGGACAAAAATGTAGGTAGTTCTCTGGTATTCAAGCGGACTTTCGGTGGTTTAAAATAAGATCGTGTAACGGGGCATGTTTGGGGGCGGAGGCTGTACACTAAACATTCCTTAGGGATACGAGTGTGATGCAACATATCCTTGTAATGGTTTCACATAGTTAGGTTTACAAAGAAGGCGTATTATATATACTTCGACATGCCACATGCAACATGCTAACATCAATATTTACAACATCAAAAAAAAAGGAGTTTTAGTACAAAACTATTTACACATGGTTCTAGGGAACCAAAGGCCTCTGGGGAACTTGATTGCATATAAAATCAGGTTTGTGGAAGTCAACTTGTACTACAACGTATTTAGGCTAGCTATTAGTATGAGGGGTCAATATGATAAGGGGAGTTTACTATATCCTTGTTATCACATGACCGTGATAAATGTAACCACTAGGAGAATGGGAGTCTAAATATCTTTTTAAGTATTCATTACGAAATAGTATGCCAAACCATGCAATACGATTTGTGTTACGTTGCAAATATTGCAATAGACTGAATGGCAGATAGATTTATTCCGCTGTGGGGAGGGAGGTAACTGTTTTCTATAAAAATTTTCCAAATCTTCCTATCATGGGAAAATGGAAAGCAAACCGGATTATATTAAAGCATATCCCAACCATTTCTGATATCATTTTTAACAGCCTAATTCCGGTTAAAGTTCACATTGATTAGAATATGCCATCAACTGAGGCGGGTTATGAACTTCATCGAATTTCGAAAAAGGACCAAATTATTGTTCTTGGTTATGTAAAAATTAGAGATTTGTACAATTAATGTTTTTGTACATAGTGGGTTAAATTAGGTGAAACATTTAACCTCTCTCCTGAATGTTAATTGTTAGAAAATTTTGGTAAAAAAACCTTGAAACTGTAAATTAAACCGCCAAAAAAAAACGTGTTCATTTTTAAATCGTTTTGATGTTAATGAATATTACAAGGGGGTATTTTATTCCCCTCACCTCCCCCACTATGGAACTTCGCTCTGAACAGTTTTCTGTTCTCTGCTGGTGTCAAGGTTGTCGCATACGCGGATGATGTGGCGATAGCAGTTAGGTGTAAGTTTTTGGGAGCATTCAGAGACATCTTTCAAAGAGCCCTTCTCACTGTATCGAAGTGGACGAGGGAAAACGGTCTCAAAGTAAATACAAACAATACGGAATTGGTTCTGTTCACCAGGAGGTACAAGATTCCACCTGTGGATCCTGTCTCCCTGGGTGTATTATTGGACAAGAAGCTGAATTTCAAACTCAACATTCTGGACAGGGCGAAAAAGGCCACAGTGGCGCTGTATGCGTACAAGAGGGCAATAGGCAAACAATGGGGATTAAGGCCTCGCATTGTTCACTGGTTGTATACTGCAGTAGTAAGACCGATAATGTTGCATGGAATTATCGTTTGCGGGATGGCTCTAGAGAAGTTCCCATATTGTAGGATACTAGACTGGACACCACCCCATCCGATGCACTACATGTAATTTTGAATTTACTCCCTTTGGACATAATTAGTATGTAGACTGCCGCAACTGCGGCGGTAAGATTAAGAGAACTGCCACAGTGGTCAAACAGTGGTTACAGTCACAGTGTGATCCTCAATATGGTACCAGACATAACAGACTGCAAATTAAATGACCAGATAGGTTTCGGGGTCTACTCTAAAGCCCTGGGGCTAAGTATAGCAAGAATTCAACCAAATTTGGTACAGATCATATACGAGTATTTGGTGAACTTAGCTCTGCACAATAAAATCGGTGGCAGTACTATGTCTATTCGGGTACCTCTCACGCAAATTGACCAATTTAGCGAGATTTAATATTCCCCCTGTAAACCCTAACGCATAGTCTTCAACAGCTTAGATTTATGTCGATACCATTAAATATAATGCTTGTTAAAATGGGAAAAAATCGACAAGATAACCTCGTCGTTTCCGGTATCTTTCGTAAAAATTATTGAGTTCAATCCATACATACCTGAATTTATACATTCAATTGAACTAACTGCAGTGTTGCGTATAAGTTCAGAGTATTTACTTATAAGAATTTAAAGATTTACTACGCAACTTGGTCACCGATACAAAAGAACTTTGGGTGATAGTTCAATCCATATATGCCTGGATTCATAAGTTCAATTGAACTAACTGCAGTATTGCGTATTAGTTCAGAGTATTTCAAAAGGACTTTGGATGAAAGTTCAATCCATACATGCCTGGATTTATAAGTTCAATTGAACTAACTGCAGAGTTGCGTATTAGTTCAGAGTATTTATTTATAAGAACTTAAGGACTTACTACGCAACTTGGTCACCAATGCAAAAGGACTTTGGGTGAAAGTTAAATCCATACATGCCTGGATTTATAAGTTTAATTGACCTAATTGTAGTATTGTGTGTTAGTTCAGAGCATTTGTTTATAAGAACTTAAGGATTTACTATACAACTTGGTCAGCGATACAAATGAACTTTGGGTGAAAGTTCAATCCATATATGCCTGGATTCATAAGTTCAATTTAACTAAATGTAAAAGGGCTCGAGGTGAAAGTATACTAGTATGTAATTCCATTTACGTTACTGAAGTTCCTGGTTTGTTGCTTATTGTCAATCGACCATATAATTTTTGTCAAGTATTCGATTAAATGTTTGCCACCATTATCCATTTGAAATTGTTCAATTAGTCAATCAAAATATTTCAAAGTGGTGAATATAGTTTATTTTCAAGAGTTCTCAGCATTCTATAGTGATGTCCCAAAAAGCTTTCGATTATTATATTTTGAAAGCTTTAGCGACCAGGCTGTTCAGTTTAAGCATTTTATATACTTTTATATTAGCACAAGCCATATGTTGTCAACACATTTCAATACTTTACAACAGATGATCTTTCTGTAGTCAAAATTCACTAAAATGAACTAAAGTTTTAATAGAATATTTGTTTTTATTTTAATAACGGCTTGTTCATTTTTTGGTTAAAGTTAAATAAAACACACATAATGCCATGATTTCGATGAAACTTTTATTTCATTATAATGCTTGCACTTTGCCATTATGTACGAAATACAGTCTTTTAAATGACCCATTCTGGATTGTTTGTAGCAGTGGATCCTTTTGAGGTAGTTTTCGACTATTTTTTCCGCACATTTTGGACGGTATTTTAGCGATAATACAACGAATATTGGTTTTCAAATGATTCAACGTTTGGCGATTATCCGCATAAACACGGCCTTTGTTGTAGCCCCACAAAAACAAATCTAACGGCGTCAAATATTATGATCTTCGTGGCCAATTGACGTTGCCAAATGTGAAATTATGCTTTCTGGCAACTTCTCATGCCACAAAGCCAAAATCGGTCGTCTTGTAATGGGACTCGTCTTGTAATGAACAGATATCGTTCAGTTCATAATCTTCAATTGCTGGACAAAAAACAAATTGGATAACATGAGGTCATAGCGCTTTAATTTGAAGGTAATGACATCTCCAGACCATAGTGCGCACAAAAAATTCTTTTTTTCTGAATACAATAGCTTTGTCATAATCACTTCTGAGTTTTCCGAGCCCCATATGCAACAATTTTGCTTGCTGACATAACCACCGAGCGAGAAATGAACTTCATCGCTGAAGAAAATTTTGTTCGAAACATCAGCATTGAAAGCTTATTGCTGTAGCACCCAATCAGCATATTCACGGCGTTGTGAACGATCAATCGCCTTTAATTATTGCGTAAGTTAGACTCTATATGGATGGAGGTGTTAATCTAAAGGCAAAATACGCCATAATGACCTGTAAGATAGACTGAATTGCTGAGAACGTTGTGGAATTGAGAAATTTGGATTATCCGCCATATTTTCCCCAGCAGAAGCGATATTTTGGCAGTACGTACATTACGATAATATAGCGGCCTGACCACATTTGTAACGCTTCCAGTCTCTTCAAATTTCTTTATAATCTTGCTAATTACTTGCACAGTAGGTCGATTATGACGACCATAATCACGCTGTAGTGCACAAAAAATGCCAACGTTTGAATCACTACTCTTGTAGTATGTTTTAGTCATTTTCACGCGTTCTTTGGTTGTTAAATGATCCATATTCGTAAATGGCAAACTTTTTACTAAATAAGGTTGCGTTTTATTTTTGGTGTACTATATAGAATACTGGTATAGGATACCGAAAAAACGTATCGGCGCTTAGAAAAATTAATTTGGCAGCATTGTTATTTGTGAAATGTTTATTCATTTTGTTATGTTCTTATTCGTAATCATTTTATCATCCATTTATAAAGTGTGTCACAACAAGAACGCAGGATTTAAACTTGGCGCCATTCGAAGTGTCATTAAACAATTGTTATTGTTTGCTAGTAGAAGGTACGAGGTTAGTAAAAATGGAGCGCTACACGAATGAACAGCGCATGCTCATTGTGAAATTGTTTTATCAAAATGGTGAAAGTTTTGCGGCTACAGTTCGGAAATTGCGATCAATTTGGGGTCACACTAATGCTCCAAAAGAATCAACTTTAAAGAGATTAATGAATGGATAAAATTGCCAAAACTGAGTCTGCTAGTGATGTAAAGACAACAACGCGCCTTCGACCAGGTCGATCGACCGAAAATGTCGCACCTCAATTCGACACCGAGTTCAGCAAATTGGTGTCCCCAAATCCACTACGCGGCGAATTTTGACGAAAGATTTGCATCTTCATGCATACAAAGAACTGGAGAACTCATTGGACCTTTTTTTTATGAAAATGAGGCATGTCAAGCGCAAACAGCCAATGGTGTTCGGTATCATGAAATGATAACCAGCTGTTTCGTGCATAGAATTGCGAATTACGTTATTTGACGTTCTTCTTCTTCTTTAACTCCTTTGTTTACTTTTGCGTAGGAGAACGTGGTCGCAATGTTATTTTGCATAATTTTGTACTACTTTTTTAGTTAAGCGTGCAAAATTATCCCCGTTACCGTATACCGGATAGCGTTTGTATAGCGAAACGTATATAAGATACCTAAAAAACACACCCTACATATCACTTCAGGTGACAGGTATTTAGCAGCTGACAGCCTTGCCAAACCAGTTGTTCTGAAACCACTAAATGGATAACCCATTATTTCAGATTTGAATTTTAATTTCTGTGCAAGTTTTATATGGAATTTAGCATATTTATTTATTTTTTTTGGTTCTTCCTCGAGTTTGCAGTTCCTGAAGCTGCTTTAATTTATGTCTTTCGACATTTGAATTGAAATGGCTTTGTGTTCTGTCCGTTAATTCTAGCGTTTGTTGATCTCAAAAGTAGTTATTGGCCCTTTGCCATTTCATAAAATAATTTTATTTTGTTGCAAAGCATTTTCCTCTGTCCCTGCATGTGGCCTCTTCCTTCGGGGTGATGGCTTTCTAATGAAAACTAATAAATTTTCAATAAAACAAATGCACTTAAAGTTGAAAATCTCTTGCTCGTTGCTTATTAGACTACAAGACATTTATGACATTAGTCATTTTATGAGTATTGTCTGTAACAATAGATGGCGCATGGTCCAATGGACGCCCCAAAACAGAGCAAAGTAATAATTCTGTATGATGTGTATGAGTACATGTGTGAGTGTGTATGTTTGAGTGCCTGGCTGTGTCATGACTAATCCTTGGGACAAGTGTACGTGCGTGTGTGTGTGTCAGTGATGTTGTGCATACACACCACTACTATTATTTAAATCTTAATTATCTTTGTTTTAACCTTTTACATTGAATTCGCTTTTGGCCAAATTTTAGATGTACATCATTGAGTTTACTTTGTGTTGGCGTTGCTAATGGGGGTGTTCTGGCTGTTGATAGTTTATATCATATTTGGTAGTGATATAATAGCGTTAATTATATATATTTATATATTTAGAGGAATGCATGTATATCTATATATTATGGAGGTTTATGACATGATTTTTGAATGTGATTTTTTCCCCAACCTTGTATTATTATACTTTGTAGCTGTTGTTGGTGACATGTTACATACTCATGATTGCTCATACGTTATTCGGACGTAAGTCCAAATCTCTCTTTTAATGTTTCTTTTGCGACTCGCAACAGAACGAATAAAGACGGAAAAATGAGTGTCAATGGCAACAATAGCGAATAAATCTCAACCCACACATACATTCATTCATCTACATAGATATATTTACTCATAGTATGTACATTAAAATGTCTGTTTTTTACTTTGAGTACACTTGAAAAATACCTCATATTTCTTTTGTAAAAATGTAAAGTTTTTGGTTAAATTTCCTCGATTATAAATAACTCTAGAATTTCGTCTTATGATTCATAAACAATTACATATTCAGAGTCTTTAGGAAAGGTCTGATATGGTGGATTGAATGCAAAAATCGTCCAAGATTTTAAAAGCTACATTACGAGAGACTTATAATGAAAACATAGGGAATTGGGTGAAAACTGAACAGATTCGTTGAAGTGAGTAATTTAAGAACTACGTCAAACATCTCCAAAACGATCTGAACAATGGTGAAATTGCCTTAATTTTTAGGGTAAAGTGGAATCCAATGCACGGTGACAACAATTGTTCGAAAATTTTCCAATATGCAAAAATTTGGGAACTGAGCATGCAGTCGCCTGTACCATTGCCAGAAGTACCCCGAAAAGAATAAAAACAATTGTAAAATTAACTGACTAAATTGTGTAAATCAAGCTCACATTCTCAAACATGATCCCACTTCAGTCGCACATTAATTCTTATACATCATTTTTAAAGCTCTGCTTCATTAATGCGAAGAGGTATGGTGAAGTAAAGTTTTAGCTATTTTGATGTTTGAGTGCGCCGTTTTCCATGTGCAGTCATATCTAAATTTTTGCTATTTTTTATTTTGGTCATTTTTGAATATTCAACGTTATACTTCTTCATTTCTCTATAAGAAATTTACGTTTCTCTTTAAGAAAAAGAGTCTCTTCCGATGCTTTTCTGTGTAAGAAAGGTATCTTCTCCGATGCTTTTTTGTAGTCTTCTTCGTTTCTTTACTCTTAAAGAAAAGTATTTCCTACGAAGCTTTCTTTTCAAGGGAAGTACTTTTTATGGTATTTCACTCTTTAAGAAAAGTGTTTCCAATTTTCTCTATAAAGTAGTGTCTCCCACATCACTTTTCTCTATGTGAAAAGTCTCTTACGACACTTCTTTCATTTTTGTTGACTCTAGAAGAAGAAGTGTACCTCTTACCAATGTTTCCTCTATAAGAAAATTGTCTCTCACCCATTTTTTCTGTATGAGAAAAGTCTCCCATACGGTACTGTTACAGTTATCTATAATAGGAGCGTCTCTTCCGACAATTTTTTCTACATGTAAAATATCTTTTACGACACTTTATGATATTTTCCTTATGATACTTTCCATCAAATTATGTAAATTTAAATCAGTATCAACTCTTAATAGTATCATCTATAAGAGAAGCGTCTTCTATGACACTTATGATAGTTTCCTAGAAAATAACATAGTCGTACACGATACTTTTTTATAAATGGATAGTCTCGTAGTTGATACTAGAATCAGAATGCCTTCTGCGATACCTTTGTCTACAGAAAAAGAGCATTCCGTAAGAATTTTGTTTTGTGAAAATTTTCTCTACAACAAAGCTATCTTCTATAAAGTTTTCTTATGTAAGTAAATTGTCTCCTACATCTGCGATGTATGAAATATGACAACATTACTCGAACTGGTACCACCAAAAACCTTCGCAGCGTGAATATTCGGCCGTGGCGACGACGTAGAAGCATGACCGGACAGCCCCCATGACTTTCTTTTCTTTGGATTGCTATAGTAAATCCATTTTTCATTACTCGTTACAATATGATGAAGAAACCCCTTCCTTTATTGTCCCTAAAGCAGTTGTTCACAGGCGAAAAAAACGACGCTTAAGGTCCCTTGGCTTCAACTCATAAGGAACCCAAGTTCCTTGCTTTTGATTTATTTCCATAGCATACAATCGCTTGGAAATAGCCTAGCGGGTAATTCCTATCACTGAAGCAAGCTCTACCTGCGTTTGACACGGATCCCCATCACGCAATGCCGTCAATTTAGTGCCTTCGAAGGTTTTTCGTCTTCCTTCACGCGGACGGTCGGTAACATCAAAATCACTGTCTTTAAAGCGACGGAACCAATCTCGACACATTGTTTCACCTAAAGCAGCATCTTCGTAAACGTTTTGAAGCTCTCGATAAGCTTCAGTTGCTGTTCTTCTTTTTCATTTGAAGGAAGAAAATCCATACTTCCAGCATATGACGATTACTTGGCACAAAATCATACGAAATCACACAACCAATAGAATATGACGTCAAAAGAAAATCACTATTGTGTCGAGGCGGTATGTCTATCATGTGCCTAAATTTGACTTATGATGTTAAGATTATGGCAGAATCGATTAGCACTTACAGCGGGCGCCATCTATTGACAAACAGCGGGAGCTTAGTTACGCCTCTAATACATTTTTATATAAAAGTTTGTTTCTTTTAAAGTTGTTTAAGTAGGAAAAACACTTTCGGAAAACAAAAATGTTTGTTTCAGAGTAATTTCTTAGCTTCAAGGAAATTTGCCTTGTTCGATAGTTAGTTTTCTGTACAGTTTTTCATCAATACCCTTTTCTCTATCACAAATGTGCCTATACAAAAAGCGTTTTACCCGATCTTAGCTTTTTGTCAAAAGCAAAATGTATTAAAAAAAAAAATTGCTATATTCCCAAATTTTCTGCTTTAAAGAATGATTTCCCACAATTTTGTAGGCTTCATGAATTTATTAAAAACTGTTTCCATACGAAAAGCGTTTCCGGCATTTAGATCTCAAACACGTTCCATTTCCATGGCGTTAATTTGCATATAGCACATTACTTGATGACTATGGACCATTGGCCCAAATAATAGTTCAACACTTCATTATTTAAGCATATAAAACTCTGGAATATTTTCAAGGACCACACAAACATACACACGCTATGTGTGTTGGTATTTAGAACTTTCCATTCGCCTCCCACGAAAGAACCCTGAATTTGCTCCATACTGGTTGGTATTGACGGCATTCTGTGAATTAAATGAAAATGTGTGGCAAACACTCGTCTCCCATACGCATATTTGTATTACGACTAATTAAGGCTGAAGACACATGTGCGTGACCCATATCTCGTTTTGTGTTCAACCCAAAACATTTGAAAACTACAAAAATCCGACATTACTGGTGTGGAGGGACCAACCGGATGCATTTATGGGTATGTGTGTGTGTGTGCGTGCGAGTGAGTCTGGGTCTGTCGACAACGTTTCGTTCACATTCTGGATGTACACATGAATGTGCGTGTATGTGTGTGTGTGTGTGCCCCTGTGTGTGATCACATCAGTGTACGAGTGTTTGTTTATTTAGTGCTTTAGTTTCTGTTTAAATTTAAAACATTTTAAAATCCCTCGAAAAAATTGTGTGGATTGTTGTTTTGGCTGCCTGTCGCTTCTTCTTCAATCTTTCAAAATCGCAATATTGAAATAAAATTTTTGTTGAAAAATCATTTTGGCCACAAACGACGTCGGGTTCGTATCATGTCTGTTGTTGCTGCCGCTATTGCGTTGCTGTTGTGTTGTTGTTGTTTTTATTATTGTTGATATTGCTGTTGTTATGGTCTATTTTTAACAACAATTGTAGGTGGCAAACAGATTCAGTGTCTACACATAAAAACATCTATTCATCCATCCATCCATCCATCCATTCGACCAACCATCCAACCAACACCAACAACCACAGCGCTAGTATAGCAAAAAAAAAAAAATGAAAACTCATTTTCGAATCTATAGAAAGAGAAATGATTGTACTACAACTACACAATGGCAATTTGTTATTCGTCTGTTGTAGAACGTCGTCGCCGCTGCCTCTATTGTGTTCAAAAGCCTCAGCATTGTGCAAAAATCCTTCTTAATGCCATTCAAGTGTAGAAAAATTTATTGCTTTTCAATGAATTCGTTGAAACACATTTAAATTACAAACAATGACAAAATTGATAGAAAAAAAACGTACAATAATGGCGCAACGGAAAAATCACCACCTTTCAGATGCGAATTTAATACGTTTTAGTCGCAAACAAAGTTTACAAAAAATTGCACATTTTAATAGATTTATTTCGATTTACTTTCGGTCGTTTATTTTACAGAAATAATAAATTCCCATAATCTAATGGCCATTATTGTGTAACTTTTATCTGAGATTTCAGTCACGCCACACAAAATTTACAGAGTCTGCACTATAACATTCTGTAAGCAGCAACCGTAGCGGCAGCAAATGACGCAAGCATTACGTTAACATCGCACACACAATTTCAACTAAACCAACTGTCAAAAGCGCCGTCATTCGATTTGATGGAAACTACAAGTTGATCCATATATTGTGATGCCTTTTGTCATCAAGGACTGGTTGGTTGGTGGCGTCGAGAGAATTCAGCTTAAGTGGTTGAACAATAGAATGATAGCGTCAATTGAATGAATGCATCGATTGAACAGTTGCATCAATTTAATACTTGTAGTTTCCTCAACTGGATAATAAGATTAACATCAATTGACTAACATGAATACCAGCCTTCATGGAAACAAATCGCTGTGCGGCTAAACCTTTTCTATGGATAGACAAAGTTTTCTTAGTCCTTACGATATTATCCAACACCAATTCGAATTTCAAAAGAGAACATACATCGCACGAAATTTAGCAACGATTTTTTTTAAAGAAAATC
The DNA here is from genome assembly GCA_019455685.1 of Philornis downsi. Lineage (NCBI taxonomy): Eukaryota > Metazoa > Arthropoda > Insecta > Diptera > Muscidae > Philornis > Philornis downsi. Next base: position 146,698 of record JAHXMU010000205.1, read on the forward strand.
CATTTTAGCAATGATTTTTTCAAAAAACATTCAATTTATAAACTTAAAAGTCTTTTAGTTTTTAATGACCTACCAAAAAAATGCCCTATAATGGACAGTTAGCGAGTCAGAACATCGTACAATTTAATTGGACGAATAATTTCTTAAAGTCTTTTTAATCCACTTTTGCCTAAAAATTCCAAAATTTTCCAACTAAAGTATAATTCTGGTATATAGCGGATATATTTTTTCCTTTTTTCCTTTTTTCAAGCAAAAAAAGTGTGGGGAAAAACATAGCAATATGAAACGATTACACTAGAAAGATTAGAAGCCCCTGATTTTAACATCCATAAATAAAAGAACATTATAAAAAATATACAGCCCGCGTTTTCGAATAAAATAAATTAAAGTGGAAATCAAATGCTTTGTAGGCGATATTTATGGATAAATCAGATCGCCTTTTCGTTAAAAAAAAGCTAATTGGGCTCAAGGAAATTAAAGATGCATAATTATAATCATCAACCAAATCAAATTAATTCTTTCCTAATCCACATTTTTAGAATATTTTGACCATAGGTGTAGCAAGGGTGGCTCTAAGGCATTTATCCCCCCCCAGAAATTTTTTTAGCACCCTGAAGGATTTTCAGATTAGGTGCATTGAATGAATTTACGATCCTCAAGAGTGAATGAATGAATTTAGCCCCTGAGCCCCAGACAGAATTTATTGTTAGGTCTATGATTTTAATCCAGTAATTTGCCATTTTAAAAATTTCTCAGTTTTCTTTTAAAATAGAAGAATAAGAAACTTTGTAAAGAAGAAATTGAGCAAATCAGATTATTTCCGCAGCGTAATAGTCGACAATTGTATCTCGTCATTTTGATATACTTTTCGAATTTCACTTTTTAAACTAATACAGAAATTTCAGTCAGGACAGATGGATTACATATACTCCCTTTTTATGTTACTGCAAAAAATACTTTGAATTAAATATACGATCTGAAAAAATATTAGACTAAGTTTTAAAAAATTCCGAAAAGATTTACGGCGTTATCGTGTCCACCAGCCAGCCAATCAGGCAGATGGACATCACACAATCCACATAAAAAGTCATGAAATTTATTTGGTCTAAAGATATTTGTCACTTTAAACACTTCCTTCTTGGTATTACATTTTACCTTCATTTCTTTGGGTGAAAACATAAAAAGGAATAAATGTCATATAAAACTAAAAATATGATTCAAGATTTCAATATTTCAAGATTTAAAGACTTAAAAATTTGAAGATTTCAAGATTT
>JAHXMU010000205.1:150629-195625 GCA_019455685.1 Philornis downsi
TAAAAGTGTCTTTATAGATGCTTTTCTTAAAGGAAAACGTCTTCACAGATACTTCTCCTACAGAAAAGTGTCTTTATAAAGGCTTTTCGCACAGAAAAGTGTATTTATGGATGCTTTTCGCATAGAAAAGTGTCTTTATAAATGTTTTTCATATAGAAAATCGTCTTTATGGATGATTTTCTTAAAGGAAAGCGTCTTCACAGATACTTTTCCTACAGAAAAGTGTCTTTATAAAGGCTTTTCGCACAAAAAAGTGTCTTCATAGATGCTTTTCGTATAGGAAAGTGTCGTCATAGATGCTTTTCGTATAGAAAAGTGTCTTTATAGATGCTTTTCGTATAGAAAAGTGTCTTTATAGATGCTTTTCGTATAGAAAAGTGTCTTTATATGTCTTTCCTACAGAAAAGCGTCTTTATAAAGCTTTTTCGAACAGAAAAGTGCCTTTAAAGATGCTTTTCGTATAGAAAAGTGTTTTTATAGATGCTTTTCTTAAAAGAAAGCGTCTTCACAGATACTTTTCCAACAGAAAAGTGTCTTTACAAAGGCTTTTCGCATAGAAAAGTGACTTTATAGATGCTTTTCGTGTAGAAAAGTGTCTTTATAGATGTTTTTCCTATAGAAAAGTGTCTTTATAGATGCTTTTTGTAATGGAAATTGTCTTTATAGATGCTTTTTGTATAGGAAATTGTCTTTATAGATGCTTTTCGTGTAGAAAAGTGTCATTATAGATGCTTTTCGTATACATAGAAAAGTGTCTTTATAGATGCTCTTCATATTGAAATGTGTCTTTAGAGATGCTTTTTGTGTAGGAAAGTGTTTTTATAGATGATTTTCCTACAGTGTCTTTATAAATGCTGTTTGCATAGAAAAGTGTCTTGACAGATACTTTTCGTATAGAAAAGTGTCTTGACAGATAGTTTTCGTATAGAAAAGTGTCTTGATAGATACTTTTCGTACAGAAAAGTGTCTTGACAGGTACTTTTCATATAGAAAAGTGTCTTAACAGATACTTTTCGTATAGAAAAGTGTCTTAACAGATACTTTCCGTATAGAAAAATGTCTTTACAGATACATTTACTATAAAAAGGTGTCTTCACGGATACTTTTCGCATAAAAAAGTGTTATTACGGATAATTTTCCAATAGAAAAGTGTCTTTATCTATCTGGGAAAAGGGGCTGACAATTCTGGTACTACCGCAATTGTCAGCCCTTCCTTCGCAGCCAGGAGATACTAAATTGATTATGCTAGTATGGAACATAATCCCCATTGGAGGAGGTGACGCCTATTTTACCACCTCTGCTACTCTATGGCCTATGGCCTACACCTATGCAACTCCACATTCGAGCACAAAGTCTCTACCAGCGATTTTGGTATCAACCGCAACCCGCGTGATGTTCCCACTAGAGATCCTACATTAAATGATCAGGCGGGAACTCAGTCCCGGGACCTCCTGATCACCACGCTACCGGCCAAACTCACCGGTTGTGACAGCCAGCTCGGACTTCAGTGTTACAGCGAAACTATAGATTTTCGACAAATCGGGCAATTTGTATGGGATGTGTCAGACGGCGTAAGCCAACGTAACTCATTTACAATTCCTGGCTATAATCTGGCAAAATTTTTATCTGTTTCAAGTTATAGGATATTTCGTACAAGTTTGATTTATTCTATCGGATATCGCTTTATCGACTTAAAATGTCACAAAAAAAAAAAAAAATAAATAAATAAATAAATAAATAAAAATGATACCTTAAAGGATTCCTTTTAGGCTTAACATCTTTGTCTTTTAAAATGTTGTATACCTCCATTTTTTCGGTCGAAAGTATAAAAAAGAATAAATTATGGTGAAAGTGGCAAAAGGATTATTTCTATTTTAATAAGTCAATGAGTGGGGTCTCACACATATTACAAGTTTAACCTTTCACAATGGTGTTTTGCAGGAATTCGTGTTGACAAAATTTGTTTGAGAATGAAAGCATAGAAGAGATTTGTGCCAATTTGAAATTGTTTCTTCTAATTTTTAGTCCTATAGTGGACTGAATGACTCAGAGAACCCCCAAAACATAAACAGAGACAGAGAGAGAGAGAGAGAGGGAGGGAGAAATAGAGCTGTATTCTATATTGAAAAAGTGAAATAACTATACGAGTATATATATGTACAAGTTATAAAAGGAAGTCAGTGTGATAGGAAGTGGATGTGTCAACTATACACATGAGTGATCTATTCATTCAAAGGAGTGGGTTTAATTCGAGACCAGGGACTTCATTCACATATTATCAAGGGACTGGCGAGGGTGAGGAACGGATTTGAAACCTTAACTTACCCATAACCCTGGGTGGACATGTAGCGTGATCAGGACCTGTGATCAATTCGAATAAATGAATACATTTTGTAAGTTTTGTACACTTTCTTAGAAGAAGAAGTTTTGTTGTTGTTGGCTGATCTTCACATTTCTCTTAACATATTCTTAGTTACTCTGTGTTCTTGCGTACTCTGTGGGCAGGTTAGTCACAAAACTACAAATCTGTTAGCTTCTAAACAGTGATCGATCGATAGTTCAATCGTCCACGTGGTGTTGGTGGTTATTCGAGTATTTTTCTTTTAATATATCTGTATGGGGTTCTGTTTATCTCTAAAACTGATCCCCTAAAGTGGTTTTGTTATCATTATTATTGTTTATTTATTTTTTTTTTTTTTTTGTTTTTAGTCACAAGATTGATTCTACGAAACTCTAAAGAAGAAACTGCAACTGCTTAACGAAATCATCAACTCAATACAAATCTTTCCTTTCTTTCTTCATGTTGTTTATATTTTACTTTTAAAGTAAACCTTAACATTTATACTTTATGTCGAATTTACAACATTTTCTTTTCTTTCTTTCTTTCAACAAAAACAAAAAAGAAAAAAAAAATACACTTAAACAAATGAAACATAGAATACTTACAGAACAACACGGCTACGAAGTCAGTGTCTTCGATGATTTTCAATAAGATTTTGGCATTCACTTCCTCGATGCGATCGGGTAAATCCATTGCCTCCAAAGACGTAAGGAAATCCAAAACGCCTTCCTCGTCCATTAGATCGCCATCATAGATAATTGGTTCCTTTTCCCTGTAAGTGCGGAAGAATATTGAGGATTTGATTGGGAGGTTTTTGTTAATTCTAAATTGTCGCTGTGACCAAAAAACGTTCGTTCTATTTACATATAGCATAGTGTTCAAATACTTGTGTTTTCCAGGAAACCGGTTTTTGAGTTATTTGAAAAAAATAAATTTTTTAAAAATCCGGCTTTCGGATATTTGTCCAACAAAAAAAAAAAAAAAAAAAAAAAAAAAAAAAAAATGACTGAATAATCCCGGTTTTTTGGTGTGAAAGAAAAACGCACACACTCTTTTCAAGAAAATTTGCTCAATTATGAAAAACAATTAGGTATCACGTTCAAAACTCATTGTTAGCGTTTCTAAACGGTGTCGACGCAATGTACGAATATTACGCATATTGAAATATCTTCTTTTTCAACCCTCAATTCAATTCAATTCAATTTCAGACTGCTGCCAAAGCATCCTCACAATCAAATGGTTGATATACGAAACTGTGCGTAAATACCCATTTACACTGATATTTATATACGAGTATGTGCCTGAGTAAGAGATCCATCTCGTTCTTTTGTACCGGTTGCTATCAGAATGGAAATTTTTGTTATATCAGAGGAGGAAATAACATGGAAATAAATGTAATTTAATACTAACGGATGCAAGACCATACTTGAAATAAACTTATTCTTGAATCATTTTTCAAGTCTACAATAAGTTCAATAAGAATTTCAATAGGATAGAGGCAGATAAGCACAAAATATTGAACAAATAACAGTGAACAACCCCTTCCGATGTTAATTTTGGAAGACGATTTTCAGATCCAGGCCAATATTATAAAAATTTAATATAAAAGAAACGATATGCATTGAATGTGACATAATGAATAGATCTTGCGGGCTATCCTTTTTTGTTTCTATAAATATTATAATGTGTGGGTAAACAACTATAGTCCTTAAAAGAAGATTTACGAGGTGTGTTAAAAAAAAAGGCGAATTTTCAAATTTCTCGGGTTACGTACATTCGACTTTCGATTATTATTTTTTTTTTTTTTATGTTGGTACACTCGTCTCGAAGATATGTTTACGGTTTTATAGTTTGTTTGTAAGAAGCTTAAATAAGAAGAGTGTTATGCGTTTGGTAATTTTCTGCTGTCGAAAAAATTGGTTCAAAGAAGTTGCATCAAATTTTGTGTAAAAAATGGAATGTTGACAGTGACATACGGTGAGAGTACTCTGAGTCAAAAAATGTTTACAAGTGGTACAAGCTTTTCACAGTAGCTCAAAAAGAAGCGAATGTCGACGATCGCTCTGGACGCCTCAGCACATCAACAACCGATGAAAATGTTGAAAAAGTGAAGAAAATTGGTATGGAGAATCGTCGAAGCACAATTAAAGAAGTTACTGAGGATGTCGGCATATCGGTTGGCTACACCGTGCAATCTTTTCGGAAATTTTGGGCATGAAGCGTGTGGCAGCGAAGTTCGTGCCAAAATCGCTGAATTTTGACCAAAAACAACGTCGCATGAGCATCTCTTAGGAATTGTTGAATGACGCCAACGATGGTCCAGATTTGCTTAAAAGGGTCATTCATAACTGGTGACGAATCATCGGTATATGGTTATGACATCGAAACCAAAACCCAAATCGCCCCAATGGAAGAGTCCAGAAGAGCCAAAACTAAAAAAAACACGTCAGGTTCGATCAAATGTCGAGGTTTTGCTCACTGTTTTCTTCGATTACTATGGCGTAGTGCATCAGGAGTTCTTTTTACAAGGTCGTACGGTAAATAAGGAGCATCACCTTGAAATTATGCGCCGTTTGTGTGAAGCAATACGAAAGAAACGCCCGGAATTGTGGAAAAAATACATAGCTTTAGCATCATGATAATGCATCTGCTCACTCATCTCTGTTTGTGAGAAATTATTTGGCTAAAAACAATACCGTTATCATGTCTCAGCCACCGTATTCACCAGATTTGGTCCTCTGCAACTTTTTCCTGTTCCGAAGATCGAAGAGGCCAATAAAAGGATAAAAATCTAATCGCCGAACGCGCAAAATACTTGTCTTATTTATGTCTCTCACAAACAAGCTAAACATGCTGTGTGGATAAATCCGTCAACATATCTTCGGAACGAGTGTAAAAAAAATAAAAATAATAAAAAAATATAATAAACAAAAGTCGAATGTACGTAGCCCGCAAAATTTGAAAATTCGCCTTATTTTTTGAACACACCTTTTACGACAATAATATGGATAATCAAGGACCTTTACGAAAGTTTGGTTTAGTTTCGGTTTTCATATTGTAAATTTATTTAAAGTAAATAAGAATTTAGTTTCTGATTCATATTTGAAACAACTGCTCACTTCATACTTTGATTGGTTTTTTATCTGAAACGAAATTATAATAGAAACCCACGCTGTTTCTGTTTTTCTATCGAAACGTAATAGAAAAGATGTTTTGATGCAAAAACTTGTAATGCAAATATAATTCTATGCAGTTTCGTTTTTTAGGAACAGGCACGGTGACAGACTGTGGAAGGTAAAAACGGTTCAAATAGCTTACAGCCCGTTTCCAATACAGCGAAACGGTCAATTCGTTCGAAAAGCAGTCGAGCAACTATTTATATACGAGTATGTCTTTGTAATACGAATCCATTCTCGTTTTGACACCGTCACCGAAATGAAATGAAATTCGAAATTACTTTTGATTTGCTTCAGTTTCTGACTGTTTTACGACTGATTCCGACAATCAAATCAATAATGACAATAATATGAATAATCAAATACAGGGATCTTTAAAAAAGTTTAGTTTCGATTTGGTTTTGATATTGTAAACTTATTTAAAGTAAACTAGAATTTTGTTTCTGTTTTGTTTTGTTATAATTGAAACAACAACCCTGAAACGAAATTATAAACCTACATTAATCCAGTTTTTTCTATCGAAACGTAATGAAAAAGGTATTTTAATCTGAAAACCTGTATTGAAAGTATTGTTTTATCCAGTTTCAATTCTAGCTTTGAATTCAGAACTGAAGTCATATGTTGTTTCGTTTCTTGGCAAAGGAAAAGGCTTGGCGCCAAGCTGCGAGAGGTAAAAATGGTTCGAATAGTTTATAGCCCGTTTCCTTACAACGAATCAATGAAAAGCTATTTATAAAAGGTGTCCCGACAAAAACGTAGGATTTAAATGACTGATGCAGCAGTTGAATTGTTTCTCTGGCTGTATGACATTTCTTCATTTCTTCAATTCTATGTACGAAAAAACTGGTTATCATTTTACGATACCGAACAGCATCGACTGTTTGCGCTTGACATGCCAAATTTTCATAAAAAAAGGTTCAATGATTCCCACAGCCCAAAATCCACACCACACAGTGACACGTTGAGGATGCATTTGCTTCTCGTGAATCACTCGAGGATTTTCCTCACCCCAAATGCGACAATTCTGAGACAATTCGTCTTGATGACGAAGCCATCAAGATGGAAATGGGCCTCGTCACTGAAGATGATTTTATCGACAAAATCAGCATTTTCATGTTGTCTCTGCAATACCCAATTAACGAACTCCCTTCGCTGTCCATGGTCAGCTGGCTTCAGTTCCTGAGTCAGTTGAACTTCGTATGCATGAAGACGCAAATCTTTCGTCAAAATTCGCTGCGTGGGGGATCATCACGTACAGCTGCGACATTTTCGGTCGATCGACCTGGTCGAAGGCGCGTTGTTGTCTTTACATCACTAACAGACCCAGTTTTGGCAAATTTATCCATTAATCTCTTTACAGTTGATTCTTTCGGAGCATTATTGTGACCCCAAATTGATGGCATTTTGCGAATTGTAGCCGCAAAACTTTCACCATTTTGGTAAAACAATTTCACAATGAGAATGCGTCGTTCATTCGTGTATCGCTCCATTTTTGCTAACCTCGTACCTTCTACTAGCAAACAATAACAATTGTTCAAATGTCAAACAATGACACTTCGAATGGCGCCAAATTTAAATCTTGCGTTCTTGTTGGAACACCCTATATTCGTCTTGTTCATTCGAATTGATTTTCGTTTAGAAAAGCTTTCATTTTTATTGAGTAGGCTTACTAAAGAAGTACTATTTCTGTGTAAATCAATATGAAAAAGTGTTGAAAAAATATACATATTTTTTAAAAACTTTGATAGTTTACGAAATCTCTCATACGTTCTATAAAAACTCTGTAAGCGATGTTTTTATTTCACTCAATGACGACTACTTTGTTTAACATTTTGGAAATTTTGTGGAGGAATCACTGCTATTATTTTCTGAATTCACCCCATACCAGGCTCTCAGAAATGGTCACAGCTACTTATTGATAAATTTTAAAATTTTAAATGAAATACAAACAACACATTTCATGGACTGAATTAGAATTAAATTTGTTTTTAACTGGGTTTCGAGGGTAAGAATCGAAAAAATAAAATTATTTTTAATTGGAATGTGTAAAACAGGAAAAAAATTCTATACAGTTTTGATTCGATTGTCGAAATTAGTCATGAAAAACTGTCAGAAACTGAAGCAAATTCAAACCTATTTCAAATTTAATTTCTTTTCAGCGACAGTCTAAGACATATTATATTGACACCATCATTGAGACAGTCACCGAAATAAAATCAAATTCGAAAATTAATTTTGAATTGCTTCAGTATCTGAAATCTAACTCAAAAATATATAAAGTTTTTCGGTCAAAATTAGACATTTTTATTTGTTCGACTTTCACTATTAATTTTCTTTAAGATTCTATTAGTTCTTAAGTTATTATTTCTAAAAGTCTCGAAATAGACAATTTTTGAGATTACAAAAATCTACCATAGTTGTACATCCATGGCAATTGTTGTACATTTTCAAAGATTTAATTGTACATCGACTCTGGGTTTCAGTTTTTGCAATCTAACTCACAAATATATAAAGTGTTTCGGTCAAAATTTATAAATTTTTATTTGTTCGACTTTCATTATTTTTTTTATTAGTTCTTAAGTTTTTTCTATTAGTTTTTAAGTAATTTTTTCTAAAAGTCTCGAAATAAACAATTTTTGGGATTATGAAAATCTATCACAGTTGTACATCCATGGCAATTATTGTACATTTTTAAAGCTTTAAACATCAATCATCAACTATAAGAATTTTCGATATGAATATAATTTTTAGGATCTTCAAATAAATATACGATTATGTAGCTGATGCATTCTTAATCAAGTCATTATACTGTTACAAAGGTCTGTAATATCAAATATTTTCAAGTTAGAAAAAGGGTTCTTTATTTAAATACCAAAAATGCCTACTTATGAAGTCATGGCCTTAACATTAAATTGCCTGCAGCTAAATGAGTCTGAATGAATTTCCAATCATTTTTATGAATTTAAAAATTTAATTTGTTCAACAAAAATAAATTTATGTAGTTTTTCAGAAACCGATTAACGGAAGCGGGAAACAAGTTAAACCTGTTAATCAAAAATGCTGATTTTGAAAAAACCGGCATACAGTTTCGATCAAAAAATGCCGGTTTGCTGCTTTCGGTTTTGAACACTCTACTATTTGCTTATAAATTGAGTTTGAAATTACCTGAAATATGTTAGTGCTGGGAAATTTTTGATACCGTATTGTTTGGCTAAACGTTTGTCGTTGATTTTAACGAAATCCACACCGAAGGAATCGGTGTCATCGTCGATTTTTTCGAGTTCGGCTAACACTTTATCACAAGTAACACAGCTTCGGGCATCTGTAAAGAGAAATGAAATCAATTAATTAATATTTGTGTGAAACATGTTTACTGCAAACGGATGGGTTTTCGAACATTGTGCTTGTCCTTGTTAGGTGATGCATACGAATAGATGAGATATTTTATTAAGAAATACTTTAAATCCCTAACGATGGCCTTCCTCCTGTTTGAGTAAGAGGTAAATTGAAATATGGACATGGAAAGTGATCCACCCAGCAACTTTAGCTTTAGTAAACAAAAACTCATTAGATTTCCAATAGACATAAACTAATCTCCATCACGCGTTGTTTAAGTTACAATTGATTGCGTAAAAAAGATAAAATTAGACCCTGTTGTAATTGCTTGGACAACACCAAAGAGAAAATATGCCATATTTTGCGAATTATCGAAAATGTGGGTAAAATGTTGGTAATAGTCAAGTTCGGGCATCAAATAAGTTCTATTTCGATTGTCCAGAAGATACATGTTGCATGAACAAAATCGTGCGCAACCACCTGAATAAAGCTGGATACGAAAATAAGCTTGATGTATGAAAATGGTCCCAAAACTAGCTAGTCGACACCAAAATGTTGTCAACAAATTTCTTTATTTCTCAGCATAATTTCCTTTTAGCTCGATAAACTTCAATAGCTTCTATACCCTGTTTATAGTAAGAACTATTCAACTCCTTAAAATAGTCACCAACTGCTGACTCCACCTCTTAATTGTTGACAAACCTTTTACCACCGAGTCATTTTTTCAAGTTTAGAAATAGAAATTATTTGGGGGGGGCTAAATCTTGCAAATAAGATGCGTAATAAAGCAATTCGAACTTTAATTCATTAGTTTTAGCCATCACAGTAGTGGATGTATGAACAGGAGCATTGCCTTGATGAAACAACACTTTGTTTTTTGCCAAATGAGGCCTTTTTTCCATAATTCTATCACCTAAACGCTGTAATCAATTAGCATAATATTCGCCGTTGATGGTTTTTCCTTTCTAGATGGAATCGTCTTCGCCTTCTTTAGATACGATTCTGACATTCTAGTCCACTGTTTTGAATTGTCCTTTGCCTCAGGTGTGAAGTGGCGGACTCATGTCTTATTGGTTATAAATCGAAAATTCGGCTTTATTGCAGTGAAACATCATCGAACACTATACTGAAACATCTTCACGATGCTGTGTTTGCTCTACTGCAAGCAAGCACGGCACCCATCCTGTGCACAACTTTCTCATCTTCAAATCCCCGTTCAATATATGATGTATATCACTTTTTGAAATGCCTATCATTTCAGCTCGCTCACACACCTTTAGCTGACGATCATACAATACCATTTTGTGGATTTTCTTAAACGTGTCTGGCGTGTACATCTCAACTGGTCGACCACTACGGTGTTCGTCTTGGCAGCTCGTACGACCTCGTTTACACTCTGCTACACAATACTTCACACTCGTAAACAAAGGAGCTGATTGTCCCAGACTAGGATCTAGCTCGGCTTTAATATTTGTTGAACTGAAACTTTTCAAATGGAAATATTGAATTATATAACGGCGACCAATTTTACAAATTCACTGATATCGTCTACTCTTGACTGCAGCATCTAGTCCTAGTTTTGGCACTGCCCTCATATAGGTACCGAATGGGTTAGTGCAAAAAAAAACTCATTGTTCAAAGCAAAAAGAACCGACTTCTGAAGCATATGATCACTGGTACGAAGAAGTGGGTCTCTTACGACAGTGATAAGGGAAAATTGTCGTGATCAAACCGCGATGACCCGGCGCAGACGGTGGCCAAGCGAAGATTGTACGTCAGTAGGGGTTTTCTGTGTGTCTGGTGATAGTTAGCAATATGCTCTCTACACAGGGTGGTTTGGCTAGAGCAACGGTGTTTGCTTCCAGATCGTTTGCGGAGGGCTACTGTGATGTAGTTGTGGGAAGTGGGTCTGCTGACCTTTTCATGGCAGTCTGACCTGGAGGTTGAGCGGCTGTGAGGCTGTGGCATGGGGTTTTCCCTATGTCTATATTTCATGGTTGCCGTTAACCGTCGCCGAACTGAAGGGGTTTGGAGTTTTCCCCGCCTCCCACCGGTGAGGATACTGCATCCTTGCAATGTAGTAACGACCGTTTCATCTGCCTGGGGTCTCCGTGCCTGCAGGCATGTAAAAATGTCCAGTCTGTACTCTTTTTCTACAGGTCAACCAATCCCGTGAAGTATGGTGTATAAATCACGACTTGGTAGTAGCTTTGCTATGTGCTTTGCTGCGCAGCTCCAACCGGTGAGTTTGGCCGATAGCGTGGGGATCAGGAGGCTCCGAGACTGAGTTCCCGCCTGATCATTTGGTGTTGGACCCCTAGTGGGAGCATCACGCGGGTTGTGGTTGATACTAAAATCGCTGGTAGAGACTTTGTGCTCAAATGTGGAGTTACAGACCCATAGAGTAGCAGAGGTGGTAAGATAGGCCTCACCTCCGCCAATGGGGATTATGTTCCATACTAGCATGATCGATTTGGTATCTCCTGGCTGCGAAGAAAGGGCTGAAAATACGTGTTAATAGCACAATTGTCAGCCCATTTTCCCAGATAGCCCAAGTTCTACTTGGCTATCCCAGGGGGGCGTTGGCAATCGCATTGTAATATGCCCAGTGTGTCGCACACCGAGGGTAAGGCCTTCACGGCGAGACTCACGTTAAGCCCTCGTGGTCTTCTGTGTTTCTGGTGAGATTGGCTGGGAATCATTTACTGTGATCTGCTCCCCTACCACCTTCTTAATTCGGGTCTGCCAATAATTATACCGCCTGAAAAGAAGAATCGCCAAGAAGCTACTGGCTTTGACAAATAGAAGTTAAATTGTGTTCCGTCAGACACATCAATAGGGACCTGCCAAAAGCTCTGGAGGCTTCTTTGGGAAGTTCTTATGCATCTACCTTGAAATCCGCTGTAAAATTTCTTTCATATCTGACGAAGGAGGAAGAAGCAATACAAGTTGTAAAAGGCAAAAAACTGATTTAGTTTTATTTTTACAGACGTGAAATAACCATTAAGAGTATTCACATCGGGAGTGGATGTCCACGATAACTAAAATTGACTTCCCACGAAATGAAATGTCTCAATCTCAGAACTTTTGCTTGTAAATCAATACCTTTAGAAGCTGTTGTAAAATTTCTTTCATATCTGACAAAACCATTGAAAAGTTGCAGATTTCTTTATAAGTTTTTCTACTTTTGTGCTGTGTTAACGTTATTATTTTGAACGTAGAAAAACTGTCTGTTACATTACATCATATAATTGTCAAGGAATTGATTGATGAAACATCTGATATTACATTTCATTAGAGATTAGGGATTATTAAGATTTCGTTGGTAGGCGTTATTCGAATTATTCCACAGAGACAATTTCGCAATACAGGCTAATTATTTGTAATTTTCCCACATTTTTCAATTGTTTAAATTGGTTACAACATTTTGGTGGGTTCTTTCGCGTCATCCAAATTTATCGCACTTGCGACAAATTCTGTGAAATATTTTCCTAATGAATATGAATTTGAAAGCCGTGAGCAAAATATAATGTAATTTAAAATTAATTTATGAGCAACCTGGCAACTAACAATTACACGTGTTCGAAAACAATATGAGACACGAATGACTTGGCGAAATGAACGATTGAACGATTGAGTGGCACCTCCAACAGATTCCTGGCGCACTGAATCACAACACAATGGATGCAGTGAGCCAAAGTGGCTAAACCACTGCCGCACCCACCAGCAACATCATTATCATCAGCATCATCATTATAGCGTTTGGCTGGGTCTTGTTGTCGTTTGACCATCATCTCTGTGGTTAACAGCAGCAGCAGAAGCATTATTAGCATTAGCATTTCATTATAATGATCATCCTCAATTTGTTGCTTTATATGAATGAAATCGCACGTTTATTAATTGATGTATTTTATTCAAATTTTATTCATGATTTTTCGCTCGGTTCACTTTCCCTTTGTAAATTTGTCTTCCACTTCCGCTGTGTGGCGGTCTATTTTGTGGGCTTTCCTTGCTTTTCTTGCGGAAGATGAAAAGCAGCCAGAACAGCAACCACTGAGATATGATAATGAATTAAAAGCCAACAACTGAGCAACTGAGTTACACTGATCAACAAAAACTTGTTGATTTTCCTGCAATTTGTGTACATTTATGTTTTGAGGATTTAGAAGAGGGTCGGTGATAATTCTGCTGCTACTGCTGCGGCTGAGGATGATGCTGGCCATAATGATGGGGCAAATCAACGATTTCAAATCGGATTCTGCCATTTTTGTTGCTGTGGCTGCGATAGCCAAATAGGGCGGAAAAGGAAAACCCGAAATTGAGAAAGTTATATTCCTTTTGATTAATATATTTATGACTGTCATATATTTATACGCTGTTGATTTGCATTTATTACATTATGTATAATTTATTATATTTTGTTCTTATGGTTTTGTATGCAATTTTTTCTTATATGACATAAGCACATATCTGTCTACATCTCACTTGTACATCTCAGCCTCAAGCCTTCAACCCATTAAAAGTGGGGTAAAAATGAACAAAATGAATGTAAATATAAAACATATGGGGTGTTTATAATAAAATCATCATCACCATTGATATATTCATCTATATAATGTATGAAAATACATACTTTTGTAGCCAATGCTATAAAAGAACCCTCTCAAACGTATGTATATTACAGAGTAATCACACATATAAATATATTTACATCATTGTACAAAAGTTCGTATAACAACCACCTGAATGGGTCCAATATCGCATGCAGTTGTAACCGCACATATGCACGAGTATGGGTATAAAAAGGTATATTTGTATATGTATTTACATTATTATTATTCATTTATTCCGATATAATATCAATATTCAGCACTCGTTAAAATACCATGAATTTTATCCCAAAATCATTTATATCCTTTAATGGTTATTACATTACAGTATGTCAGGTTGTGAACAATCGCTTTATGTCGCACCTGTGCCATGCATGTTGACAAACTGCCAAGGGAACAGAAAATAAATTTAGGCGATTAAACACAATTTTGTAGAAATTAATTGAAATCAAATTGCTTAAGAACTGAGTTTGATATTTTTAACTTTAAATGTGAGCAAAATTTAGGTCACAAAAATTGCATGATATGTCGTATATGAGAAACTCTCTCACTTTCCTAAAACAAATTAAAAAGAAATTCATTCTGCATGTTACTTTATTTATATTCATATTTATGTTATTTTTATTTGTTTTTATTTTATTTATTTAGTGTCGTTTTAATCAATCGATTTACATCGAATGGGCACCGTTTTGTTCGAATTTTTTTTGCTATTTTCAAAGTAATTGGTGTTCCTCCAAATCAGACCTTAAAAATGAAGCTCAACGTTTCTTCTCCCGCAACGGGATGTCAAAAACTCTTCGAAGTTGTCGATGAACACAAAGTGCGTGTATTCTACGAGAAGCGTATGGGCCAAGTGGTCGAAGCCGATATCCTCGGTGATGAATGGAAGGGCAATATGCTCCCTATTTCCGGTGGTAACGACAAACAAGGTTTCCCCATGAAACAGGGTGTCTTGACTCATGGTCGCGTTCGTTTGTTGTTGAAAAAGGTACACTCCTGCTACCGACCCCGTCGTACTGGTGAGCGTAAACGTAAATCAGTCCGTGCTTGCGTCTTTGATGCTAACATGTCGGTTTTGGCTTTGGTTATCGTCAAGAACGGCGAGAAAGACATCCCCAGTCTTACAGATACTACTGTTCCCCGTCGTTTGGGGAAGTCACAAGCGACTTATTTTTTATTACCAGTCTAGAGAAACGGATTCAGGAATGGTTCCATTTTGTTGCGATTCAGCAACGATATATGAATGGAAATTCGGAACAGGTTTTTGGGCGGTAACTCGTGTGGCATCCATACATCGAGCTTCTTTTTCTTTCCAACCTGATTTAAACGGTCCGAAACGTTTGTTTGAGCAATGTTTAGCTACTGGTCTACCGAAACAGTGCTTATATGACGTCCGGACTTTCCGACTTCCATAATTTTGTCGACGTTTTCTACAGTTGGTGTGCCATAGAGAACATGATGAATTTCAAACTCAACATTCTAGACAGGACGAAAAAGGCCACAGTGGCGCTATGTGCGTGCAAGAGGGCTTGAGAAGTCCACATACTGTAAGATACTGGACAAGGTCAAAAGAATAACTAGTCTGTGCATCACACATGTGCCCCGCACCACCCCATCTGATGCACTAAATGTAATTTTGCATTTACTATCCCTGGACATAATTAGTATCCAGACTGCGGCAGTTACGGCAGTAAGACTAAGAGAACTGTCATAGTGGCAAAATAGTGGTTATGGACATGGTGTGATCCTCACTATGGTGCCTGATACAACAGACACCATAGACTACACTCTGGCTTAACCACCGTTCGATAAGAAGTACTATATACTTATGCCAGATAGAGATATATGGAAATGTAGAACTCCTGGTATAAGACTGTATGTCGACTTCTACACTGACGGCTCAAACTTAAATAATCAGGTAGGTTTCGGGGTCTACCCCAAAGACCTAGGGCTAAATATAGCAAGAAGACTACCTGACCACTGTAGTGTTTATCAAGCCGAAATTTTAGCCATTAAGGAAATGACAGAATGGCAGAGGTATAACGTCCTCACTACGTTGGGGATTAACATATTCCCTGACAGTAAAGATGCCATCAAATCCCTGAATTTTGTCTTCCTGAACTCAACATCAGCCCTGAATTGCCGCAGATCTTTTAACGAGATGGCTCAGCGTTTCAATATTCATCTTATATGGATGCTGGCTCACAGGGACATACCAGGGAACTGCAGAGCAGACGAGCTGGCAAGACTAAGGACAACCTTACAAACTCCAGCCGAGTTGCAGCCCGTGGGCATGCTCCTAGTGCGAGATAAAGCATATTTAGCAGCAAATGGTAGGTGGGCGTATGTCAGAGGCTGTAATCAATCCAGACAGATGTGGCCTCGTCTAGTCTGAAGCATTCTTACACGCTGCTGTTGCTATTAAGGCCCGACGTCTCATTGGTTGTAGCCGTCATGAGGGGATACTGTCTGAGTGAAAGACATGCAGTGAGATTGAAGGTTGCGACTAGTGGCTTCTGCAGGAGCTGTAGGGATTAAGAGGGGGAGGAGTTCATAGAACATCTTCTCCGCAATTGCCCTGCTCTAGCGAAGAGGGGGGGTCAACACTGGGCTTTTATTTCTTTAGGGACCTAGGAGATCTGGATGGTATAGATTTTCTTCGACTTAAGAGATGGGGATGGTTCAGCAGGGGAAACTAGAGAGAGCCATATCTCTAGTTTCCGTGGTACCACAATGGACTATAGAGTGTAAGTGAGTCTGTCTATTCAGACTGCCAAACTGACCTAATCTAATTTCATTAAGAGTTTGAGTGAATTTTTATTGTCCCTCAAAATAGGTTTTTCGAAATATATACGACTTCTATTTGCTTTACAATTGTTAAAAAACTGTAAAAATTAGGGGATAAGATTGAGGAAAAATGTATTCGAAATCGAGTATTACCAAAAATTAAGCAGAAAACCAGTATATTTACGCATTTTTTCGGATTTTTTCAGATGACATTTTTTTGTGATCAGAGTAGAAAGGCAAATTTGGCAGCACAATAAAAATTTGTCAAATTTGAGGTGCTGCACTTTGGTCCATTGTCGTGCGGCTCTGTTTATACATGGAGTGTTGAGTTTCCGAACACAAGTTCTGCAATGTCTGTGTTGGATTTCACCAAAATCGGTCAAACCGTTGAGGAATGGCATAATACTTTCTCGTTTTCTTTTTTTTTTTTTTGTTAGTTTGGGCAGCATTTACCGTGCTTGTAGATTACTCGACTACACGAAGTGTCCACCAAACAGATTGAGCTGATCGCCGCTCAAGTAATGTCAGGTGGTTGTCTCGGATTTTGAATCCATTATCTCATGGATGTTACGCATTAGTTTTAATCATCATATCATTGGCTATTTTATCGTTTAGATTCATGGTTATTGAAACTCGGTTATTTAACATTTGTAGGAGTTATTTGACACACTTCTATGAAGGTAGACAACAGGTTTTATACTGTTTATTTGCAAGTAATAAAAATGTAATTCCTTCGGTATGATTTGTATTTCATTTTTAGTGTAATGTTGTCAATTGCAAGAATTTCACAAATTGTCTCTTCATTATTTTGTGGCATCGTTTGAGTGCTCAAATATTATTAATCCATGTAAATGAAACGAACAGCACAAAAAATGTAACAAAGAGAAGGCGAAAGAAAACAATTTGAAATTTCCTAAGGAATCACTATTACGCTAAAGGCAATGTGCAAAAATGAATTCTTTCACTATAAAATTGTTTTCATTCCTTAAAATATCATGTTACTCCTACCACATTTACAATTTATTCTGCCGCCCTTTGGAAGTAATTTTACCCTATTTTTGTTAAATGTTATTACTGCAACAAGCAGCCTGTGAAAACAGTGCTGCCATTGTCTTCATTCATGCCCATCGACAAGGAAACCGTACAATTCATTCCATTTGTATGTATTCTTGTTCCCTTCATTGTTTGCCTTATGGACACAACATGGTTACATATCTTTTCTCACACTCACATTGTGAATATATTTCCGTTCAGTTTGCTCCAATACCATTTAATTTTTATTTATCAGCATTGTAGAGTTTCCTTCCTGTTGAAAGAAAATCTTTATAGGGTGTCCAATCAATTTCCTTCACAAAATATTCACAACAACATTTCTCCCATCCATGTCTTTTTCTGTATTGCTATCAAAAGTTAAGTAATAGAATTTATAAATAGGTCATATACTCGTAAGTACAAACACATGTATGAGGATGTGTGCAAATACATGAATACATATACATCATACACAAATGAGTATGTATGTCTGCATAGTATGTATATATGTTCGATATACTCGTACTATATCTAGGTTCTCTATGGGGTTGTATCGTGTACCTAATGAGCACTCAGTTGATGCAGCTTTCATTTTTCTGTTTTATTTAAATATTACATTGTATTGCAGTTGTGATTTATTTGGGTTAATTTAAAGAGCAAATCATATGAATGTCGTCTGTCTGTTGCCTCTGTGACACATCGCATCAGGAGACAAATGTGAAGGAAGTCTTAAACGAATTTTCAATGACCTACGTAGGCGCATGATATTCTACATCCATATGCTCGTATGTGTGTGTTAGCATATGTACATGTGTATGTACCCAGCTGCTACATACGATATACGAAATGATTTTGGCGGGGTTTATCTTTCCCGTTCAACAAGCGCAAATAATCACCTGAAAGTAAATTTGATATTCTAGGTGGGCGTTATAGTGGGGAGGCAAAAAAAAAAAAAAATGCTATCAACAAACACACATATACGCATACTTTGGCATAATATTGCCTCTATCTTTACCTATACAAAGAACGTCAATTAATGCCGAAGGCACATTTTGCGGGTTGGTGTCTCTCTGCACACCCACTATGCGAGTAATTTTAAATTATTCCGCTGTAATACATTTGAACTTTGACCTATTTAAAGAAGCTGAAACTCTGGGAATGTACATTGAAAATACTATACTTTTCATGCTAACTTAATTATGATGCGGAAAAATTACAGTAAGCGAAATAGCGCACATACGCTATTACAGCAAATGTGCGTTACTGTAAATCGCTTGAAACACTGATGTAATAAAAATCTAGAATTTCATTTAAGTTCTAAGAGGGTTTGCATGGTTGTAACGACTGAATAAAAAAATACGTTAATTATGGTTGACTATTAGAAATATTAAGGAATTTAAGGATCAAAAGAGTTTACATGAAATATCGCTCAAAGAAAATTTGCTCAACAAATAATTGGACACAAAAATGAAAGAACGTAAAGAAAAAGAAAAAAAAAGAGTTGTAAAAAGTAATGAATACACTGAAAGTGACAGATGGCTCATTAAAGTAACAAATTTTCAAGGAAAAATTGTCCCTCTGAAAAAACCTAGAGGGCAATTTTTTTTTATGACAACAAGAAATGTTATTTTTATGCCTTCACCCTAAGGTATGAAGATATACGACAACCCCACGCCTTAAAACTTAAAACATATATTTAATAACACCTCCACTTTTCGCCAAAATAATTGCTTTTCAAACTACTAGCACCATCTATACGTCAGGTTGGCTAGATTTAGAGCCGCCATCGTATATCTCCATTCCTTAACACCATCTATACGTCAGGTTGGCTAGATTTAGAACCGCCATCGTATATCTTCTTTCCTTTTATATGAACCAAACCAAATCCTATAAAAAAAAAAACAAACAATCTTAGTGAATTCGTAAACATAGACAAAATTGACCACCATTCTTTATTTACATAAGAAAAGTACTCACAACAACCAATATTAAAGCCGAAACGATTGTAAAATATTGGGTAGCCAAGTTTAAGCGAGACCGTACGAGCTGTCAAGACGAATACCGTAATGATCTGGACTTGATTGTCATTAAAATCTAATCCTTTCGCCTGCGAATCCAGTTAAAGTGCGATGGAGGCTGCAGTCGTTGAGGTAGGAAACTGAAATTTTGCATAAACATTTCTCATAGTCGAAGACTGGTTACATTTGAAATTGATCAAAATCGGGCGGTAGTAAAAAACTTGCCCATTAGAAGACTGAAGACTGCCCTTTAGAAAAATGGGAATTTTTAGGTCTTTATTATACTTTTTTTCGGCAAAGCTATGATGGTTAGAATACGCGAATGTCAAGCATAAAACCATACATTTTGCGGTTGTCACCTCAATGTGTCTGACAAACACTTCGAGTAGTCGAATAATCTAAAAGTCTAGTATATGATTTTTAAACCATGCACTTTTGAATCGATAGCAAACTGTGGATCCGTCGAGTATGTCTAAAAATAGAATGCATGTAAGAGCTCACGTAATGCGAGAAGCTCTTCCATATTTCATTGTTTAATCCAAGGAAATTTGTTTCAGTTTCTATTTTTTAACAAAAATGCATTAAACATTGAGAAGGGCCACAACAAGTCATGTACTTTTTTAAGACTCTGCCCTAATTTTGGGCGTGGCAGTTGAAAAGTACTAAAGGATGTTAATTTTCTGTGCTAACTTTGGGTTTGACAGTTGAAAAATATTAAAATATGTAAATTTTTACAGGAAAATCGAGCCAAGTCGATAAATTATAAATGTATATGTACGAAAAGAGCATTTCCTAACCGTCCCCTTATCTGAAGATGATTTAGCATATCGTCCTCGATACAGGGAACCGCAAACCGTGTTGGCCATAAATACCGGTTCGTTGGAACTTTTGAATCGTATTTGAATTCGTGCCCAACTTTTTGTATTTCCTGGTTTTTCTGTCAACAGGAAACATTAAAATTTCCACCTCTTGATAAATGTCTTAAGCTTTTCTTTGCTGACACTAAAATATGTTGCCAATAAAACTTTGAGCTGTTAAATAGCAGCTTGTTGAGCCCATGACGTGCGTAGTGGCCGTAGAAGAGGTAATTTCGATGTAATAAAATGAAAAAGTATATTTCCTTGTTGTTTAACATCTCAAGAATAATTAAATCATAGCGAACACTTTTCAAAGCCATTTAAATTAATTAATTACATTACAGCATAAGAAACTGGTTTGGAAGGAATTGTCTTGAAACATCATATAATGTACTCGCCCCCAAAGGGAGCTCTAATTACACTGTTGTTTAAATTAGTTTGCTCGCACTCATCATCATGAGATTGCCATAAATGTGTATTCACCAGTCACCAATCATTTATTTCAGTGTAGATCAAAAAGGGGTTACAACCGTACAGTGTACGATGTCATGTCACTTTCATTGTTGGGTTTTAATTTAATATGAATGACATTAATGAAATGTAAATGAGTTCATATCAATCAATTGATACCCAGGTAATTAAAATTAATGTGAATTGAATGTTTTGCATATTCATCAACAGTTTTATATATATATATATATATATATATATATTATGTATGTGTGTGTGTTGGAATGAATGCAACATGATTTAATGTATTCTTAACAAGATTTCAAATTCGATTAGGCTTACGAATTGCAATACAATGTTTATATTAATTATGATATGATTATTAATTATAATGTGTGAATTTGACATGTTGTGAAGTGGAGAAAAATGATCAAATTGATATATGTATATTTAAGTAGTTTTTGTTTATATCATTGTCATTTTTTGCTCTTAAATTACTTTTGACTAAAGGTCAACATCGGGGACATTCACGAAAGTTTTCTATTTTTATATTTTAAACTTATTTAAAGTAAATTAGAATTTCGTTTCTGATTCGTGTACGAAACTACATATCCCGTCATGTATTCATTCGTTTTCTACATGAAACGAAATTAGAAACCTGCATTACCTCTGTCTCTCTATAGAAACATAATGAAACAGATATTTTGGTTCAAGAACTTGAAACGAAAACTTAGTTTTATGTAGTTTCGTTTCTTAGTCTGCATCAAAACGGAAACCACAGATCGTTTCGTTTCTTGGCAGAGAGAGAAACCCTGGCACCATTAAACTGCGAAAGGTAAAATGATTCGGATAATTTATTCTTGAACTTATACCTGATCTCAAAAACTTTCACAACTACTCAAAAATTTTGTCTGTTTTCTTCCTCGAATTGACAAGTTTTAAATGAAATACAAACATGACGTTTCATAAAATGAAAAATGCTTCTTATTTCACTCTGGTTGAAAGAATCAAACACAAAAGTGTGTGGAACAAAATTCAATAGAATCAGAATGATCAGAATGAAAACGTTATATTATGTTTGAATTAGATTCCAAAAGTTGAAGTAAATCAAAATCACTTTCGAATTTAAGTTCTTTGCCAGCCCCCGGTCAAAATTGATAGCATTACTTCAGTGACAACGTATGAGTGATGCAGATCTAAGATAAGTTATTTGTTTGATTTAAAATAACGTATACGCTGCAGGTTTATACTTTTGTCAGTGGTTTCGTGACATGTGATAGGGGTATGAGGCCGGCTCCAAAATTAGCCGACCTGACGTATAGATGGTGTCAGTAGTTTAAAAAAACTAAAATATTTCCAAGGAAAGTGGGTACCTTATAAAACATATTTTTCAATATTTAAGGCTCCACATTGTTTAGTATTTTTATTTGAGCCATCAAAAGTAAACGATTGCAGTGAATTTGTAAACATGCAAAAAATTGGTCACCGTTATGTAGTTCAATATTTCCATTTGAAAGGTCTCAGTCCAACCAATATTAAAGCCAAGCTAGATTCAACTCTAGGGGGAAAAAATTGAAATACTGAATTACATAACGGTGACCAAATTTTCCCATGTTTACAAATTTGCCGACGTCGCTTATTTTGATGGCTCAAATAAAATTACTAAACTATTGTGGCGCCTTGAATATTGAAAAATATGTTTTATAAAGTTCCCACTTTTTACGAAAATATTTTTGTTTTTTTTTTTTATCACCGTTATGTAATTCAGTAACTCCATTTGAAAGGACTCAATCCAACCAATATTAAATCCTAGCCAGATTCTACTCTAGGGTAGTCTGCTCCTTCATTTACGACTGTAAAAAAAAAATTCCAGCAGAGTTTAAACGAGGCCGTACGAGCTGCCTACACGAACTAATTAAGGTGCCCGCGCCAGACGCGGTTACAAAAATTTACAAACTGGTACTAGATGATCGTCGGTTCAAGGTATGTGAGCTAGCCGAAATGATTGGCATTTCAACAAATTCTGTACATTGGATATTGACCGAAAATTTAAAGATGAGTAGGATGTGCGCAAGATGGGTGCCGCGCTTGCTTTTAATAGTGCAAAAACAGCGGCGTTAAGATGTTTCAGTAGACTGTTTGGCGATGTTTCACCGCATTAAGCCCGAATTTTTGCATCGATTTATAACCATGGATGAGACATGGGTCCACCACTTCACACCTGAGACGATCAGAAACAGGAACAGTCAAAGCAGTGAATTGTAACGGAAGAATCGTGTCCAAAGAAGGCGAAAATGGTTGCTTTTGCTACGGCATCTGTTTTTTGGGAAGCGCATGTGATTGTTTTTGTTGATTATATATCAGAAAGAAAAAACCATTAACGGCGAATATTAGGCTAATTTACCGAAGCATTTAGGTGATGAAATTATGGAAAAAATGCAGCATTTAGCGAAAAATAAAGTGTTGACAAATTTCGGTTCCCACATCCACCATTGCAATGGCTAAAATTAATGAACTAAAGTTCAAGTTGCTTCATTACGCACCTTGTTCGCCAGATTTAGCTCTCTCGGACTATTTTCTAGTTCCAAACTTGAAAAAATGGCTCGGTAGTAAAAGATTTGCCAACAATGAAGATTTGGAGTTTGATGGCAATTTTAAGAAGTTTGGCAGTTTTTACATTAAACATGGTATCGATGAAGAAAGTGTAATGAGCTAAAAGGAGTTTATGTTAAAAAATAAACAAAATTTTTCCCAACTTTGTTGTATCGCCTTTGTTAGTTAGATCGCCTAGTTTTAGGACCGCCCTCGTGGATATAATTTTTGATAAAAATACCATATTTGGTCTTCACAAAACTCAAACCGAAATGCCTCTTGAGTATTTAGATTACAATTTAAAGTTGCCATCAATCGATTATCATTCATTATGCACATCTTATGTATCTCTTCATTGTGTATTTGTAGACAAATTTTGCAGACGACTATGATACGACGATTTCATGAAGTTGAATACATGTCATATTGAAATATAATACGTTGTTTTCTTTTGTAAATGACATTTGTAATTGAAACTAATGTAGATTAATTGTCAAGTGATTATCTCATTTACCGAAATTTACAAGAGTGTGATAAACACCCATTATCTTAATGAGATCTTAATATGATTAAAGATTCATTTAATGATTTGCAAATAACAGGTAATGTTACTGATATTTAATACGATATGTGAACTAAATTTGTTGCACAGGAGTCAACCTAAGTGGGTTTAATTGTACTTAATACTTGATTTAATTACAATAAAATATGTCAATTTCAGGTCCAAATATGGGTGATTGGAGCGTTTACTAGGCGTATGAAAAATACAATTGCTAGTTAAGCCAGTGTTGCCTATTTTTCCCCTACATAAAATAGAAAATTCCCCACACTCGACCCCACGTATATAATAAATTCCCAAACTAATACGAGTTTTGAATTTAATCCTTTTTTATTCATTTAATAGTAAAAACATAAACAAAACGGTGTACATTTACTTCAGGTACATATTAAAAAAATAAAATGAATATAGTCATGAACAAAACATATAATATGATACGGTTCAGATTATGATAAGTTATAAAGCTCTTTATATTTCATTTTATTGAAATGATTGTTATCACATTTGGAGCCTATACAATACAATGAATTATTTTGTAAATATGATCTCAAAATACATATTATACTAATCTTGAAAAATTTAGAAAAACTAGTTCATCGTTAAATTTTTTTAATTTGCATATTTTGGACCAAAACTTTTCAATATCCATTTTTCTCATGTCAACTTTCTGACTCTCAGAAAAGTTGAATTCCAATGTCAACCATTCTTGTTCTAAATCATGTACATTGATTTTAAACTTTTGACAAATTAATATGAATTTATAATTAATTTTATTGCAACCTAGAGCTATCTCTGGTGTCAAAAATTCCATTTCTTTAAACATTGTATTATCTTTCAGTTCAAGCCTTTTTTTCGTTTCCACCATGGCTGTAATGTAAAATTTTAAACAGTCAAACTTTATCTGATAAGCTTCTGACTTTGGAATACTTTTAAGCAGATCTTCACATTCATGTCCGACATATATTTCCTTTATAGGCAAAGATATATGTGGTGATCTTAAATCACAATCGAGATTCAGCTCAGTCTTTTTAATGAAATTTTGTCCCATTTTGAAAAATATTTTTCTTGACTCCGAATGAAGTACGTGAACCAAAGTTTTTTTTGATTGGAAGAGTGCATTCAATGAATTGAAATAGACAAGTACATATTTCAAAAACAGAAGACATGCCTTAGTGCATTCATTTGAAAGTTCATTATATATAACATTCACAATAACTGATTTTAATTTTGTTCTTTGTATTAAATATCCATTTTAGATCCCATTTCGTATACTATATATGAATAATTAAATTACCCTACATATCGATTAAATTAAAATATCTGTACTTTTTTTCCCTACAGACAATTTTTAGCAAAAAATCCCTACAATAGGGAAATTTCCCTACTATTGGCAACACTGAGTTAAGCGTTTCGAATAAAATAACGCATACGTTGCTGTTTAAAAATCGCGTTGCTGTTTAAAAGAATGCCAAAAAAAGAAAATGAGCGAATCATTCACTTCGCTTAAGAATTGGTTCTGAAAATGCAAAACATTTTTCCCAACTCCCCTTATATTGCCCATTTGCTTCCCCCTACATTGAGGTATAATTGCAACATTTCACCTGTCAGTTTGTAAGGCCAGTTCTTCAGTTCTTTCGTAATTTTTGACTCCGGCGTCACATTCTAATAGTGTTTTACGATACTTCAGTGTATAAATGAAATTAAGTAAAGTGAAACAATGCAATTCCTGCGAGTTTCTGGTACATGTTTCTATATAAGTGTCCTACATTAAGCTTTCATTTACAGAAGAGGATTCCCTCAAAAAAAAAAAACTTCCTTGCATTACTTACATACCATTAATTACAGCTTTATAGCCCAATGACTATGAAAACCTGTACAAAAATTGTAAAACAGTTTACAATGTTATATCACATTCATTGTTCCCTTATAGTTTAACATAAATTCCTTTAATTAAATACAAAGCCGTTCATGCCAGTCAGTTAAGCTCAGCTAATAAAAGTCATGCAAATTAAACGTATAAAATTTTCACATTTCTCAAATATCTTTTTTTTTTGCTATTTTTCACGCTTTTTAAATTCCTTTAATTGACAGGCAAATAATTATCTGGTTAAACTAATTAAAAGTAAATTAAAAAATATTAAATTTATTCCATCTATTTTGATACTAAAATCTGACGGATTATAAATAATTAATATTATTTAGTTTTATAGAAGTGAATTTACTCGTCCGAATAATAAATTTTGAAGTGATGAGACGGTTATGATAAAATCACTTCATTAATTTTCAACATACGAAAAATTTAATAATTCTCAATACTTGTGCAGGCAACAAAATATAATAAAATGCCATTATAAGCTCCGTAGCTGCATATGAGGTTCATATGCTATCCAATAAAGAATTTCAATTCAGCTGAATTCTACTACGGTATTTTTTATTCACAATTTGCATGTTGTATTTGCAACCATTTGCGGCTAACTCGCGTTACTTTTTATTGTGTCTTATTGGTCAATGGATTGTAATTTCAACAGCTCAGGAAAAGTGGTTTCAAAATCCATTGCGGTGTTGTGACAAATAGTTTGTAAGGTGTCATACTATTGACACCATTAGTGTAGGGCGTAGCTGTAAGGTTCTGTCACTTGAGAATGGGAATCAATTTGATATGGCAGCAAATTACCCTGTTGTTGGGACATCCCAAAAACTGAGGTAATTAATGTAGGCCAATGTTTACGGTGAATTTTTCCCTATGCGGAATTTGTTACGAGAGCATTAACACATTAATAAATAAGGAAGTGACAAACGTTTGTCAATTGGTGTTGCACTAACGTTGCATTTTTTCCTATGTGGAAATATGTGGCTGTTTTTGCTGACTCCTATCTCTGAGCAGTATTTGGTTTAGTTCTCAGTCGCTGGCGTCAGAACAAATGATAATAATAATGACATAAATGAAGATGTCACCCGAGATAGTGGTGTCGGTGAATAACTATAACTAATAATTCATTGGAATGGATCATTGATGGACCTTAAGGTATATTACCTTCTGGTTTTCTTGTTTCAGATGAACAACCATAAGCGCTTTTGAGCGTTGGTCAAAATGCGCGTGCCCGCGCCTAAAAATACAAATAAGCTAGCATGTATCACCTTAGAGGTGATACGCGTCCTCACATATTAGGTACACAACACTACACGGACATCGTAGGGTCCAGAATACACCACAGCCAGTAGGATCCAAACCTACTGGTCTGTGATCTAACAAAAAAAGAAATACAAAACATTTGTGTAACTGTAAAAAGTTTACACAACAGCGGCATTATTTTCATAGCTGTGAGTAAAATATATATAATGAGAATTAGTTGAGTGACAATTTTTTCATGTCAATCACTCAGTATACCGGTTACCACAATTTATACAGATCAATTTAATATTTTTTATAACTTCCCCAGAAGATACGAGTGTATGTCATTATCACAAATGTGACATATACATCATATGCATCATATATATTAGGTCCGTAACTAAGTTTTTGCTATTTTGTTTATAAGAATGCAACTTTATAATAAAAACATATTCACAAATGATTCATTGAAAGTATTGACCATCGTTAGCTACTACTTTTTCCCATCTTTCTGTCAGAGCTTAAATTCCGTCACGGTAAAACTGTTCATATTCGCAGGCAATCCACGAATCTAGCCATTCCTTGATGTCGCCATATGAGTGGAACTGCTGGTCAGCCAGATCGTGTGCCATCGAACGGAACAAGTAATAATCGGACGGCGAAATATCTGGAAAATATGGCGGATGGGGTAAGACTTCCCATTTCAGCTTTTCCAGATAGGTTTAAGCTAAAAGTGTAAATATTATTTATTTGCTATGACCCCTTTATGAAACGAGAAACAGAAATTGCACTTAGTTTTAATTATTAACTCAAATAATTGAAAAAAAAAACTGGACAAAAACAAAAAAAAACAGCCTGGGCTGACATTTGTGGAAGATATCAAATATCGTAAAAATTGCTCACAATAAATCCTGAATATTTCAGTATCGTACGGATTATACAAAAATTGTATTTCAACATGTCCTTGAACATAGAATAGAGAAAATATGATGCAGAAAAATGTCATTGAGTTATACCGAGATGTTCTAAATTTATTTAAAAGAATTATTGATATTTTGCAAACAAATAAACAAATTTCACAAAAGTTTACATACTAATTTCAAGCTACATTTGTTTTTAGTGAGCATGCTGAAAATCAGAGTGATCTATAGAAGAAAATCAATTAAAATTAAATTAAAAAAAAAAAAAAATTAAAAAAAATTAAAATTTTCCAAAAATTGTCCAAATTGTATTTTTTCCAACTATTCCTAACGGAAATATTGAATTTTTTTAAAAATGCTCAACCATTGGCAAATCAAGGACATACTACACAAATTGCAATTCATATTAATATGTTTTAGTTAACTAAACATCTGTAAACTTCTTATTTACTCAAAGCAAAAGCTTCGTAGAATTTAAAGGTCTACAAATTCTACAAAAACATTTGGAGTTAAAATAAATCGGAATTTAGATACCGCAAGTGACTACAGGATTTTGAGTCAAAAAATGGCTGAACAACGAAATATAGAACTTATCAAACTGTGAAAGATCATATGCAAAATATTAAAACTGGATTCAAACGGCGCCGTAATGTAAGAAAAACAAAAAAACAAAAAAACAAATAACAATAAATAAATAAAACCAAAAACGGTGTCCCAACAAGAACGCAAGATTTGCATTTTAAATAAAACACAGATATTTATAAAAAAAATCGTAAAACTTTATTACATCGTAAAGTAAACAGAATGAGGTTATGTATGGAACAACACATCGGGCAGATGGCCGCCGCGGCTTTGCTGGCACACACGCGATCTTTTAATTAAATTTTCATTGAACGTTTTGCATAAATGCTGCGGTATTTCATTAATGCAGCGTCCAATTTCCTCTTTTAAGACTTGAGTCGTCGTCGGCTTATTCACGTAAACCATCGACTTCAAAAAACCCCAAGGAAAAAAGACTAATGGTGTTAAATCGCACGATCTAGGCGGCTAATTCTGGTCTCCAAAACGCGAAATAACACGACCGTGAAATGACTGATGCAGCAATTGAATTGTTTCTCTGGCTGTATGACATGTGGCGCCTTCCTGTTGAAACCACATGCCCTCCACATTCATTTCTTCAATTCTAGGCACGATAAAACTGGTTATCATTTCACGATACCGAACACCATTGACTGTTTGCGCTTGACATGCCTCATTTTCATAAGAAAAGGTCCAATGATTCCTTCAGCCCAAAATCCACACCACACAGTGACACGTTGAGAATGCATTTGCTTCTCGTGAATCACTCTAGGATTTTCCTCACCCCAAATGCGACAATTCTGCCTATTGACGAAGCCA
Source organism: Philornis downsi (assembly GCA_019455685.1). Taxonomy (NCBI): domain Eukaryota; kingdom Metazoa; phylum Arthropoda; class Insecta; order Diptera; family Muscidae; genus Philornis; species Philornis downsi. The sequence continues at coordinate 179,818 of JAHXMU010000205.1, forward strand.
TCAAGATGGAAATGGGCCTCGTCACTGAATATGATTTTATCGGCAAAATCAGCATTTTCATGTTGTCTCTCCAATACCCAATTAACGAACTCCCTTCGCTGTTCAATGTCAGCTGCCTTCAGTTCCTAAGTCAATTGAACTTTGTATGCATGAAGATGCAAATCTTTCGTCAAAATTCGCTGCATAGTGGATTTGGAGTCACCAATTTGCTGAGCTCGGTGTCGAATTCAGGTGGATGGAGTTTGAGCGACATCATCACGTACAGCTGTGACATTTTCGGTCGGTCGACCTGGTCGAAGGCACGTTGTTGTCTTTACATCACTAACAGACCCAGTTTTGGCAAATTTATCCATTAGTCTCTTTACAGTTGACTCTTTTGGGGCATTATTGTGACCTCAAATTGATCACAATTTGCGAACTGTAGCCGCAAAACTTTCACCATTTTGGTAAAACAATTTCACAATGAGAATGCGTTGTTCATTCGTGTAGCGCTCCATTTTTACTAACCTCGTACCTTCTACTAGCAAACCATAACAATTGTTCAAATGTCAAACAATGACACTTCGAATGGCGCCAAATTTAAATCTTGCGTTCTTGTTGGGACACCCTTTGTGTTTTAGTTAATTAAACATCTGTAACTTTCTTATTTACTCAAAGCGAAAGCTTCGTAGAATTTGAAGGTCTACAAATCCTTAGAAAAACATGTGGAGTTGAATCGGAATTTAGATACCGGAAGTAACTACAAGAATTTGAATCAAAAATGGCTAAACAACGAAATATAGAACTTATCAAACTCTGAAAGATCATATGAAAAATATTAAAACTGGATTCAATTGGGGCCGCAATGTAAGATAAACAAAAAAATAAAAAGGGTGGTGTTTAGGAGTGTAGCAAAAACAAAATTTTTTATAGTTTTGGAATCGTCGTTGACCAAATTTTAATCGTAAAGCGAGATGGACTAAATTTTTTCATTTGATATAAGGACCGACCCTTCTTTGTGCACGGTTTAGTCTTATTGTTTTCAACTTTTACTTTTAGTTATAGTGGAGGGCACAATTTGCGATACTTCCGGCCCTATTTCTTCCATATTTCTGCTGAATATTATGAAAGTTGAAAAATAGGTAGGCGAGTACCTATCCCTTAAAAAGAATGCTCTCTTCTTAGTATAAAAAAATTTAATTTCTATGATTTACTATACGAAATGTCATCAATTCTTATACAGAAAAAAGAGAACAAACAACTCTTTTTTTGTATAAGTATTTTTCGAAGTACGATATTTCGAAGACTACTTCTGAATTAATTTGTGACCACGCTATAATAGCAATCTAGACCACTGATTTGATGATTCAGCCGTTTCTGCTATACGATGGCTCGACTTCAGCTGATTTTCAGTATTCACAAACTAAATGATGTTTGCTACTTAACCAATGAAATGAATGAGAAACCGTAGTAAACCAACTACCTGCATATGATGTTTACGAGGGCGGTCCTAGAACTAACCGATTTAACAAAGGAGACACTACAAGAATTCATGTTAAATTTTTAACTCGTACGTTAGAGTGATATGGCGATAGGTGACCAGATATGTACGAGAGCGGCCCCAAAACCAGCCGTCGTAACATAAAAAAACACAACAAAGTTGGGAAATTTATTTTTTATCCTTCAACATAATCTCCTTTTACCTCGATTCACTTGTTTCCAGCGATATTCAACAGCTTCTATACCTTGTTTATAGTAAGAATTGGCAAACTCCTTAAAAGACCCATTAACTGTAGACTCCACCTCTTCATTGTTGGCAAATCTTTTGCTACAGAGCCATTCTTTTTTTAAAGTTTGGAAATAGAAAACAGTCCGAGGGAACTAAATGTAGTGAATAAGGTGCGTGATTTTAATTCGTTAATAATTTAATTTTTTCCATGTTGACAAATTCACTGGTATCGTTTAATTTTGGCTTTCGCAATAGTGGACGTGTAAACTGGAGCATTGTCTTGATAAAACAATAATTTCTTTTTTAACAAATGCGCCGTTTTTTCCATAAATTCATCACCTGAACGCTGCAATAAATTAGCATAATTTAATATAATCAATGAAAATAATTTCATGCGCATCCCAAAAAAAAAAAGACGCCATGACCTTGCCCGCAGGGGGAGTCGTCTTCGCCTTCTTCGGACACGATTCTCCCATTTAAGTTCACTGCTTTGACTATTCCTTTGCCTTAGGTGTGAAGTGGTGGACCCATGTCTCATCCTTGGTTATAAATCGCCAAACACTCTACAGAAACATTTTCAAGGACATGTGCTTGCTCTATTGAAAGCAAGCGCGGCATCCATCTTGCGCACAGCTTTCTCATCATTAAATCTTCGGTCATTATATGATGTAATGAAATGAATATCATTTTGGTCAGTTCATGCACCTTCAGCCAACGATCATCTAATACCATTTTGTGGATTTTCTTAATTTTTAATTTTAATCTTAATTTTATTTTTTTTCTGGCGTGGACATCTCAATTGGTCGACCACTAAGGTATTTGCCTTAGCAGCTCGTACGGCCTCGTTTAATTTCTGCTACGCAATATTTTACAGCCGTCAACAGACGAGCAGACTCCAACGGAGGAGAATCTAGTTGGGCTTTAATATTGATTGGACTGAGACCTTTCAAATGTAAATATTGAATTACATAAACGTGACCATGTATTTCCATGTTTACAAATTCACTGAAATCGTTTACTGTTAATGACTCAAATAAAAACACTAAACAATGTGGCGCCTTGAAACTTAAAACATGAGTTTTATAAGGTTATCACTTTTCACCAAAACACGTTTTTTGAACTACTGGCACCATCTGTACACCAGGACGTCTAGTTTTCGTGCCGGCCTTCAGTTTAAGATTCATATTTGACTGAGCGCAAGTCCGCCGCAATTTTACATTTATAATTTGTATTCCGTATTCGTAATTGTTTGTGGCTTTTTTTTTTGTGTAATTTGGATTTTTGTTTTAGTTTTTATTATTCAGCGAAAAAGAGCAAATGAAAAATTTCCAACCCACAAAAAGGGTTCGAAAACCAATGTGGGTTAATCGAATGTAATGATCGCTAATGAGGATTCGTTTTTGTCAATTAATTAATTGTGATAAATTAAATAAAAACAATTTTTTTTATCAGTTTGGTGTGCGTTAAGCCTCACATTGGCTTAACTGTATGATATTATTTAATATAAAATTGCAGTTATCAAATAATGTTATTGCAAAATGACTTTTAATTCAAAGTTAATATGATTGATGCTGTTCCCGACATGTGAAATTTTGCATGAGACAGATGTTGTGCAAAATGGCTTTTGATAAAATTTCTCGATTCGGATAACAAATAATATTTCAATTGTTTATAATCGAGGAGGCCAAAGCTAAAAGAACTTCACTACACAAATGTGAGTTTTTAGCAATTTATTTATTATTGGGAGGATTTTAATTTAAGTTACCTACCCGCAGTGGTTTCCATCCATAGACGAATTACACACGGCTGTCGAATATTTCTTGATAAATTGTTGGTATTGGATTTCATCTGTCCTTTAACTTTTCATTAAGTAATAGACAGAGACTGTTACCAAAATGAAATCTACTGTGAAACTAATTTTGATTCGTTTCAGTTTTTGGAATCTAAATCAAAAATATGCAAAGAGACTTATTCATAAAGCAACACAAATAAAAAGCAGTCTTAAAATGGTATTTTGCTATTGAGCATTTCAACACTTCCTGAAGTACATTTTAGCACTTTGTGAACGTATTCATAAAAAGTATTTTAAATAACAGAATTTTAGCAAAAAACAGATTTTAATGGTGCTTTTATGTTTCCTAACACTGTTTATGTGTAATTGAAACAGACTGCGGTGTGCGAATAAAGTAAACAATAAACGATAAACTAAATAATTATAAACATTTTTATATAATGTGTTGATAAATCTGTGGTCACAACCTATAACAGCCTAAGTCTGTTTTTCAATATTTTCAGTACAGGAGTTTGAAGTTTTGAATCTTCACTGAAAATAAGGAGAAGGTGTTTTTTGGAAAACTTTGCTACAGATTCCAAGCAAACGAATTTCTTTACTTAGTTGTTAACAGAAAATAGTTGTTTATTCTCGCAGTCAAAAGATATTATCGAAAAAGACACTTAGGCTCTCATGAATTGTTGAACGGAGGAAAGTCAAAAAGTTCAAGTTGAGTTACGCTATTATTCCAGATTAAATAAAAAACTTTAAGTTTGGAGAAAGACCTCAACTCAATTTATGTTTATCAAAAAACGAAATTGTAATTCGGAATAAGAGCTTAACTCAAGTTAGGAAAATAAAATTGTTTGTTTATTTTTTTGGATTAACGACTTAAGTTGATTTAGGCAATGATAAAAAAATAATGTTTATATTTGTTGTAATCCTAAATTGACTTAGGCAGTTATGCCAAAACAGTCATTTAGAAAAAAAACTTAAGGTATTAGGTTTTTTTAGGATTAATTGCCTTCCTAGAAGAGATACAAACATGAAGAATTTAGAGCAAATAAATTTAGATAAGCTGAATACGATGGTGCTAATAACTCAATTGTGTCCTAACTCGAGTTAGGTTGTTACGGGTTGTGACCACAGAAATATCTGTTTCATTTCATGTGTGAGAAACACAATCAATGTAAGTTTTTAATGTCGCTTCAGGTAATAAACGAACGTATGAAGCGAATTGTTGTTTCTAATATAAATCAGAAACAAATTTCTAGTTTACTTTAAATAAAATTAGAATATCAAAACCTAACAAAATTTAACTTTTGTGAAGGTCTCTGCTAATAAATACGCTCTCAAAACTAGCCGACCTGGAATATAAATGGCATGAGTAGTTTGAAAAAAATAATTTTGCTTAAAAGTGGCAACCTTATGAAGCATATGTTTAAGTTTCAAGTCACCACATTATTTAGTATTTTTATTTAAGTCATCAAAAGTAAACGATCTCAGTGAATTTGTAAAGATGAAAATGAATGGCCACGGTTATGTAATTCAATATTTCCATTTGAAAGGTCTCAGTCCAATCAATATTAAAGCCAAACTAGATTCTACTCCGTTGCGTAGCAGAAATTAAACGGGGCCGTACGAGCTGCTAAGGTAAATACCTTAGTGGCCGACCAATTGAGGTGTCCGCGCCAGGCGAAATTAAAATTAAGATTAAAATTACAAATTATTAAAATTCACAAAATGATATTAGACGATCGCCGGCTGAAGGTGCATGAGCTAGTTGAAATGATATACATAAATGAAATGATATATCGTATATTGACCGAAGATTTGAAGATGAGAAAGCTGTACGCAAGATGGATGCCGCGCTTGCTTTCAATAGAGCAAATACATCTCCTTGAAAATGTTTTTTCAGAGTGTTTGGCGATGTTTCACCGCAATAAAGCCGAATTTTTGCAACGATTTATAACCATGGATAAGACGTGGGTCCACCACTTCATGCCTGAGACAAAGGAATAGCCAAAGCTGTGGAATGGAATGGGAGAATCGTAGTTTCAACTGTAAGTAAATTCATTGCGTCTGTTATATGGCCTGCGCATGGAATTATTTTTATTGATTATCTTCAGAAAGGCGAAGCCATCAATGGTGAGTATTATACAAATTTATTGCAGCGTTTTGATGATGAAATTATGGAAAAAAGGCGGCATTTGGTAAAAAGGAAAGGGTTGTTTCTTCAAGACAATGCAAGATTTCACACTTTCACTGTTGCGATGGCCAAAATGAATGAATTAAAATTTGAATTGTTTCATCACGCACCTTATTCACCAGATTTAGCTCCCTCTGACTATTTTATATGTCATAATTTGAAAAAATGGCGCGGTAGTAAAAGATTTGCCTACAGTGAAAAGGTGAAGCTTTGGGTTGATCTCTATTTTAAGGAGGTCTTGTTGTAAACAGTGTATGGAAGTTATTGAATATGACTGGAGAAAAATGTATCGAGCTAAGAAAAGATTTTGTTGAAAAATAAAAAAAAAAAAAAATTGTTTTCAAATTTTTTGCGCCTTTTTTTTGTTATGTCAGCAAGTTTCGAGACCGCTATTGTATATATCTGGTCACCTGTTGCCACATCATATAGAATAATTTTATATGAATTTTTGTAGTGAGATCTCCTTTTATGTCCATCAATTCAAATTGAATATAATGAAAATTACATGATAAATATATTTTTTGTGGTTAATTGAATGAATTCTGCAGAAGTTTAACATTCTATTCACTTCACGAACTGTAATTTGAAATTAGTATTATAAATCAATGGAACTATGTTGAAAATGTAGGAATGTTTTGTTAGAGTTGGCACAACGAATGGAATGGTATCCGATTAATGTTGTCCACCCCAAAATACTAATGAATTACTTGATTTGAAGCAACCTTTCTACTTTGTCCTTGTAATTTTGTCAAATGTACAAAATATTCATATTCAAAACTAATCTCTTCCCCTTACTTTGATTTGTCTTTTGCCCGAGTATAAAACTACATATTACGAACGCACATAAGAAGATTATTGTACTGTTCTTTTCCTAATTGACATTTTCAAAAGGAGATTTACATGGCTTCCAATTGAAATATTGCATAATTAGAGTTTTTGTAAAGTTTTCTTTGTATGAATTTCATATTACATCATACATACAAACATTATGGAATAACGCATTGAAAAAATGTGTAAAATTCAAAACTGTGTATGGGGAAGGTAAAAACAGTGCAAGTACTGTCTATGATTACTTCAATATGGATATGGAAAATTAATCAAGTCTAATACTGACTATAGCTTGAACTTAGCTATCGAACACAGAGCTATATTTTATTGAGACATCTCCAGCAAGCTATAGCGATTTATTTACAAGTTTCATTTCGTTCTAGTTATTGACGCAGGAGTTAATGTCTATGGTAGAAACCTTGCACTGTAAAGGGTATCCCAACAAGAACGCAAAATTTAAATTTGGCGCCATTCGAAGTGTCATTGTTTGGCATTTGAACAATTGTTATTGTTTGCTAGCAGAAGGCTCGTACCTTCTAGTAGAAATGGAGCGCTACACTAATGAACGACGCATTCTCATTGTGAAATTGTTTTACCAAAATGGTGAAAGTTTTGCGGCTACAGTTCGCAATTTGCGATCAATTTGGGGTCACAACAATGCTCCAAAAGAGTCAACTGTAAAGAGATTAATGGATAAATTTGCCAACACTGGGTTTGCTAGTGATGTAAAGACAACAACGTGCCTTCGACCAGGTCGATCGACCGAAAATGTCGCAGCTGTACGTGATGATGTCGCTCAAACTCCATCCACCTCAATTCGACGCCGAGCTCAGCAAATTGGTGTCTCCACATCCACCATGCACCGAATTTTGACGAAAGATTTGCATCTTCATGCATACAAAGTTCAATTGACTCAGGAATTGAAGCCAGCTGAGCATGATGGACAGCGAAGGGAGTTCGTTAATTGGGTATTGGAGAGACAACATGAAAATGCTGATTTTGCCGATAAAATCATCTTCAGTGACGAGGCCCATTTCCATCTTGATGCCTTCGTCAATAGGCAGAATTGTCGCATTTGGGGTGAGGAAAATCCTCGAGTTATTTACAAGAAGCAAATGTATCCTCAACGAAGAAGCAAATGCATCCTAGGCCGACGACGACTCAAGTCTTAAAAGAGGAAATTGGACGCTGCCTTAATGAAATACCACAGCATTTATGCAAATCGGTCATTGAAAGTTTCATTAAAAGATCGCGTGTGTGCCAGCGAAGCCGCGGCGGCCATCTGCCCGATGTGTTGTTCCATACATAACCTCATTCTGTCTACTTTACGATATAGTAAAATTTCACAATTTTTTTTTTTAAATATCTGTGTTTTATTTAAAATTCAAATCTTGCGTTCTTGTTGGGACACCCGTTATAAGTATATTTATAAATATTTAATTTTTGCTTCAAAAATTTTCTATTTGCTTCAAACAATTCTATTTTGTAGCAATATTTATTATTGATTTTGTTATGGTTGCTTCTTCTTATTTTCTTGAATTCAATTTTTGAATTTCTCAAATTTGCTTTAATATGAATTGAAGAACATAATTATTTTTGTTTTGCTATGGAAAATAAATGGAATGAATGGAATGGAATGTAAAACTTCAGTGCTGTAGGGAAGCAAGGCACGTTTTTGGAGGGTTTTCAATAATATTACGTTTGGTCCTAGAAAACCCAAAGGATGAGAAGATTAAAAGGCACAGAGCTGGAACACCTTGGCTTTATGGAATCGCATATATAATATATAGACACTTTTTTATTAACTTTAATATTATTTTTAAGCTGAACCGCACTAGATAACTTGTATTATTGCAGAGGGTCAGGTCACGCAAAGGAACAAGTTCCCCGCCCACATTCGTCGCACTGGCTATCTCGCCGAGTACATTCATAATGTTCCTGACACAGGTCATATTCATTCATTCATATTTATTAATTTTTAAACCCACCGTTATAACATATATGAACATTGTCGGTGTCCACAGTTTTTTGACTCTGATTTGATTTCCAACTAAATATTCACCACACACATAACAAAAGTAGCTTGAATCAGTAGCACACGATCTCCCTGACATGCTTAAACGCTTCTAATTAGAATGGATGTGGGCTTCTATCAAATTAATAATTGTAGTGTCAGTATTGACTCTAGTATAGTATTGCCAGCATGCGATACAAAATGAAGAAGACGTGATAGCCCAATTTTTATGTCAGATTCGAATTCAGCGCACCCTGATTAGTTACAAAAACGTGCTTCGTTTCTGCAGTCAAATTTTTTTTCAAATTTGTTGACCAGCGTTATTAAGGCTCTTAGTAACAACCGCAATCGAAGTTATACTGAAAAAAATCATCGAAATTATACTGCAAGAATAGAGTTGACTTTGGCACACATAACAAAACTTTTGCACGCATAAACTGATCTGACCAATATAGCAATACAAAACATTATAATTAAAAAATATTCATGTTAATTTAATGTATTTTCAAAAAGGAGATGCAAAATCGCCTATCTTTTACCTAACATTGATGTACATCTAAAATTCTGTTTCCAATGAAAGCACCCTTAAACATGTATTCTCCAATTAGTAGATAGTTGAAGCTTATCGTGCACTTCTCACACGTTTGACCTCCCAAAAGTGGGCAAATGCCTGAGCAAAAAGCACATTTCAAATGAACGTGACCGGTCTCTTATGAAAGATTTCACAACATTCTTTTGTAGCCTTTGTTGGTTTCATACAGTTCAAAGGATGTCTACTCATAAATAAATATGCACATCAGTATAGTGCAAAGGAAGGTTATACAAAATAGAATGCCGTATCACGTCCATTGTTTGATTGTATTATAGAGTACGAGTGAGTAAAGTGTACAGTAGAAGTCTTTACATAAATCAATGGTTATCCTTTCTGTCAACTACCCAAAATTTAATAGTGAATCTAGCCCAACTATATTTAGTTGATATTACTACGATGTTTGTGTTGTACATCTTTGTGGAGTTGAGATGATTTTCCAAATGACCTTTGATTAATATTGTTTGTTGCTGAAATAATGGACGTTTATATTTTGCATTTCTATGAAGCCACAATTAATAAAGAGCCATTAGAAGCCATCTGGGTATGAATGATATACATTTCATGAATAATGTGCATTTCGATACATTTATGTTATTATCCTGAACCATAAAACAACTTAAAGGAAAATAAACTGGGTCGTACGTTTTCTGTCAGTGTTGTTTGTTTTTTTTTTTCTTAAATAGTTCTCTAAGTTTATATTAAAGAAATTAGGGTTTTAGGAATTATATTAATAAGATTACATTTCAAAGAAAACTGCGTCATTACTTTTCTTCGTAACTTGTTCAGACTCATCAGGTACTAGAAATGGTAGTCGTATCTAGACTTATTGTGGGCTCTGTATTAAAAAAACAAAAATTAAATTAAAAATTACTTTCCAACATATGTCTCAAGACAAAAGCAACAATGACAAGAAACATGTTACAAGCTTTTCTGAATATTTAGATGCTCGTAATTACGTAATATATCACAAATTGCTCTTTTGAACAATTGATATAACTTGTGAGCTACATCAAGTTTTCGACAAAAGATTGGGCTCAAATACACATATGGTCGAAAAAACAACAACAGATATCCGTATTGTAACACTTGCGAAGAAGGACCAGTTTGTATCTTCAAGAGTGATTTCAGCAGAAATTGGAAATGTAATTTCATCGCGAACGGTTCGTTGTAGACTACAAGAAGCACATTTACCAGGATGGATGGCCAGAAGAGTTCCTTTGTTTGACAAAAAATTTAAAGACTATTAGAAGTCATTCCAATTGGTCCAGAGGAGATGGTGAAAAAAATGGCGAAACATTTTGTGGAGTGATGAAAAAAAAATTTATGTATTTGGAAACGACTGTGCTCGGAATGTCTGACGCCCTAAGGGTAAGCAATTCCACGTTCGCTTTACAAAGAAGACGGTCAAGCACGGGAACGGCAGTGTTATGGTCTATGGTCTGTTTCTCGTGGTATGGTGTCAGTTCGATACATCGAATTATCGACACTATGACCAGATTCCACAACAAAAATATTTTGGAAAATACGATGTTGAATTATGCTGTAGAAAGTATGACTCTTAGATGGGCATTGCAGCAGGATAACGATCCGAAGCATACTACTAAGTTGGCAAAGGATTAGTTGTAAGATAATAATGTTACCCTTCTTGACTGGCGAAGTCAATCTCCGAAAATCGAAAATCTTTGGGGAGAGTTGAAACAAATAATTGGAAAGAAGGTTCTTAAAACTAAGGATCAGTTATGGAATTTTGTTCAAAAAACTTGTTATGAAATGCCAATAGAAACGTGCTGGAAGTTTATTGCCAGTATGGCAAAAAGAGCCAACAAAATAATTGAAAATAAAGGTGGATGTATCGGCTTTTAACGAAACTCAGCCAATTTAGCAGAAAAACTTGATTTTTTTACCTTTTTGCTTATTTTAACTAAATGTACTGATTATTTTGTCCAATGTTTTTTGATTAATTTCTTACTTTTTGAAAAATACTGAATTTTATTTTTATTTTTTTTTTTTTTGTTATTGCTTTAATATGTATTTCATCTCTAATGTTATAACAAAAGAAATTAGTAATTATTTTTTCTTTTAATTTAAATACATTTTCGTCTAAGAGATTTAAAAAAAAGAGATATATAAAGGTTGTACTTATTATTTTAACCATATGCGTATGTGTCTAAATAACGCTAAGAATAATAATTGAATGAATTCGGATTTATTTTAATTCAATTTAAGTCGTTTTGCATTTTGAAGGCAGACAAGGATTGACAAACTGCATATCGTATTATAATCGCTGCGACGCTTTTTCTCATTTAGTTTAGACTTTATTTGCGATATCCAGCTTCAGCCCCTAAAAGAGTATTACTTGTTAGTCTGTCAGCATCTCAGCAAATAAGAAATATCTACACTAAATTCCAATTAATATTATTTGGCCAACTTTATTTTTTAAATTCAGAGTTAATTTACTGTAGATAAAAAAAAAATTATTGTCAATCTGCGAGACATTTAATCACTTCAAGGGCAGAGTGAAAAACAGCCATTTGCAGAAATATAAATCCCTGCTTTAAGTACGTTTTTGGCGATTCGAAATCGTTTTTAAATGTTATGCATAAAATATGCAATATATTTCACAATGCCTGTTAAACACAAATCTTAGGATACAAACAGGAATTATGAGCTGTAATATAAAAGTAATGTCCCCTTTGCATGTTTCTTTTTATTTATAATGACTTAATTAATGTTAATTTATTACTCACACATTATGGTTTGTCAATCCTGAGGCAAAGATAAAAAAATTAAAGCAATAACTAATTGGAAGTGTAAAAGTAATACTAAAAAAACGCCAAATGACTTCCGCTTATCATTACGATTTTAATTGCATTTTTATACTTGGCTTTTACTTGTTATCTGATGACAAGAAGCTTGTTTAGGGTGGTTTAATTTTGCCTTGATGCGAATGCATCACGTGGACACAAATAATATACAAATTGATATACATAAATAGGATCTTTACCGGATGCTGTTGAAATGATGGAGCAGATTTGTATTGAAAAATACCCTACAAATCAAAGGCGTTCTTTATCATACTGCATATGGAATATTATTATCGTTCTGTATATTATGATGACTTTGCTCTTTTCGACAAAACTAACGAAATTTTGTAATGTTTAATCTATTAGTGGATAGTAGATTGTGGATGAATAGCAACGGATACACATAATTGAATATGTAAAATACAATAATCGAGAATTTTTTTCATAGTATACGCAGGCGCCTAATTAATAGTAATTATTTATTCCAATGATATTTATTATGTTGGCCTTCGCAGTTGTGGCTATCATTGCTTATATCAAAATTGTATCATCTGGTGTGATTATATTTGCAACTCAACAAGAATTTTTGCTAAGGAAACTGAAAGCCACAACAATTTAGAAATGTAATGGCAGCAATTTCCTAATAACTTCCACATACCATTAATAATGAATTTGCATTTTTACTGCTATTTATTTCATAGCTTCCGAAAGGCATTGTTGTTAGAGTGATAGATTTTTTTGATGTTTCCATTGGAAATCATCAATCGATCATAGGTGCTTGAAATACATTTTGTACAGGATGACCTTTGGCAATATTATTTAATGGAAATTTACTTATAAGTAATAAAAACAGTATAGAAATTTCAGTGAGAGGAAAATTATCTTCATCCAATTACAGCTTGTATTGAGGCAAAAATATTGGAATAGGCATGACAAATAGTTAGGTTCTTTTGAACACATGTTCGGAACGAGTTAATTTACATTAACATAACACAACTAATAACATAACGCACTGCATACTGCTTAGGAATTGTACAGAAATTAGTAATTTTTTATTTGCAAAATCAGCGATTTTGTATGCGCGACATCCTAAAGGGTATAGCAATGCTGAGTAATTTCATTCTCAGAACCGCGTTTACTAAACGACCAAATTAACCTAAGTTTAGTGCAATTAAATAAAGTATATATGAGAATAAATAAATTGAACCATATAACTTATGTGAGAGGTATTAGTTTATTGGTCGATTTTTTTCCACATTTTATGAAGTGTGAAATGTAGTACAATTGACAACTGACAAAAATGTAAATTATTGCAGTTAACTAAGTCTACGAATTGTATCGGACCCCAGCATGATGGCTAAATAAATATATGTAGATAGGTTGATTTTGTAAGATTTGAGTTTTTCAGGTTGGCAGCACTGGTTGGTAATGGCGTCCAAACGTCATCTGTCAAAGTGAAATGTGTACAGTACAGTCTGCCATTTCATTATGTAAAGACTAACAAACGAGCAAAGATTGCAAATCGTTGAAATTTATTAACAAAATTCGTGCTCTGTGACAAATGTGCATCATTTGATACGACCATTTTATGGTCATAATCGACTTGCTGAATCAACAATTCGTGCAGTTATCTCCAAATTTCGCACCAACTTTACTTTGTTGGATATAAAACCATCGACTCGCATGCGTAGAATGCGTACCGAAGAAAATATTGCAGCCGTAGCGACCAGTGTTAATGACGATCGTGAAATGTCAATTAGTCGCCGTTCTCAGCGATTGGGTAGGTGTTACTCAACCACAAGGATTTTTTTTTGCTCCAATTGGGTGAGTTGAACTTGGTTGACATGTGGTTTCGTCATGACGATGCAACATGCCACACTGCTCGTGAAACAATGGGTATGTTGAGGAATGATTTTGATGAGCAGCTTATCTCCCGACTTGGTCCTGTGAGTTGGCTCCCAAAATCTTGCGATTTAACGCCTCTTGATTATTTCTTGTGGGGTTCTGTCAAGTCATTAGTCTATGTGGACAAGCCGAACACTATTGCAGTCTTACAGGATAACATAACACGTGTTGTATGTGGAATACAGGCCAAAATGCTCGAAAATTGACGAAAAAGTAGACCTTCCGAATGGACAGTTTGAAACGGAACCGCGGACAACATTTACATGAAATTATCTTTAAAAATTAAATGGCAAAGAGCAGTTTATCAATTCCAATAAAAAATGTTAATATGTGATGCAAATTTGAGTATTTTATTCGATTAACTACGTTAAAAAAATCACCCTATATATATATATATATATACATATATATGGAAACATTTGGTTTTAACTATGCAACTAGTATGGAAGGTATCAGTTTACTGGTTGTTTGCCCACATTTTAGAAAGTATTAAATGTGATATAATTGACAATTAACCCAAATTTAAGTTACTGCAGTCTGCGAAGTCTACGAATTGCGTTGGGCGGCGGCATGATGGAACTCAATATTTGAGTTGCGGTCACCTTGATGCGTCTGGCAAATACTTCGACTTCGATCATTGGGTCAATCAAAAAATAGATTGCCTGTAAGGTCACTCACTGAATTTGGGAAGTTCCCCCACACAGTTTTCATGGGTGCAAGTAAGTTTGTTAAGGGGACAAATTGAATTTTGCTAAATCGGTTAATTTGTATGAGAGGTATCAGAACTGAATTTATGGAAATCATGATATGGGCTGGATTTGGGCCAAATTTGAACAAGTTCAGTGTAACTGCACAGTCATCCGTATGAGATGTTTAATGTATTTTCTAGGATGTCAAGCATTTCAATAAATTCTGCTTTTGAATGACAATTGGGATTGATGTTGATGTTAACTATTTCTATTATTTGATTTATTTATTTAATATTTTTATTTTTTTTTTTTTTCTTATTCTTAAAATCAAAATTTCGGGGAAGTGAATTTCTAATTCGACGGCTATGTTTTTGGCACACTCAATATGCAATTGAGCGATACGAGTCCATTATTCATCCATTGAAATGGCAATTGCTTGATATTGACACTTTTGAGGGCATTTTATTTCAAAAAAGGTTTTAGTCACGTGTAAAAAAGCATTAGCGGATACGCCATTAACATCTTGCTATCAGCCACATTTTTAATTCATCCTCTGGGAGGTCGCTGATGGAACAATTTTATGGAAATGATAGGCTAACTACTGCACTGCTGAAAGACAACCTTCACGAATCTAGAGCCGTGAATAAGATTTTGAAGCAGTCAAGCAAAGTGTTTCGCCCAAGTAATTTACATGCGGCTGTTACTCGACGAATAGTAATATTTGAGTTTATTCAGGAATTTGTGTGTTTTTTTTTAATGACAGCACAGAGACGTGCCTTACAGCACCATTTGTTTTGGGTGCGTAAATAAGTAAGAATAATTTTCATACATATATTCAAATGACAATACTTATACGCCGCTTCAACTTTCATTTCAAAACAACGAATTGATGCACGTGTAATATTCCAGTTTAAAATTTCTAATTGATTTTCATTGCTGAAAAGTCCTCTCAATTAAAGTTAAGAAATTGTTTGAAAATAGATGAAGAAAGCAGCATTTCCACAAAGAGGCAAAGTAATTGAATTTAAAATATTTAAAAAAATCGGTAAATGAAAAAATACTAAACAAAAATCTACCTATAACAAGGAATAAGATCAGATAAATGAGCAAAATAATTTAATTTAACACCTTTTTTATTCTAAAATGTATGCCATGTGATATCTATATTAAAATAACGAGTAATAGCAACAAAACCAATCATTAAAGCGAAAAATCAGTCCGTTATGTTACTTACGAGTAAATATTAAACGGCTAATGACAGCGCGCTCATTTTTTGACAAGAGTCAGT
>JAHXMU010000205.1:195635-231515 GCA_019455685.1 Philornis downsi
TGACAGTATTCTCATTTTTTGAGAAAAGTCAGTCTGTTATATTACTTGCAAGTAACTATTAAACGGCTAATGACAGCGCGCTTATTTTTTGACAAGGGTAAGTCTTTTATGTTACTTACAAATAACTATTTAACAGCTAATGACAGCGCGCTCATTTTTTGCCAAGAGTCAGTCTGTTATGTTACTTACAAGTCTATTGTTTTATGTTGTGGTTAAAAAATGTTATCGAGATAAAGTTCAAAGGCAACAAAGTTATTGCTTTGTAATCCGCTGCAAAACCGCAATCAGTCACTGTTAATGATCTATGACGCAACAATTCATATTATAGGGCATCTCAAAACCGTAAAATTTCCAAAAATTATTCAAAAAGTGAGGGCCAGAATTCAATGTAATCCATGGCAAAACGTAGTTCAATTGGCGAAAAAGTTTTATGTGTCTGCTCTTAGCATGAGAAGCATATTAAAAAATAAACTACGATTAAAGCTCTACAAGTAATCGAAAGTCCAATATGTAACACCTGCAAAAAAGGCAAATACGCCTAGCAAAAGCGAAAGTGTTAAAATTCTTGCACATTAATGGTGAGCTTGAAAATTTGGTAATTTTGGTATAAAAAACTGTTAAAAAAAAGATTGAGCATGGCGAGAGTACAAACAAAAAGGCAATTTAAGACAACGAATTGTTCTATGACAGCAAGTGTCTGAATAAGTGATTGTTTTGGGCCGCGGTAACAGCCCCAGGATGCTCACCACTCGTTTTCATTGAACAGGACGTGAAGGCAAATCAATAAGTCTACGGTGGACACATTTTTAAAACTGCTTTGTTACCTAGGCAGGTAAACAATTCGGTAGGCAGGTAAGCAATGCGGTGTTGTAGGTCTCAACAAGACTTGGCAAGATTTACAGCTAGTGAAAGCGAAAATTTCTTATAAGAAAAAGTTACAAATTAAATTTCTTTACAACAATGAACACCACATTCCCCGGACTTAAGCTTAATAAAATTTTTGTAATGTCTGTTTTGGAGACCAAAGTACTAACTAAAAAATATGAGACGGTCAGCGC
Organism: Philornis downsi; assembly: GCA_019455685.1. Lineage (NCBI taxonomy): Eukaryota > Metazoa > Arthropoda > Insecta > Diptera > Muscidae > Philornis > Philornis downsi. Next base: position 196,694 of record JAHXMU010000205.1, read on the forward strand.
CTTGAAGATTCTTCGCCAAGAATGGGACAATACACCATCAGGCCACATGAGTGCAGCGCAAGAAGCCTTCACGGGCAGGTGGCTGTATCAAGCAATAAGATATTATTCTTAAAATTTGAAATGTTTTTTATAATATATAAAAATTTTTAAAAATGAATTCGCTTAAAATGTAATTAGTGGATCTGAATAAAATTTTATTCTGTTTATTGTGTATGAAAATGTATTATGAGTGAAATTATCTATGAAAATTCGTAATTCAAAATACAATCTCTCCTCTGTACAGCATTCGATTTTGTTAATACATTTCAGGTGCGTTTTGAGGTACCTAACAAAGAGTTTGTCTCGAATTATGTGTTACAAATGGAATTTCCTGTTCCGAAACGCTGAAAATATTGCAGAAGATTTATGATGAGTCGATTTATACGTATGTACTCGTATGAGTGGTACCCAAGAAAAACAGATCGACACGTACCATCTTTACGTTGATTATAAAGCTGCCTTCGATAGCCCGATACGGCAAAAACTGTATGAGGCCATGTCCGAGTTTAGAATTCCAGCTAAGCTTATACGTTATTGTAGTATGACGTTGACTGACACGAAGTCTTCAGTAAAACTAGGCAAAGGTCTAAGCGAGCCTTTTTATGCCGAACGAAGATTTAGGCAGGGCGACAGTTTATCTTGCGAACTCTTCAACATACTGTTGGAGACGATTGTGGGGAAAGCTGTAGTTAACACGACTGGTACTATCTTTAATAAAAGCCATATGTTACTCGCATATGCAGATGAAATAGACATTATTGGGCAAAAACTGCGAAATGTTGCTGCAGCCTTCTCAAGCATCGAGAAGGAAGCAGCGAAAATGGGTGTGATGGTAAACGAGGACAAAACAAACAAAGAATCTACCCGTTTGTGACGTTGTGTGAACGTTGACACTATAGTTTTGAGGTGGTGGATAAATTCATCTCCTCCGGTTCCGCAGTAAACAAAGCGAATGATGTCAGCATGGAGATAAACGGGAGAGCATTGCTTGCTAATAGATGTTATTATGGGCTAAGCAAGCGATTCAATGATAAAGCCCTCTCTCGACAAACAAAAATCCGACCGTACCAGACGTTGGTTCTACCCGTCTTTTTATATGGGTTATAACGCAAGTGGATGAATCAGTACTGACTCCGGCAAATATATGGACCCATCTCGTTGACGGAGAGTAACGGCGTCGCATGAACAATAAGCTGCATGAGCTACATACGAGTATATGCCGACATCGACGTGGTCAAACGCATTAACATACAGCGATTGCGTTGGCTGGGTCACGTTGTGCGGATGGACCCAAATGCTCCGGCACGGAAAGTTTTCGACAACGAACTCGATGGACGGCGCAGAAGAAGGAGACCAAAAGTCCGTTGGAAGGACCAGGTCATATTTTATTTAAACGGAAAAGAACGTCCAGTGAGGGTACCAGGGCGGTTCCAAAACTAGATGGTGTCAGTAGTTTGAAAATAATTATTATGGTGAAAAGTAGCAACCACATTGTTTAGCATTTTTTTTTTTGTGCCATTAAAAATAATCGATTTCAGTAACTCTATAAGCAGAGTTTAAACGAGGCCGTACGAGCTACCAAGACAAACACCGTAGTGGTCAAACAATTGAGGTGTCCACGCCAAATACAAATAAGAAAATCCACAAAATGGTATTGGATGATAGTAGGCTGAAGGTGCGTGATCTAGTTGAAGTGATAGGCATTTCAGAAAGTGCTATATAAAGTATATTGACCAAAGATTTAAAGAAGAGCAAGTTGTGCTCAAGATGGATGCCGCGCTTGCTTTCAATAGAGCAAAAACAGATGTTTAAGTAGAGCACTAGAGTTTAGCGATGTTTTACCGCAATAAAGTTGGATTTTTGCTTCGATTTATAAGCACTTGAGGCAAAGAAACAGTCAAAGCAAGGGATTGGTATGGGAGAATCATGTCCAAAGAAGGCGAAGACGGCAATGTTATGGCGTCTGTGTGTTAGAATGCGCTCGGTATTATTTTTATTAATTATCTTCATAAAGAAAAAACGTCATCAATGGCGAATATTATGCTAATTTTTTGCAGCGTTTAGATGATGAAATCACAGAAAAAGATCGCATTTGGCAAACAAGAAAGTGTTGTTTCATCAAGACAGTACTCCAGTTCACACATTCACTATTGCAGTGGCCAAAATTAATGAATCACAGTTCGAATTGCTTCATCACGCACCTTATTCGACAGATTTAATTTTATCGGATTATTTTTTATCTTTAAATTTGAAAAAAATGTCTGTGTGGTAAAAGATTTCCAAACACTGAAGAGGTGGTGTCTGCGGTTGATGGCTGTTTTAAGGATTCTGACAGTTCTTCTTATAAATAGGCTAAGGAGGTTGTTCGGGCCAGATCAATCTACCTTCGTTTACAAAAATCACCACATACAAACGGCGTTGTAGTTTGTATGGTGAAAATCGTTATTATCTGAAAGACATACATCTTTGTCGGTTTCATTGAGTCTTGTCGATGTGATCTTATTATTTCCGTTTGCAGCAATAGCACAATAAACACTTGAATTTATAAAGTTTTAACATTTTAATTGCGTTTTCTTTCGACAATTATGCGTATTTATATGTATTGCTATACATATATCCTTTCTTAAAGGTTAGACTCCATCCATCGTCTACTAGACTCACATACTCGAAATTCCTTTGCAATCTTTCCTTTTTATGTGCATGTTTCGGCTGTAATTGTGTGGTCCATATCCCGGGCAACATTCATACGTCCGTCTCCTTATAGCAAGGCCTTAATACCCCGAAATAATATACAGTCCATTTCTGAAGCTGACATATGTATTAGCAAAGGCTATTGAATATCGTTGAAAAAAGTGTATCGAGCTAAAAGAAGTTTATGTTGAAAAATAAAGAGAATTTTCCCAACCTTTAAATGTTTTCTGTTGGAACCGCCCTCGTAAATGTAAATCAGTTCGTCTGACTTAAATTTCTTTATCAAATGTTTAACATTTGTATGTTGTTATATGTAAGAGGCAGCTTTTGTATTAGATCATATACCAATATTATCAATCACCCGATGGCATAAACACTCCTACACATCCTCTTCATGCATTTTCTACGACGTACAACCAAATTGTGATTAAATTTTGCTTGGCAATAGATTACTTATATTGCATTCTAACAAAAATTAGTTTATTGTTGATTTGATCGACTAAAATTACGACAACTTTGTTAGCTCATCAGAAGTTATTGACAAGCAAATGAAGGCAATAACAATTTGGGAAGTAATTATCATAATTGCTGAATAATTTCCGCTTAGTGTTTTGAACATTCTTGTTGCCTGTGCTCATACTTGCTATGGCCTCCTCTGTGAGAGGAGGAGCATACTTGGCAGAACTTTTCACATGTTTTTTTTTTTTGTCCTGCAAATGTAAAATCCTCTTACATGTAACACTGCTAATATGACATTTCATTCGACAAATCCTGAAAAATTTTGTCATTCTCACTTTCTTTCTGACTTTTTGAACTGTCTTTCAGAAGTACATTAACGAATTTTATGCCAGTTTTCATATATTGAAAGAGATTTATGTCCCCGAACATTCAGAGTGGAATTAATATTAATGCCAGTGTAATCTCTGTCCCTGGCAATTGGAAATCAACGAGTGCCTGACATGAAAATGAATTGTGAACTGATATTAAGGACAGCTTAGGGAACTGCTTATCTCCCGTGTAATTTCTGTATGCGAATGGGGCTCTCTGTTTTTGTCAACCTGTCAAATTGCATTGTAATTGAAGACAAAACCTTTGGTAGCGAATGGATGTGACAGCGCGGTGTGAGTAAATACTCTGCTGTACTTTTCGTATTCATTATTAATTTCTTTTCCGGGTATTAGGAGGGAAATGAAAGCAACACCAACGGATGCGGAATGGAATGTGAAAATGGAGCAGCGATAACAACAGCGGCAACAGCAACAACGACTGCGACAAGACAACAACATTGACATCGTCAGTGGCAGTGTCTATGCTTATGTCAGGCAGCCTCAACTGCCTGAATTCAATTCTATCTGCACTTGTTGCTGTCCCATTTATTTATATGCCTGTGTGCTCGCACTCATACTCTCGTACTTGATGAGAATTCACTTTGAATACTCGCACGTCTTTTACACTTCCACCAAACCCACCAGCTACGACGCGGGCATGTCGATCTGACACATGTACGCATATACGAGTATATACACACATACACACACGTACAGGCACTCAGCTATATTTGAAATTTCATTTCATTTGAGTTGTTGCTGTTCTCGATGTGGTGGCTCCCATTTCCCATATAAAATGTGAGCAAATGCGATGCCCGATGAAGTAGACGAGAACGCGATTTATACTCGTAGATGCGAAATACGAGGGTTAATCGGTAGATTGCAATACAATTTTTGAAAATTTCTGATCAGCTGATCGCAATTGAAAATTCAAAGGGAAAGTTTCGCTATAAAGTGTGGATTTTTATCAAATGTTCATCAAATGTGTATCAAATGCATTCTTAACATGCGAATCGTGAGCATATTTATAAGAGTACGTGTGAAGATCGAAACTCACTGAAGGTGGGACAGTCGCCATTTTTTCCATATTCAAGGCTAGTCGTTATATTACAGACTGTATTAGCACCTTATTATAGTTTGCTTTAATAAAAGATATTTGTTTAATTTATAAAAATAAAGCGGAGAATCACAGCAAACAAAAAAAAAAAAAATAAAAGTTAAGTTTTTTCGTTTAGTACATTTCGGTACTTCAATGTCATTTAACTTTAAAAGTATTACCAGCCTGAGTATCCTGAATCCAAATTTCAATCAGGTCAATAAGAGTATAACTGATTTCATCATTCTTTGTACTGAGTTGTAGTTTTTATATTGTTACAATTTGTATGCCTTCCAGTAGATATGATTTTGATTCAGCAGCTCTAGTTCAGCTCTTTTTCATTCAGACAAATATTGAATGTACATTTTGTCTAAAAAAAGTACCGGGAATTGTTCAATAAAACACATAATATCAAAGTAGGCTCCTTATGAAATAACACACTTGTTTACGTGCACAGTTTTCCTTACCCTGATAGTTGTAAGTATTAATTTTTAAGTACACGCCCACCGCGGCTAAGGAAAGAACTTTCACTCCACCGTTCTAGCAGTGTAATAAAGCGGTATTCTAACTCTCAGTTAGCGATCGCCCAAGCATCAGTATTCATTTTACATCCGATATATAAACTACGTAGTTTAGCGTTTAAAGTCCCTGTTTGGTAAAATAATTTCCATATTGTAAACCCCAGAAATAAAAGGCGAAACCTTGCCAATAAATGAAAATCTTTAGATTATGCATTCTTTAACCCCCCGTGTTTCTCATTCTCTTTCATATGAAATAAAAACACCGTCCGATCAATCCCCCGTATTAACAACACTTCTGCATCGAATCACCTAATCATCATAAAATTCTCAATTTGTTTATTGATAATCGTAATATTATTCATCTTTATAGATATAATTCTTCTGTACGGGCGTTGTCACTGAACTCCTCCTAAACGGCTGGACCGCTTTGCATAAATTTTTGTATATACGTCTGGGTGGTGCCCGGGATGGTTTAGATTTACAATTCGGTCCAATTGGACAAAAGGGCGTGGTACCTCCCATACAAACAAAAAATTAAAAATCAATTATATCTGCTCCTGCTTACGGTATTTGAACAAAATTTGGTGCGTATGTTTGGTGTACATATCTTAAGTGTTATTACAAATATGGGCGGGATTGGACAATGGGGCGTGGTACCTCCCATACAAACCATAAATTAAATATCCAATATTTCTGCTTCTGCTAACGGTATTTGAACAAAATTTGGTATATGAGTTTGGTGTACATATTGTAACCTCTGCTGCAAATATGGGCGGGATTGGACGAAGGGGCGTGGTACCTTCCATACAAACCACAAATTAAAAATCCATTATTTCTGCTCCGGCTAACAGTATGTGAGAACAAAATTTGGTATATAAGTTTGGTTTACATATTGTAAGTTCTGCTGCAAATATGGGCAGGATTGGACAAATAGGCGTGGCACCACCCGAAGAAATCAAAAATTAAAAAAACCATTATTTCTGATCCTGTTATAGGAAAATTAAAGTTTTTCAATTACTGACTTTATTTCACTTCTCATTTTTCTATGTTTCCCGACAGACAAACAATGAACGTTGTACATGTGAAAGCGTTGCAGTAATTTTAAATCTCAATTAAATTGACTTAAATTAAATAATTTTTAAAAACTTTACAAAAAAAGTATTAAAAGCATTCATTTAAATAACCAAACTTTTCTAACAAAAATTTAAATACAGAATCATCTATCCTGAAAATTGTAAGTCAATAATTTGCCACCTTTGAAGGCAGAACAAAGTTTGCCGGGTCCACTAGTAATCATAATAATAATATTCATTATAATAATGTTCAAAACTTTTTTAAACATATTTTCGGGTAAAGACTTCAATTCCCGCTACAAATTTTATTTTGTGTTTTCTATTGATTAAAAACGAACGCCTCGAAGTAATATTTTGATATCAGGTGGATATGCTGATTCTTTGATAAATTTTATTATTCATTCAAATTTATTGCATCGCTCTCAAAGTAGGCTGCTTACGAAATAACACACTTATGCATCGAATAATCCAATCATCATAAAATTTTGATCTCAATTTGTTTATTAATAATCGTAATATTATACATAATCATAAAAATCTTATTCATAATCACAATAATAACATTGATTATAATATATCAGAAACTTTTTTAAACATATTTTTGAGTAAAGACTTCAATTCCTGCCATAATTTTCTTTTATGTGTTTTATTGATAAAAAACGAATGCCTCGAAGTGATATTTTGAGGGAAAAAAGCTCAAAAAATCAATTGGAGCCATATCAGGTGAATATGGTGATCCTTCGATAAATATTTGTTTAGTTTTTGTACAGTAATTTTTTCACAAAGATAGTCTTATGAAGTAATGTCTGGAGGCGGTTCAAAATCCTTGAGTTTTCTTTACACAAATCTTGTCTTTTTCGACAAATGTACTCTCTCGAAAACCTAATAAGGGCAAGATAATATTCTTTATTTACCGTCGATGGTGAAAATAAAACGTTCAACATTACTTTAACTTTTGATTGAATTTGATGCGGTTTTTTTGCGTCTCATCTCTAGGCGCCTTTTGAAGCTTTTCTGCAGGTTTGCGTACCTAATTCGTTGACCTATTTGTCATTATCAGTTATAAAGCATTTTATGAATGTAGATTGGAATTGAACGGTTCTAGCTTATATTCAGTGACCTTTATGCAATTGAGTTTATGAAGAAAATTCGGTTCTTTCGGTACTAGTCTAGGCGCAACGCGTTATATATCCCTGATGTTCATATGAACAATAGTATGAATTGATTCGCGAGACATACATAGAAATTTCAGCGGCTGTCTATCTCAAATATTCAGACACCGTTTTCTTCATTGTATCGATGACAACTTTAGTTGAAAACTTTAATGTTTTATCAAAACGGTGCAAATCCTCCACTACATTTTAGGACGAAAAACATACAAAATGAAAAATTCTAATAAGTGAAGTAGACTGTCATATTGTAAATCATATTTTTCTGCTTTTAAGATACACAACATTATTATAACTTTAGCACTGTAAAGTTGTATATTGTATTTGTTATTGAATTGTGGAGAAGATATATTGTAATATCGTAATTTAATCAAATCTACCTTAAGACTTACAATTACAATCCTGAATAAATAAATTAAATTAAATTAAAAAATGTCCTTAATTCTAGAAGTTAATTCAATCCTTCTATGAGCAATTTTTCACTACTAATAGACCACACACATGTTTTTGACAAAATAATTTCACTATAAGTCCTCTTTAACAGTTTCAACGGTCTGGCACCCGAAAATTCATTTGGGAACACAAAATTAGAGTTTAGTTCTTTGTTCTAGATTTGCATTCCTTTTACAATTTTCAAAATACACCTTAAATAAACCGACAAAATCAATCACGTCAAATATATCAACTATCGTACATGACAGATTATCCGCAAACTCCACGTTTTTGTAGAGGGTACAGTTGTGCCAACTTAATAACACAAATAAATTTGGCAATTCCTTTAAATGTTATTTTTAAATAGACAAGTTTCATTACTTTTTTGACAGAATGAACGCAATTCTATTTCCACAGAGTATATTTAAATACATTTAAAAAAAAACGACAGCTTTTCAAGTAACATCATTTTAACATCATTTTTGGTTTCAAAATGATTTTTTTTATATTAACAATCTGCATTGTGGAATTTATTATTCGGAAACTTGTGAAGTTTATTATCTGTGACGATTAGGTTAATCAGTGATACAACTTAATAGAAAGATAGTGGACTGTATGTGAAATTGGTTTGGAGTTAACTAGTTGAGGACCAATTCTTACGTGGCGGGCAGTAAGTTCCGGGCTAAAGAATTGGCGGTTTTAAAATAATTGCATAATTTCTCGGAGTTGAGAAATTATACAATTAAATGTAAGATTCGATATGTAAATAAAATGTATGAAAAGAGGAAGAGAGAGAAAAAATGCGGATGAATTAGAGTTGATTCAATATGTATATTTCTAGAAATTGAGATGCTCACGAGTTGTGCTAGAAAAGTGGCTGATTTTCAATCAGCAACTGTGCTGGTAATATTGAATTTTCTACTTTCCTTTTTCATAATTTTTCTTCAGCTTACAATAATTCACAATAATCATTGGGATTTTTATCGATAATTACTTTGTACTTTAGATTAGTTTCTAGATAACTTAAATAAGAGCGCTATCTTTTATAATATTTAAATTTCATATTTTCAATAGCTAATTCATTTCGTTTATAAAATTCAAAATTAATTAATTACATTTAAAAGTAAGTATAAACTTGGAGGTTTATACAATTATTTTGGATGGACTCGTATTTCGGTTTTAACTAAACATTAACATGCTATAATTTAAGCATTAACATGGTAAATTTTTTTTGTACAGGTTTACCCATTTACTGGTTTTAAAACCACCGGTCTGGCAAGGCTGTTAAGTATTAAATACCTGCCATCTGAAGTGTTATTTATGTAGTGGAAGGTTTGCCATTTACGAATACGGATCGTTTAATAACCGAAGAACGCGTAAAAATAGTTAGAACTTACTACAAATAATCGACCCACTGTGCAAACTATTGCCAAAATTTTAAAGAAATTTGAAGATATTGCAAGCGTTGCAAATGTGGTCAGGCCTATCCATTATCGCAATGTACGCACTGCCGAAAATATCGTTTCTATTAGCGAAAGTGTGGTGGATAATCCGAATAACCGACTTTTTTGGCCTGCAATTGAAGATTTTGAACTGGACGATCTTACATGGTTTCAACAAGACGGTGCCTCGAGTCACACAACACGGCCGATTTTGGCTTTATTGCATGAAAAGTTTCCAGAAATCGTAATTTCACGTTTTGCCGACGTCAAGTGGTCACCAAGATCATGTGATTTGACGACGTTAGATTTTTTGTTGAAGGTTTACGTCAAAGATCGTGTTTACGCGGATGATCCCTAAACGTTGGAGCATTTGAAAACCAACATTCGTCAAGTTATCACCGAGATATCGCCTGAAATGTGCGAAAAAGTAGTCGATAACTATCTCAAAATGATCTACTGCTACAACCAAGTCAGTCATGACGAAATCAGGTTCCAACATATGTACTTGTACATGAAATGTCGGCCTTGCCTTTATTTCCAAGGAAAATTTTGTGTTTTTTGGAATATTATTCAATAACCACGCCCGCATTTGATTCGGTTCCTTAACAAGTTAATGAGCTAGGATTACAGTGCCACGCCACTTAAGGTACCATACATAGCCTTAATGGGCATGGCACTGCAATCTAATTTTATGCTGAATAAAGTGCAATTGTATGAAACTTTCAAATCTTGAAATATGTAAATAAAATAAGGTATTTTTTACTGAAGGTAACAGAGAGAATGTGGATAAAAAAGAAACAAATTCTCTTTCATCCCAGAAATGAGACATGGCATGCATTCTATTTTTAACGCATTTACTAGACTTATCGATTACTTGACTACTCGAAGCGTTCGTCCGGCACATCGAGGTAATCACCCTTCGCATAATGATAGGTGGTTGTAACGGGGATTGAACCCGCGCCACGGTCGGTCATTGTTTTTCGGTCGGTTTTTTCGCATATTACCCAGCATTATAATGCAATTTAATTGATAACAATTTAAATAATTTCATACTACAAATTAAAGATTACGGCTGAAAATTAAGTTCCGATAAATCAAATCCTGTGGGAGTTACCGCAATGAGAGTTGCAACGCCGCCCATTTTCTTTCTGAGAACTTAGTTTAACAAACGCATGACATATGCCAATCTTGACTAGATTGGAGAGAACTAATTAAAATATGTCTGGTAAGAGTTAAGGATTAAATCGGTCAATTAATGGGAGGCTCCCAAAGCGAAGTGGGGGATATTTGATCGATTTTTCACTATTGTTATAAACAATTAAAAAGCGATGAAGTGGACAAAACTCTGGATAACTACAGTCTACTAACTGTAACTGTAACTAACGGGGCGTATAAGTAACGCTAAGATTTGAACAGTGAACACATTTTTTGCTTGTTTTTTTCGTCTCTTTACAGAATTAATTAAATAATACTTGGAAAATTTATGATGGAAAAGTTCAACACAGAACAAACAACCAAATTGTTCAATTTTACTTTGAAAGTCAGCATTCGATTATTCAGATCATATCGAAATCTGTTTCATGTTCGAAATACTCCAACAATTTACCGATTGGTTCAGCGTTTTGGGCAACAAGGGGCTGTCTGTGATCTTCCGCATGCTGGAAGACCTCGTGCAGTTCGAAATGAAGTGACCATTGCTCGAGTGCAATCAAGTATTGAGGAAAAAACTGAAACTTCCACCAGGCGACGTTCTCAGCAGTTAGATATGTCATTGAAAATTGCAGAAAATGGATTGAATTTCAGAAATCGTCCAATTTGTATGGGCAGTAACAGAAGGGGCATGACAATGCCGCCTATTTTCGTTTATCAGTCAAACTTTGTTCGGAAATCGGCCGTATTGTATGGGCAGTACCAGAAAGGGCATGACAATGTCGCCTATTTTCATTTATTGGCCCAACTTTGTTAAATTGTTAACATTTACGAAATCTGGCTGAATTCAGCGGCCGGAGAATAAATGATTCAAATCCGTAATTTTTCTAGGAGGTACCTGAAGAGTCATGATTAGTAGATGCTTTTTCCCCCAACAATATTTTATGGGGAAATACGATAGACAGAAAGTTAGGCTATTATCATTGTATACGAATTATAAGTTACAGGAACAAATTTGAATTTCGAAAAATTGGAGAATTTGTGTGGGAGGTGGCAGAAGCAGCTAATCAATATAGCGCATTTATAATCTGGGATACGGTCAGAGAAATTATTAGGCTCTGTAAAAGTTTAAAAAGTTTCCTGGAAATTTGCGACAGTTTTGAAGTCTACCAGCCAGACAAAATGACATCATTCAATCGTCTTAAGAGAGCATGAAACACATTTAATAAAAAGATTTATGGTACTTCAAACGTTTCCTTCTGGTTGTTACATTTTTGGCTTTATCAAATGCCTGAAGGTATAAACATACCGGTATTAGTTTTAAGAGGCTTCATAATATCAGCCATGTTGTGCCTAAATCTGCTGGTTAATTAAAGTTTTGATAGAATTAAGTGATGTATAAATAAAAAAATAGATTTTAATAGATTTGTGTTAAGATATCTCTTGAGCTAAAAGTTTTAGTAAATCTATTCTAAATCTTTCATGCAAATGAAATGATGTTTTTATTCAACGGATATATCTCTTTGAAAACAACTTAACTGATAAAAACACAAAAACTCGGAAAAATTAGAAAATATAATACTTCGAGCAACCAATCTAATTGTGGTCGTGATCAATAAAGAGTGTCAAAAAAATAATCATTTCTATTGGACATACAAGCTTAGTCAACATGTGATGTATGATACCTAGTTATATAAACTGGCTCAAGAGGGTGCAATCGATTCTGTTGGAAGAAATGTTGTCCATACAAGGAATTAATCAGCTTTGGGTAATGGGCACCTTCATTGTTTTATTTTTTTTTTTTTTTTTTAAGAAAAAGATATATCTACTCATTAGTTAAATACTCGTACTGTATGTCAGATGAATTGTAACAGATATGGATTTGTAAAGGTATAGTTTTAGGAAAAATTAGAAAAATAACCACATAGGAAAATGACATACAGGAAATCGAACTTCCAGACAGGAAAATCACTTCTGCTTTGGCTTTTTTTTAAGTGGGTAAGATAAAGTCGCGGAAGCGAAAAAAAAAAAATACCTAAAACGTAGGAGTGTATGTAAATGGTATGTTTGTTACAGTGAAGGTATCATCCTAGCATGGACAAATAATTGAAAAAAATATGCGAGCAGCCATAATAAAAATGCAATTAAATCTTGAAAATGAAGCGTTGAGACTTGAAAACGACGTAAGCTTTAATTTTATTTATATTAATTATTTTATTTTAGCGATTATTTCTTTTAGAGATTTTTTTTGCAGATTTTTTGTTAAAACATTGAAGTGGTCATATGGAGTAAGTTTTCATTGAAAAAAAATTTATATTTTGACGATCTGATGCTTCATTTCCGAATTATGAACACATTTATGTTTTATTTTTATTTATTTATGTTTTAGCGATTTTTTTGTTGTAGCGATTTTGAAAGATGTTGCTAATTGAAAGTTTTTGCCATATCCTGCTTCGTTAGAAACATCTCTAAATTAGAGACATTTTCGCAATTGAATTAAGGAAAGCGAGTTTTTATTTTAAGGATATAATGCTTCATTTTCAAATTATGAACACATTTAGTATGTTTTAGCGATTTTTTATTTTAGCGATTTTGAAAGATGTTGGTGATTGCAAAATGTTCCCATATTCTACTCCGTTAGAAACATCTCCAAATTGGAGACATTTTCGTAATTGAATTGAGGAAAGCGAGTTTTTATTTTAACGATCTGATGCTTCATTTCGGAATAATGAACACATATATGTTTTAGCGATTCTTTTATTATAGCGATTTTGAAAGATGTTGCTAATTGAAAGATGTTGCCATATCCTAATTCGTTATAAACATCTCCAAATTGGAGACATTTTCATAGCTGAATTGAGGAAAGCGATTTTTTTTTTAACGATCTAATGCTTCATTTCCGAATTATGAACACATTTATGTTTTAGCGATTTTTTTTATTTTAGTGATTTTGAAAGATGTTGCTAATTGAAAGATGTTGCCATATCTCACTTCGTTATAAATATCTCCAAATTGGAGACATTAGCAATTTTATTATTTTAGCGTTTTTGAAAGATGTTGCTAATTAAAAGATGTTGCCATATCTCACTTCATTATAAACATCTCCAAATTGGAAACGTTTTTGTAATCAATTTGAGTAAAGAGAGTTTTTTAAATTTTAAAAATTGTCCTTCAAAAGTGTTTAGGAGCACTTTACTATATTTAAGCATTTTGTTCAATAAATGATTTTCCTCTATATCCTCTTCAGCAAAACAGAGTATAAAAAGAGTTACGTTGCACTTGTTGTTGCAAATGTAAATGAAATAAGACAAACATAAATAAGGACGCCAAACAGCACTCGCGTATGCCAATATACTATCCGCTGAAAGGCTCAAATACGTATGCAAAAACGTCATTTACATATGTGATGTTTATTTAAATAATAGTAATCCTCCTTTTTGTTACTAAAATGAATACTGTCCTACATGAAAGTGTTTACAGAAAACTACTTAATTTATAAAAAAGTAAATCCACCGAACTCTGTTGCATCATTTTCCATTGATTTCTAAAATCGCCAAAATTAGCGAAATCTGCATTTCTCTAAAAGAAGTCATTGCCCGAAAGTAGCCTAAAATTTTGAAAATTTTGTACACTCAACACCTGAATATTGATAAATGCTAAATTCCAGCATTACTTAGATGATTTTTTTTTTAAATTTATTAGAAGGTGAGCAAAATACCGGCCTTTTGGAGAAAAATTCGGTAGTCAGGAATTGATTTTCTACAATTTCTGAGGGTGAAGTTACTTTGTAGTTAATCAGCAAATATTGTTGGGATTTGTGGCACAGGTGAAATTTATTTAAGTAATGGTAGTCCTTCATTTTCTTATTAAAATGAAAATTTTCCTGGATGAAAGTATTTACAGAAGACTATTTAATTTATAAATAAATCCATCGAACTCTATTGCATCATTTTCGATTGATTTCTAAAATCGCCAAAATTAGCGAAATCTGAATTTCTCTGAAAGAAGTCAGTGCCTGAATATAGTCTGGAATTGTGCAAATTTTAAACTCAGCCCCTGAATATTTATAAGTGCTAAATTCCAATAATATTCAGATAGGTTTCTTCGACAATTTACTAGAAGGGAAGCAAATGACCGGCCATTTGGAAAGAAATTCGGCAGTCAGACAAATAATAATAATAAATTTTCGTTTTACACAATATGACTATTTACTATATTCTTATACTTATAATACGAATCAAATTATTGGAATTTGTGCGGCAGAATAAGCAAATAATATTTCAACTTCCCGCCCAGGCCTCGTACTAAGGAAAGAAAAACTGCAAAAAAACCAATTCTATGACAAAAGAGAAATTCTTTTCCACTTGAGCATTTTCTTTTATATAATCAGTGGTGGGAAGTAAAAAAAAAAAAAAAACGTTTTCATTTCAATTCATACAAACGTGATGTGAGGTTAGAGAGGGCGATGGTTAGCCAGACTGAAAAGATGAATATATTTGTTGGTGGATTAATGGGTGGTGGGTGGTTGATTTGTTGGTTGGATGGATGGTTCGGTTTTTGTCTACTTACACCAGAATACCGCTACATAATCCTTGTCGGCCAGTAGTTTTTCCAATTGCTTGGCATTGACTTCTTCGATGACGGCTTCGGGTTCAACAGGTGCGGCCGGAGCTGAATTGACGCTCGGTGATCCCTTTTTGCTGTTAGCACAATTCACATTTTCGGGAAAACTCAGCACAAATAGTGAACAAATGACCAGAGTCAGTAATGGTTTTAAACGCGGAAAATGCATTTTATTTTACTTAAAACGCAACAGAAATATTTTTCTACTTCCACTTCTTTTCTCCTTTTTGTAATTCGTTTTCAAATCAATTCAAATCATAGAAAGAACTTAATTTCACTTAAAACGAAATGAAATTCAGCGGCGAAAAAAGTTTCAAACGCAAGAAAAACGCAACGCAACTCAGGTCGGGTGGGATTCAAAAATAAAAACTAAAAAAAACTGAAAAATAGCAAAGAAAAGAGAAATGAAAGAATTCAATTTTCCATTTTCACGATCTCTCTATCTCTTTTTATTGCTCGGTCTAGCCACTAAAATGTATGCACACAATTTTCACTTTTTTTTTTGCCTTCGCAATATCTGCGAAAATTTTCTGAAATTTCTTAAATATTCTATTCTTTTTCGTTCGGCCGTATATTTTGGGGTATTTTTGTAGTGAACAATTTCACATTTTTTTTTCAATAGATTTGGTGGGATTTTATTTAATTTTCTTTAATTTTTGTTAAATTGATCGTTCGTATGTATATCTAATATATATTTTTAGAATCGTATAGACGACGAAGCAAAAACAAAAATATGTAGACTTCTTTCCTTTTAATATGGATATACATACATACATAAGTATACACGTACATATAGAAATTCACATGAAGGGTGATAGATCTATATGTATGTATGTATGTATGTATATACACATAAATATATATTTATATGGATAGTTAGATGCGTTGTCTTCAGTATTCGAAATATATATAACTTTGTATGTATATATACACATATATACATATATATGTATATATATATATTATATTTATATATATTCACAAAATTCTTCCGCGGACTAAATTTAATTGCTATTTTTGTTTTTCTTATTTTCACTTTTATATTGTTCTACTCCGTGCAGAGGTCCGCTCGCAACTGAACATTTTTAAATTTGCCAGACAACATTTTGGCAAAGCTTTTTGGGACATATGCTTGGGAGTGTTGAAAAGTTTTCAATATTATCGAATTTCGAATTTTCCATTGACTAGGACGTTTGCGCATTTGAATGTCGGCGATCTTCACATTGCTGCGGCCAAAGCAATTTCCTTCGATCTTTCGATATAAGAGAGCCAGAACATGTAATGAAAACAAACCATAAATTGTTTGTAAACAACAAAGTTCGAATTTGGATCGAAAGTTGAAAAAGAAATAGACAAAATAAACAAAATGTAATAAAACGGTCGAAAAAGTACATCACAAAATTGTGCAGTTTATGAAAAAGTAATTACAGGAAATTAGAGCAAAAATTTGTTTCTGATTTTTGTTTATCTTTTGCTTAATTGATCTTGAATGTTTATGTTGTTCGTTCGTGTTGTAGGCGCTTTCGTAGGAGAGTAATTGCATCAGTTTTCGGAACGTATTGTTGGGTGTCAGGAATGCAGTCAAAGCATGATTGGGTCAAAATTTCTGCTGAATGGTATGCAAATATGTTGCACAATATGTCCTTATGCAAACGGTTAATGAGTTTAATAGAAATATCATAAAATATCTGATAGGAAATCCCGAGAAAAACTGATCAACTCTGCAGAAACACATCCAAAATATTATTTTTGAGTCAAAAAATAATTGTCCAGAGTTGGACAATATTACATTCTTGGGGACGCACTTGGTGGTATTTTTACTGATAGTAATCCCTTTTGCTGCAATTAATCTCAAGCATTTATAATGTCCGAAGACGTGGACGATTCTCAGCAAATGATCGCCTCTATTGGCATATTACCTTCCATTTGGAGCATTTTATATGACAATTCCCGATTTTTTTGTTTTTTTTTAGGCTGCAGCTGCGGCAGTAAAGCTAAAAGAGCTGTCACAGCAGTCGAACAGTGGTTATGGTCACAGTCTGATTCTTAATATGGTGCCTGACATAACAGGAATCATAGACTACACTCTGGCTGAACCACGGTTCGACAAGAAGTACCATATACAGGGTGGCGCAATAGAACGTGCATATTTAAAAAACAGATTAAAAAACAAATACAAAAGGTATGGTTAAAATAAATCTAAGGCATTGTAGAGTAATAAAATAACATCATCTAAATGGTGACCCTCTCTACGACGCCACTCCTCTAACCGCAAACGAAAATTATTGAAAACTTTCTTCAGTAATACTGGTGTAATGACTGCCATTTCACCACGGATATTCTCCTTGAGCTGAACGATGTTTCTTGTATTATTACTGTAGACTTTGTGTTTGAGGTATCCCCACAAAAAAGTCAAGACGCGTCAAGTCTGGACTACGAGGGGCCATGGGATATCACCTCTTTTCGAAATCAGTCTGCCATGGAACATCTGCTTCACCACCGCCATGGAGTCATTTGATGTGTTACAGGTAGCTCCATCTTCTTGGCACCAAGTTCTGGAATTCACTATTCTTGAACTTTCAATTTCTGGAGCCAAAAATCCGTCCAACATCTCAACATAGCGTTCCGTATTAACCGTGAAGTTTTGGCCCCGCGCATTTTCGAAGAAAAAAGGACCAATTATTCTTCTGCCAGAGATTGCTGCCCATACTGTCACTTTAGGACTATGCAATGGTTTCTGGTGTTTGATTTTGGGATTTTCACTGTTCCAGTAACGACAATTTTGATGGTTTACGAACCCATTCATAAGGAAATGAGCCTCGTCAGAGAAAAGGACATTGTCAAAATTGGAAAATCGGTTAAGCATTTCATTAGCAAATGCGAACCTTGGTATGAAGTTAGACTCTTTCAATTCTTGTGGTAATTGCAGCTTATGTGGATGCAGTTTAAGATCCAATTCGCAGGATTCGTTGCAAACTTCGTCGCGATAATTGTAAGACAGACGATCTCTTGCGAGTCGACATTTGTGGATTTCCTCGTACTGACTCCAGAACTCTCTCAACATTGTCTTCGGCCCTAGATGTTCTTGGGCGATCATTTGCTTGTGGTTTAAATGTTGAACCGGTCTCTTCAAAACGCTTTACCCATATTTTAATTAAATTGGCACTCGGAGCTTCACTAATTCGCCGTAGTCCATATTCAGCACAATATAGTCGCCTAGTAGCAATATATGAACGAGAGTTCTCGTAAAATGCGCACGCAAAATGCGCGACGCTTCCCGTCGAAGTGATTCATAGCGACTAAAACTCCATGAGCCCGCCAACCCAACGATGTAGGCACCTGAAGCGTTCATACACACTGCTGTCGCTATCAAGATCCGACGTCTCATTGCTTGTAACCGTCCTGACGGGACACTGTCTGATTGGAAGACATGCAGTGAGAATGAAGGTTGCGACTAGTGACTTCCGCAGAAGCTGTAGGAATGAAGAGAAGGAGGAGTTCATAGAACACCTTATCTGCAATTGCCCGGCAAACTGACGGGGAACAACACTGGACTCTTATTTATTTAGGCACCTAGGAGATCTGGACGATATAGATATTGTCCGACTTAAGAGCTTCTTGAGGCGCTGAAGATGATTCAACAGGGGGGAACTAGAGACATCCACATCTCAAGTTTCCGTGGTATCACCATGCACTATATAATCTAAGTGAGTCCGTCTAATTAGACTACCACATCGGTCTAACCTAACCTAACCTAGGCAAAATTACATTTTACTGAAAACTACTGTCAAATTTAGCAGAATTCCAAGCAAAATGACAAACCGGGAAATGGTCCCCAAGTATGTTATGAACCTTACTGGTCTTGTTTGCGGGTATAATTTGAAATGAAAAATGGAAAAAAATGTGGAAAAAAAATTCATGGGTTTTGCATCATAATAATGCACCTGCTCATTCATCTTTGCTTGTGAAAGAGTATTTGGCCAAAAGCACCACCGTTGTCATGCCTCAGCCATCGTATTCACCACATTTGTACCCCTGCGACTTTTTCCTGTTCCCAAGATTGAAGAGACCCATGAAATTACGGCATTTTGCAACGATTGAGGAGATAAAAACCGAATTGCTGGGAGAGCTCAAGGACATACAAAAAAGTGCATATCAGAACTGCTTCGAGTATTCGGAAAAACGCTGGCACAAGTGTCTTATATCTGAGGGGGACTACTTTAAAGGAGATTAAATAGAAATTGATGAATAAATAAATATTTGTTTTCTTATTTTTTTTGAACACACCTTGTATATTATCATATATCACTATAAGCTATACGTTTTTTACCTGTTGCCTTTAAGTGTTATGTTGAATTTCGAATCATTAAATCATTTTATAAATTAGTAATATCTGGTTCACCACCTTTGCCGCGAAGTAGATTTAGGTTCATTAGATCAACTAGATGTTCACAACTTGTAATTTCTCTTACATCAGGTTCTTCTATATTCTTAAAATCATTTACGGTCCGCGTTTGCAGAGCTTGGAATCGGCTTCCTCTGTATCTACGAAATTTTGCTTATTCAAATCTGTGTAATATTTTTAATAAAATGGTTGATATGTCAAGTTTCCTTAAGTGTTTGAAAGTTAGCAAGATTGTTCCTATACCAAAAGTATCGAATGCTTCTGAAGCAAAAGATTTTCCTCCGGTTGCCTTGCTATCAATTATTCACAAAATCTTTGAAAAGATTATTCATACAAGGCTTTTAGCATATTTTGATGAGAACAATTACTTATATAAATACCAATTTGGTTTCAAAAAAGGTTGTAGCATTGAAGAAGCGGTAGTAAATGTTGTTAACTTCATATGTAGTGGTTTGGATAATGGTTCAGTTGGTGTTGCAGGTATATTTCTTGATTTTACGAAGGCTTTTGATTTAGTTGATCATGAAATAATGCTGCAGAAATTAGAATTATATGGAATAGTGGGGAAAGAACTGGAATTATTTAAAGACTACTTTTAAAAGTAGGAAACAATTTGTGCAAGTAAACCGTTGTAAAAGTGAAATGGTAAATGTTGAATGTGGAGTACCACAAGGTAGCTGTCATGGGCCGTTATTATTTTCAATTTTTTTGAATGATATTTGTAAATTGTTGGTAAAATGTATATGTTTGCAGATGACGTTTGCTTATTTTATCCAAATAGTTGCGATTTGACTTTGAAAATTAACATGGAACGGGATATTGCCCTAATAGTTGAATATGCTAGATGGAATAAAATTGTTCTGAATCCAAATAAAACTGAATTAATACGGTTTAGACCACATGCCAATGTATTAAATAATCATTTTAGTGTTTTAGTTAATGGTAATATAATTGCTGATACCCATGAAGTTAAATACTTAAGGATTACTTTGCAAAGTAATCTCTCTTAGGATTCACATATAACTGAAGTAAGAAATTCAAATTGAATGTGAAAACTAAAATATTAATTTATCAAGCCCTTATTCAAAGTCACCTAAATTACATGGCGTTAATATACGGTTACAAGAGGACAAATGTTATGAAATCATTACAAACTATGCAGAATAAAGCACTGAAAATAATTTACAATTTACCAAATTTTCATTCAACTATATCTTTGTATGTTAATGTTTGTAAATCCATATTGCCTTTTTATGGACTTTATAAACATCAATTACTCTTGTATGTTTTTAAGAGTTTGAACAATTTTGGCTGTCGTACCATTAGTTTTCCCCAGAACCAATCGTTTATGTGTACAAGACATCAACAAAATCTAACAACACCTAGATGCAGATTAGAAACTACTAAACAACGCATTGAATACATGTGTAGTTTAGAGTACAACAATTTGCCTGCAAATATGAAAAGAATAAATAGAATATCACACTTCAAACGTGAACTAAAAAGTTTCCTTTTACAGAACCTTGAAACGCTTCTTATGTAATTGCGGAATAATCCTAAAGAGTATTTTACGGATTCAAAACGTGTATGTTTTGACATAATTTTTTATACACTACATGTTTTTTTATCTCTTCTTTCATACATAATTATAATTTTAATATTAAAATTTAATATTTAATTAAATTTTATATATTTAATATTTAAATTTGTTATTACTTTGTACATGTTTTTGTTTTGCCAACTTGCCTCTAACATGCCTTAAGGGTGCTGAGGCCATTTTTGTAATCTGATATGATGATATGAATTAATAAATACAATTATAAAAAAAAAATCAAGTTTTCCAACACAAATATATTAGATTTGCATTAAGTGAACTTCGCAAGTCTATTTTACATTAGAGCTCATTATCGACATTTGTTTTTTTTTTTGTTTATTTGCTTTATGACTGTATTTGGTTGGGGAACCGTAATATAAACTTTGTTATTAACATTTGAATTTATATAGTTTTTAACTCCTTTTTATTATTATTACTATTTTTTTTTTCTTGATATTTTATTTGCTTTATAGTTGTATTTGGTTGGGAAACTAAAATTTAAACTTTGCCATTAACATTTGAATTTATATAGTTTTTAACTTTATTTTATTTATTTTTTATTTTTTTTTTATTTATTTATTTTTTTTTTTATTTTATTATTATTTTATTTTTATTATTTATTTTATTATTATTATTATTATTATTATAATTTTTTTTTATATTTAACTTTGTATTAAAGAATATTGTATTTTATTTGTGATGTTTTATAATTGGCCTTTTTCGGCTTTCCGGCATCACGATGTATAAATAAATGAAATAAACAATTTTGAACGACTACATCCAACGAACTATTAGAAGTTTTCAAACGAGGTGTGGTAAAATGTGGACAGTGCCAAGCCCTTTCTATAAACTTCCTTACGGTGGCCAAAATAACCAACCGTTTGTCATAAACATTGACGATTATGTGTCCATCAATCGCGTAGTGAAAAAGGAGGAGGAGCGAGGCCCTTTTCACGGCCTTACCTCATGAACTCTTAGAACAAAAAGCGAAACCTTCGTTGTAGCGGTTTAGTTAACAGACCGATTGCCGTAGAAATTTGACCGTATTTTATTACCAATCACGAAATTGTCATATGCTGTATGGTAGGTAAAGAATAGGTGAAGGGGTTTGGCACCGCCCAATACGCCTTAATATATATCATTTCATTTATTTAGATCTATGGACATATAAATCATTACAGACTAGGAAATGACATAACATATTTCGAGAAAGTTATATAAATATGTAAATTATTTTACTTTAAATATCTAAAAAGGAACAGTTTAATGTTTTAATTTCTAGACATACGAAACTCTAGGTGTTGAATTGGGTATTCATTTCTTGCAATCCCATTTAGGATATTGAATTCAATAGAGCCGCGATTAAAAGCACTATGCTGGGCATAATTTGTGGCGTGGCGTGTTACATTAAATATATGATGATATCTGAGTGATCTCGGCGGAGCACAAAACCGTATCAGTGACAATAATTCAGAACAACCAATTATACGAGCTATTATATCGAATACAAATAACAATTCATGATAAATACGGCGATATTGCAATGGCTGTAACCCCAATAACCAGCATCTGGAAATATAAGGAAGAACAAAATCACCAAAGTCAATTGAAAAGAGAGCAAATTTCAGAAAACCCCATGAATTCTTTCTAAGCGTGATATACTCGTATTGATTTGGCAAAGGGGACTCTAACCAATAGAGTCATATTCCAACTTCGATATTACATAGGAAGTATACACTATTTTTAAAGTATGTGGATCAGTGAAATTGGAACAATTTCTTCTAATATACGCTAGTATAGAATAAGCTTTAGGGATAATCTAATTCATATGCGAGGTGAATGTTAGTGGCGCATCAAAAATAACACCTAAATCTAGCTTATTTTCAACAGTGAGGAGCCTGCAATCACCAATTCTGAAAACCAGTTTCCTTAAAGATGTGGCGACTTCATTTATTACATTAGTTTTCCATATATTTTCCCTAAATTTCTTAAGAGACTTATTGGTTTCTAGGTGGTAGGATTGCTTGCTTGCTTGTTAGTTATATTGCGTTACAATGCTAAGTAAAATGTGAAAAATTCGACTAAATTAATGTTCCTTATAGAAATTACATTATTTGACTAGATTTTTGCGTTTTCTTTTTACATCAAATTGCTTATCGGATGTTATACTTTATGATGTGGCAACTTCATTTACTAAATGAATTTTTCATATATTTTTCCTAAATTACTTAAGAGACTTATTGCTCTGTAGCTGGCAGGATTGCTGGCTTGCTCGTCAGTTATATTGCGTTACAATGCTGGGTAAAATGTAAAAAATTCGGCGAAATTAATGTATAATTTGAGTTTGCACCAAACTAATTAATGCTGCAAATGAAAACAGATTTAAACCATTTAAATGCTGCAAATGAAAATAGATTGCACTGGCACATCCTTTAGAATACCGCACATATAAATTGATCTATTTAGCGAAAGTCGGCTGTCCTTCTATAATTTATCAAACGGAGGACTTCTTATTCCTATAGAAATTACATTATTTGACTGGATTTTTATCTTTCATTCAATTGCACTGCATCCAGTATAATTTGAGTTTTCACCAACCATTCACCATTTAATGCTACAAACGAAAATAGATTGCACCAGCACGTCCTTTAGAGTACCGCACATACAAATTAGCCCATTTAGCAAATGTCCTTCTATAATTAACCAACCGAAAGATTTCAAAAAGTTAAAATTTTGCTTTTTCTACTGTATCTAATTCAGTAAGTTTTTTGCAGCAACACAAGAGGACGTTAGGAGCAGGTAAATGTAAATCACTTTACCTCACTTATATCTCTTCACTGGTTTCTATTGTCCTTACCAACACTCGTATACCAATTGTGGAATGAGTTAATATTTCACCATATTCTTTTGTCGGTAGGATGCAGTAACTTATGGATATCCTTTTAATTACTTTATAATGCTTTAAATGCTTGTTTAAATCCATGTAATTTACTATAAATTTTCTATCACGTCCCACACAAATGACCACATGTGCTCATATTATTTCAACCATATCTTCTTTTTCTACTACAATAAAACCCCCATTCAATTTGGGCACATTTAACTTTTATAAAGCACTACAATTTATTTGAATTTGGGTATTGAAGAGATATTTCTGCACTTCTATAGTTTTGATTAAATTTGTATTTTTGTTCCTTATTATGTTTATTTTATATGTTTTGGTTTGCTCTTTCATCATGTGTGTTTTAACGTGTTGTTATTCAAAATGTACACAAGTATGTGTAAAATGTACAGAAGTCATACTAGCATATTTTAGCAAAGTTCTTCACCGATTGCTGTAAAAGTGGGTTTTTGGTACAGTATCTACTACGGTATAAAAAAAAACGCATTAGGCTGAAGATATTGTGATAAAACTTGCATAATTTTATAACAGATATACTAAAGTTAAACACCGACCGTGGCGCGATGGTTAGTAAACGCAACTATCGTTCGAATGATCGCGAGTTCAACCCCCATACAGCTACCTGTCATTATTTGAGCAGTGGTCACCCCGATGCGTCCAACGAATACTTCGTTTAGTCGAGTATTTGACAGGTTTCGTGAATTCTTCTCAAACTATGACAATCACAATCGTCGTTAAAATGCAGGTCTCGTTAAGTGAGTCTAAAAATATAATATAATATATAATTTTCTGTCGGAGTTTTTTTTCTTTTCTTCTTTTCAAACACCATAATTTGGTCAAAACAGTGATAGCTAACATTTTACAAAATTCCATTCGGTATTTATAAACATCGATCATCATTAAATTTGTTTTTTTACGTATTTATTATTCTTCCATAAAAACGCCAGTTCCGCGTATATGCTATGATTCCATTACACAAAGATTCCCTCTGTCATGGGTACAAAAGCGTATGTAGACAAAATTATTTATCCACAAAACATACCGAGAAATTAAAATATTTCCCGAAAAGTAAGTTTCTGCCGCTCTGAAACTGCGGCATTTCTCTTAACGAGATGGCTCAGAATTTCAACATTCACCTTATGTGGATTCCGGGCCACAGGGAAATACCAGAGAAATACAGAGCAGACAAGCTGGCAAGTCTAAGGACAACCTTACAGACTCCAGCCAAGTAGGAGTCCGTGGGCATGTTTCTAGCCTACTGGGAGATGGGGCATATTTAGCAGTAAATTGTAGGAGGATATCTGTCCGATACTGTAATCAATCTAGACAGATGTGGCTTCGGCGAGATATGAAGCGTTCACACACAATGCTGTTGCTATCAAGACCCGACCCGACCCATTACTACTATCCGTCATGACGGGACACTGAGTGATTGAAAGATATCTAATGAGATTGAGGGTTGCGACTAGTGACTTCTGTAGGAGCTGTAGTGATGTAGAAGAGGAGGGGTCTATAGAACACCTATATTAGCGTTGAACATATGTTGGCATACTAAAATTGAATTTAATCTTTATCAAAACTCCTACAGTTAATACATAATAGTTTTTTAGCTTTGCAATACGAAAAGTGTTTTCCATAGCCATCTTTTGTGGCACTTTTATTTGAAAAGTGTGTTTGGGTACACTTTTTTATGTGAATAGTGCCTTTCAGGACAATTTTCCAATATGAAAAGGTTCTTTCGTAACACTTTCCAATTTGAAAAGATGATTTCATGACTCTTTTCTATGTGAAAGGCGGCCTTCAAGACGCATTTCTATGTGAAAGGAGTTTTTCACAACAGTTTTCTATATGAAAAGTATTCCATATAACTCCTTGTTTGCATTTACAAAAGTTGGAAAGCTTAGAAGTCATATTCCATATAAAAAACATATTTTTCTTCTTCTTAGATGACGACTGTAATAGATATACTTATCTATTATACGCCGCCCGTTGAAAATAATTCCAAGCGCTTCGATCTTCTATACTTCTCCTCCAATTCGTCACATTAAGTTTCGATAGGTATTTCAAAAGCCTGGTCCCTCCATCAGAGATTTGGTCGACCTCTTCTGTGCCGTCCATCGAGTTCGTTGTGGCGGAGCATTTGGGTTCAACCGCACAACATGACCCAGCCAACGCAATCGCAATCGAAATAGGGAAGTTTCTAATTTGGGCTCTCTGATTGCTATTCACCTGGGAGTAACCAAGTCCCTTTGCAGAATTTCCCAAGCAGCTCACGACTTCCGACCTTCGGGAAAGTATTCCCTGTTAATGCCATCAGACATCCGTTTGATGGTAGCTAAAGTGAGAAGGCGACTAGTTGAGAAACTTAAATAACTTCTGTTACTGAAACTCAACGCAGCAGCTAAGTGGTCGTTGGCAGTCCCAATACTATGATCGAATGCAGTGGCCTAATAAGCTGCTCATCTTAAATTAAAATTATCATGAAAACACCGAAGAAAACAAAGAATATAATAAAAAACATATTAGAAGACTCTTTTTGTGTAGTCATTTCCTTCCATTGACGAAATTATTTACAAAATTTATTGCCTAAGCGGAAAATGCTTTCCTCGATATTTTGAAAAAAGATTTTATTATAGAAAAGGGAATAATTCTTCACTTTATTTTCAGGTTTATAAAATTGCCTTTATGCAATGTATGAACCATCGCTGACTTAGGATAATTGAAAATTATATTGTATTTATTTAATAAATATAAGTTTTATACAATTACTTGGTATTTTTTTTAATAGCTCTATAACGAATAGTCTCTGTCCAATTTCGTGTTTGTCCACTTAAATTTGTTTATTTATTTTTTTTTTATTAAAAGTCACTTTGCCAGAGATACTCTTATTATGAATATTTCCTTTGACATATTTTAAAATATTTGAGTTTTTTGTTTTAAATTGTTTACATTTTAGCTTCAGCTGTTTTCGCTTTTCAATTTTTTAAAAGACTCAATAAATCATTTTTTTTTTTTTTTTAATTCCTTCTTTTCCAAAAATATGTACTGAAAAAAAATCTATTATTTCTCTCTTTTTTTCGGAAAAGTTTAAAAATCTATATCTATATCTATATCTTATCTTCTTCTTCTTATCTTATCTTATATCTTATATATATATATCAGAATCAATTGCTGTGCGTTAGTCTCGCTAAAGCTCGAGAACGGTTGGACCGATTTGGCTCATTTTGGTCTTAAATTATTGGTAGAGTATTCCGGAAGGTTTAAAAGGTTTTATATGAAGTGATAGATGGCGTTGGAGATGAGATTTTTGCAATTAATTTTTTTACCACATTAACATTGAATCAATCATTTTGAAGGCAAAACAACGTTTGCGGGTCAGCTAGTTTAAAATAAAAAAATTGGTTTGAAAAAGACGTGTTAACAATATACAGTGGTGGTCAAAACATTTGCAACCGAGATGGCACATACAGTTTGCATGTTTGTTTTTTGTTTTAATAAGTCATTTTTGAAAACTTTTTGTTATTTTCCTAACTTCATTCCTTATTTTTATTAATCAAGAAGGAAAAATAACAATTCTAAAGTAAAATAAGAAAACAGAGAACTGGCTACAGATAGTAGGAATTGAGTGTTCAAAATATTTGCAACTCTCCTTTCTCTTATTTTTGACTATGTAATTAACACTAAAAAATACTAAAACATAATGCTAATCACATTCCTTTTAATTATTTATGATTTATGTATTGGCATTTTATGAAAAAATTCATGTTCATTGTTTTGTTAAAGCAGTTTTAGTTCGGAGTTGAAAAGGTTTACTTCGCTTTACAAAATTTGCTTTCAGCCATTTTTGAAAGCAACCATTGTTCGAGATTAAAAGCAAGAGTTGTAAGTGATTTTGAAAATAGACTTTCTCAAAAAGAAATTTCTATAAAATATGGTATTCATAAATCGTCGATTTGTAGCATAGTTAACAAACAGTTCAGTGGAAGACCCGTGTAACATTTACGCGTGAAGATAAAAAAATCAAGTTTTTGTTTTACGAAATTTCCAAAAGTTGCTCTCAGAGAACCTAAAACGGAATTGCAAATCTTTCCACTATAAAAAGAAGAGACCGAGATTACGGCCTCAGAAGCTACAGATGTATCAAAAAACCGTTTGTGTCAGAAAAAAATCGCAGAGCTCGCCTCAACTTTGTTCAAACACATTTTAATTGGATTCAACAGAAATGGAAAAATGTTTGAGTCTGACGAGTCAAAATGTAAGTTGTGAGGATCAGATATAAGAGCCAATGTCCGACGACCTCGAGGAGAAAAGTGTAATCATAGATATACAACCACTACAGTAAAGCACGGAGGCTGAAATATCATGGCGTGGGGATGTTTCTCGGAATATGGAATAGGTCCAATTTACCGCATTACTGATACAATGACACACAATCTATAGAGATCTTCTGAGCTCAGTTATGCTTCCGTACGCTGAATGAGAAATACCATTTTCGTGGGTTGTTAAAGGCTGGTTGGAGGAAAATCAAATCAAGGTTACGTCGCACAGTGCTTTGTCCCATAGACAAAAAAAAAAATTGTCCCAAAATATAATGAAAGTTATAATAATCGAGAGATAACAATACAAAAGAAATAAAATTGAAGAAAATAGTTTCGTTTGACTCTCCTACACTTCACCAGAGGGCGCTAAAGTCAGTGAAATTTAGGCAAAAATCAATGAATTAAAAACTAAATTGTATTGCTTTATGAAAATAATTCCCAAAAATTTATTTTTTTAAGAAGGAGCTTAAAATTTGGGTTTTTATGTTTCTTGTTGTGAGAAGAACTCGGAAAACATATATCATGTGTTGAATATGTTAACTGGAATTATTTGTAATCGCTGGAAGAAAATGTATTTTCCTAATAATTTTCAAAAATTACAAAAGTTTGATGGAATTTAAAAAAAAAAACATTAATTTTTTTCGTGTTTTTATTTAGTTAATAGTGTTTTTTAAAGGTATAAGAAATAATTTATGCCCGCTTTTGAGCGCAACTTAAAAAAAAAAGTTTTAAAAGAGGTCTAAATTCACATTTTTAATTACCGTTAGCTGGTTGCTGATTGGGGTGGAGTGGAAAGATCAGTTTTTTTTTTTTAATTTGAAAAAGTTTCACTCTGGAAGAGATGTAGTTTGAGTTTCTTACAAAGCCAAAAATAAGGAAAAAAATTTTAAGAAGATTTTAAGGGTCGCGCCATTACATCAAAATTTTTGAATTATCGCTACTTTGGCGCTGATTTCAACAAACTATTTTTTTTCTTCTACTTATGTCTAATATTCTTGCTTTGTAAAAGTCAGGTGTATGATCATGGTGTAACATATGTTTTGCTATTCCTGTAATGCATTATCATATATAATTCGAATTAGAGATGAGAACGTGACAAACTATTTGTTACTTTAAAAATGCCCGATTGCTATTTATAAATTTTGAGTAAATATATTACAATCACGTAATACGTGCTACAAAATAATTACTAAAATTTAATTAATGTTAACATTTTTGCGTAACGTAAGTAATATATATGTAAATATAGCACAAGCAAAAGTGAGTACATAAAATTAAAAATTCACAAGGGCCCATCTCAATTAAGAATGAAAACAATTGTTTTAAAAATAATACAAGAAGTTAGAATTTAAACTGTGACGATAGCAATTATTTTAACAAATTCAGATGTTATTGATTGTTGGTTAACAGCATCTTCAAAAAATACAATATCGGCATTGTTTAAATATGTTAAACAAAAAATTGGGAACTCAAATTTTGACAAAAAATTTTTCGTTTTTTAATAGTGAAGTGAAAAAGTTGGGGCAAGAAACTAAATGCAATAGAAATATTTTTGAAATGGTTCAATAGCTCAATTTTTGCAGCCAAAAATTGTTTCGGTTTGTATGGGGGGTAGGCGATGATCGCGGTCAATGTTGATGAAATGCTATTTTTTAATAAGAATAATTTTTAATTTTTTAATAGATATGATCTTCACACAATTTTCATGAAATTTTATGCAATAGTTCAATTTTTGCAGCCAAAAATTGTTTCGGTTTGTAAGGGCGGTAGGCAATGGGCTTGGTCAATTTTCTCCATACTTTGAAATTTTCTTAATTCAGCTATATTAGGGACTCGTGCCAAATTTTATTACCATAGGACGACTCCTTCTATTTTTGTCCCATCGATGTACTGGGACAAAACACTGTGCGTCGTGGCCAGTTCAATCTCCCGATCTCAACTTGATTGAGAACATGTGGATGATTGCCAAATGTAATATCGGATATGTAGTATTCCGAAATAGATTCCAAGCGATTACATTGAAAATCTCATTTCCTCAATGTCTAAAAGATATTTGGATGGAACAAAAAACCAACGTCTACGCCACAAAATATTGAACACTTAATATTGTTTTTTTTACGTGTTGCAAACGTGTTAAACACTTGAATTTTGAATTATTTTGTTAAAACTATTTGTGCAGAGGTGGTGATAGATTGATAGAGATGATTGATATGATGGCAGGGGGAGTAGCGGGGAATCCTCTAATCAATTTGATACCTCTCTCGTTGTTTTTGTGGAATTAAAATATTGGACTGTATTGTGAATTATCCAATAGCGATGGTCTTTAGGAGAACCAATTTCACAGCTGGTTTCTACCAGTGAACTGAAAATTGGAACTTGTAATTTGGATCATATAATTTCACAGTCATGTGAAATTATATGTAATCAAATTGATCGTGCAGAAATTACAAGTGGCGATAAATAAAATATGCGAATTAGAATTAGTGCCAATTCAAAGGGGATTTATTAGGGCAACGAGTTGTGCTTACCAGTTGATATCTGATTTGTAAGTGGTGTTTTTCTTATTACAAAAGTTTTGACAACAGTTAATTTTATATGTTACAATTCAGAATTCAGTTACATTTAGTACACCTATTTTCACTCAATGGAGTAATGTAACACATCTGGGGCAAAAACTCGAGTTCATTCACAATAATATTCTTACAAAAGTACATTTTAATATACAAAAAAAAGTTAATTTTAATACAAATTTAATGGTAAATTCAAATATGTGCATAATCATAAAATTATGGCTAAACTATTGAAGTTTAGACACTGTTGTTTTAAGGTAATGAATATTTTTTATTTTACAATATATTAAAAAAAAATTGCTGAATTTAACAAAAAAAACAAAAAAATAAATTTAGAAAATTTTTAAGGCGTTTTGATTAAAAAAATTTACTTTTAGTTAAAATTGCATTTAAGTTGCATATGTTTTGACCACCACTATATTTCAGAAGAACTTTCATTTGGGTGCTCTACATAATGGTAAACTATTTTGTCCTCTCTGCTGCCTATTAATTTGGTTTTGACTTTCTTATTTTCCTACGAATTTAACAGACGCGTTTTCTTGTTTCGTGAGCGTTTATTTGGAAATTTGCGTGTGATTCTCATTAAAATGTTATTATAAATTTTATATTGTATTATATTCCCGAATTATTTGCACCATGTCGTGAATAACCCTAATGCAAGTACAAGTATTATGAAATATGCGACACCAAGTGAAGAGAACAACTATCCCGTATATGAGCTGCTAATTGCAAAGGGCATCATATAGTCGGTCTTTGATCCCTTGAACTTTTAAACCCTTTCCGTGTTATCCCTGCCTCCACCTCATTTAAAAGAACATAAAGACAACTCGACAGTTCAACCATAAAAGGGCTGTTGATGACAAGGACTTGACTAATTAACCGATTAAAATGCAAAAGTTTTCATTCAATACAATTTGATGGCAGCACTGAAGGCATTGACTGACTTACGGAAGTTTATGGTTGCTGTGGGTTGGCTTTCAAATGAATGTACGAGTAGGTGGAAAAATAATTAAATTATTTTATTTCATTTCTAAAAACAACAAAATTAATATGTACAAATGTGTGTAGAAAAACATAAATGTAAATGTTATTCAACAAAAGGTCAAAAAAGTCTTATAGCACTCATCGTGTAATGATACATCTATAGGTACGATATGTTTCTTATAATACTTTAGAATATTGTCACGTTAAGAATAGGAAAACATTCAGTAATGTTCCTGGCGATTAGGTTCTACGGTAATTCGTGCGTAGGGACTGCCGGCACCCACTTTACGACGCATTGTGACTCCTCTATTAGGCCTGAGACGCATCACTATTAGGTAAATACACAGCGAACAGAAACAGATTAGGGCCAATATAATTATGCCAAATAGCCAGCGTGGAAAACGTTCACAACTGAAGTCGTCGGCATTGGCCTTGGTCAAGGTGATGCCGCGTAAGCGGGACGGCTTGAAACAGCGGCCGTTTGTTTCGATTTGCAACCTTTTCATCCAGACTAAATTACAGTCACAACGTAGCGGGACACCGTTGAGATCCAAGGTGGACAATTGGAAGAATACAGGAGAAAGAGTGGCATTGAAACGAGATAGATCAGTGCCGCGAAACTTTATGCTATGCAAAGTGGTGGGTCGGGTGGCATTGACACCGAAGGCATGTTCGTGAATGGTGGCTAGGCGGCGGCTGTTCTGGAAACTGACGGACCTTAAACTCTGCAATGGTATAAATGAGTTTTCTCCAATTGTGTGCAAACGCGGCATATCCTCCATATTCAATTCATGGATTTGGCTTAAGCGCTTGGTATCTGATTCCGATAGGATTTCAAAAAGGTTCTCACTCAAATCAATTTTCTCCAAGCTTAGCGGCAGGTGCTCTGGAACTTCCGTCAAACGATTACGGCGCAAGTCGAGCTCCTTAAGAACAACTTTTGGGTTTAAAACAATATTTCTCAGGCTGCAGGCTTCCAATTTCAATGTTTTCAAATTGATGTTCACACCAAAATTCTGATAGAAATCAGTTTCTTGAATGCCCTCAGTTTGATTAAGTTGACGATTCCATGACAGATATAAAGATTCCAGTACCATAAGAGGGGCAAACATTTGAAATGTCAATGCATGGAGATTGTTGTGAGATAAATCCAGCACCTGCAAGTGAGACAAATCGGCAAAAGCATTCGACTCTATTGATTGTATGCCATTCCAGCTGAGATACAGTTCTTGCAAGTTGGCCACACTGACAAAGTTCTTGGAAACAATCAAGGAAATGTTATTATGCATTAGATTTAGCAGGCGTAAACTGTCACTGCTGAATATGGGAACACGTTGCAGAACATTCCAAGACAAGTCCAAATTATCCGCATACACTGGCAGAATTTCAGAAAAATCAACCGCTTGTAACTGTTTGAAACTGCAGTCAATTTTCATGGCTCTTAGACCCCATGGTGGGGAACTGCTGTTGATGCATTCACAAGCTTTTCGGGTATTCTTATGCAATTCCGGATAACAGTAACGTTCCTGCTCACCGGCCTCATACAGTTCCCCGGCCACAGAGCTCATGGCCACCAGTGCGGCCATAATTATAAATATGTTTATTATTCTGCAATTAGTCATCACTTTCCTGGGTTTAAAGTCTATTTGGAATAAAATATATGATAAAATATGTTATACAAAGTCTACGCGTTAAATTTGTCGTTATGTGTTGTCCGTACTGCTTCCCGGGGGGAATTTAATCGATACTAAACTGTAGTTGATTGTATACAAAACGGTGAAGTTCACCCATTTCTAATTCATTCCAATGCCTGGCAGCGTTCGCTATCTTATCTTACGCGTTTTCGCAGCGATAAGTCATCACCATTCCAAGCCCAAGTTTTTTGAATCATTGGAAGTAATTTTAGTGCGTCAATTGTGCGATTCTTTTTTGTTTTTTGTTTTTTTTTTTTTCATTTGTTTATATTTTGTGTCGTATCGCATCTGCAGTTATTTGATCTAAATATGAAAAGAGCCAATGTTCACAATTCCAGTAACAGTCGATTAGGCACGCAGATACAGTGAAAGAAATTTGGGGGAAGAAAAGATCTTGTTCAAGTAATTTGTAAAACAAGCTAATTGGAGATAAAGAAGGCAAAGTAATTTTAATGGTTCTACATAGATAAAGGTAGGGGCCAGCAACAATGCGATTCACAAGAATTTATGAACAATTCATGTTGTTCTAGTTGAATAGCAGACCAGGTATCCATTGCTTTTGCAGAATATTTATACAATCAGTCGAAAGAATGGACTGCCACGAAACTTAACCCCTTTTGAGCAAATGGAGTTAAAATAATAAAAAATTTACTACAAATTGGTGATTTAAACATGGGCTTTTAATCCAAAAAATTGTATTCAACTATGAAGACCATTTTTCACTTGATGGTTAAGTCAACAAGTAAAATTGTCGCATATGAAGCTCGGAGAAGCCAGAAGTGATTGTGTAAAAAAAGTATCCACTGCTGCAATCAATTCAGAGGCCGTCATTTAAATGACATTCCATTTCGTAGACAATGGTAAAATCCAAGCATTATAAGGAAATAAAAGTTTAATCGAAATCATAGCCTTATGTGTATTTTATATAACTTTACTTTTGAAACAGAAAAATGGATAACCCTAGTAATAATAATCACAATCAATGAAAACGAATCGTACTCGCAGTGGCAAAGATACGGTAAGAGGATATGCTGTAACTTCCACTGAGGATCATAGTAGCTGTGGCAATCACCTCAATGATATCGTATCGCAGTTTCGCTACTGCAATATATGACAATAGTTGCGAGTCACACAAATACAAATTAAAAAACACCTAAAACCCACACAAAAAGTGTCAACTTAAATATTGTCAGGCAAAACATTGGAAGGCGTATTTAACTATAGGTATGATTCATATTCGACGGGCAAGTAGATTTGTTTACATCAATTTTTGAATATGATATCTCTCAAAT
>JAHXMU010000205.1:231915-256680 GCA_019455685.1 Philornis downsi
ATGGCGTTGCCAGATGGGTCCGTCGAATATGGGCAACCCTGTATTGGAAAAACGAACCGACCTACATAGCCCCTTTTCAAATAGGTAATAAAAAATATGACTATTCATCGTCCCTAAGTATTAAGTGCAATTGCCATGTTCATTCATGTTAGAGGAAAAATATATTGGTGGTGTTTTCAACACCGAACTTGTAGTAGAAGTTCAAATATATATCGACTTTACAATAACCCTACTAAGTTTATAATAAGATTGATTCATAGGTGTATTTGTAATCTAACAATGATTCTAATGTAAAAGAGAATGGTTTTGTACCTATGCATACAGAGCCATTACAAGAATTTCAGTCAGGTGAACTGACATATAAAATAGCACCATCCTATGTTATTTCGCTGAAAGTTAGCTGGTTTCTGTTGTAACCAGTACATTAGGACAGCGGTCTGAAATATTCAATATTGACATATAATTATAATTTTTAATCGATTTTTTAAGTCGATTAAGCGATGTTCGTCTGTGCGGCTGACTGAGTGGCGGACACGATAACTGTGGCAAATCTTTATGAAACTTTTTAAAACTTGGCAGAGCTCAATAATAACGCTGGTCTACAAATTTGGAGAAAAAAATTGACTGCAGAAACGAAACATGTTTTTTAACTAATCTGTGTGCGCTGAATTCGAATCTGGCACAAAATGGTTAATTTTTTTTCGCATGCTGGAAATACTTTAAAACAGAATTTCACAATTATTAAAAACTTAGAGCTACAAGTAAAGTTATTAAAATCGCATATAATAATCACATAAACAATTTTTACAATGATTATTTCAGTGAGATAAAAGATAATCCAAGAAATGGATGTTCATTCTTAAGCCATACTCTGGGAACAATGAAAAACAAATTTAATAATATCAAAGATGCGAATGGAAATGAAATACTTGACGATAATGAAAAAGCCAATGTATTTAACGCTTACTTTATTCAATCAGCCAAGGACCTGAAAATGCAGTCTGAACACATTTCAACTAAAGGGTGTCCCAACAAGAATGCAAGATTTAAATTTTAAATAAAACACAAATATTTATAAAAAAAAGTCGTGAAACTTTATAATATCGTAAAGTAGACAGAATGAGGTAATGTATGGAACAACACATCGGGCAGATGGCCGCCGTGGCTTCACTGGCACACACGCGATCTTTTAATGAAATTTTCAATGACCGTTTTGCATAAATGCTGCGGTATTTCA
Organism: Philornis downsi; assembly: GCA_019455685.1. Lineage (NCBI taxonomy): Eukaryota > Metazoa > Arthropoda > Insecta > Diptera > Muscidae > Philornis > Philornis downsi. The sequence goes on from JAHXMU010000205.1 coordinate 233,153, forward strand.
TTAATGCAGCGTCCAGTTTCCTCTTTTAAGACTTGAGTCGTCGTCAGCTTATTCGCGTAAACCATCGACTTCAAAGAACCCCAAAGAAAAAAGTCTAATGGTGTTAAATCGCACCATCTAGGCGGCCAATTCTGTTCTCCAAACCGCGAAATAACACGACCGGGAAATGACTGATGCAACGATTGAATTGTTTCTCTGGCTGTATAGGATGTGGCGTCGTCTTGTTGAAACCACATGCCCTCCACATTCATTTCTTCAATTCTAGGCACGAAAAAACTGGTTATGATTTCACGATACCGAACACCATTGACTGTTTGCGCTTGACATGTCTCATTTTCATAAGAAAAGGTCCAATGATTCCTCCAGCCCAAAATCCACACCACACAGTGACACGTTGAGAATGCATTTGCTTCTCGTGAGTCATTCGAGGATTTTCCTCACCCCAATCGCGACATCAAGATAGAAATGGGCCTCGTCACTGAAGATAATTTTATCGGCAAAATCAGCATTTTCATGTGTTAAGATGGATGGATCACGTACAGCTGCGACATTTTCAATCGATCTACCTGGTCGAAGGCGCGTTGTTGTCTTCACATCACTAACAGATCCAGTTTTGTCAAATTTATCCATTAATCTCTTTACAGTTGACTCTTTCGGAGCATTATTGTGACCCCAAATTGATCGCAATGTGCGAGCTGTAGCCGCAAAACTTTCACCATTCTGGTAAAACAATTTCACAATGAGAATGCGTCGTTCATTCGTTTAGCGCTCCATTTTTACTAACCTCGTACCTTCTACTAACAAACAATAGCAATTGTTCAAATGTCAAACAATGACACTTCGAATGGCGCCAAATTTAAATCTTGCGTTCTTGTTGGGACACTCTTTATGAATGGAATATGGGATAGGAGATATGACTGATCTTTGAGGGATTCCAGCTGGGATATTTCGAGACGTTGAAGTTTCATTACCACTTATCGATTACAGATTTGAATTCTGCACACTAAATTGCCCTAGAAAAGATATTTGGTTGCTCCAGTCCAAAACCTTGTTGGCTGGTGTAATTTGCTAAGTTGAAGACAGGGTCTTCAAACGTACTACATGGGCAAACCATCTTCTCTGATATCTCCTATACGAATTGACCAAATCTCCGAAACTCAGTTGTTCCTATCTGGCTCCACATTAGAGGACTGGAGCAACTTAAATTTATATACATTGGATTGGTTTAAAATGTTCGGCTGAATTTAAAAAAAAAATCGACGGAATAACCCCGAAATTCCGAAATTCAGTTTTTTAATCTAACTCTACATTCATGGACTGGAGTAACCGACATTTTTGTCCATTAAATTGGTTTATAATGTTCGTTCGAATTTCAAAAAAAAAAAACGGCGAAATAACCACGACCATTCTATTGCCTCCCATAAAAATGACCAATTTAGCTCATATATTCTTTGGATGATATCTCTTATACAGTTACATTATATTTAGTCATATTTGGTACCAAAGTAAATGCTCACAATGAAAATCGATGGCATTGTCACACCCATTCTGATATCTCGTAAAACAATTTGTCCGTTTTCCAAAATGCAATCTTTCCTTTGTAATTTCGAATCTGTAGCTCGTAGTAACCTAAGTTTTTGCTGAAAATATTGATTGGTAATTTTCTGTAAAACTCAAGAAAAATTAAGCAAGCAGCCACGCCTCTTCTGGTACTTCCCACACAAATGACATTTATTCTTAGCTTCATATATTCTTAGCATCATATGTTGCGAGCCGTTGTATTAAATTGAGTCAAATTAAGCAACTGTTATGTGTTTGTATTGCAATAATATTTGCTTTGATGTTCTAATCAAAATATTTTCAAAATATTTTTTCAATAAATGTTTTATATCTGTTCTGAACATTAAACTGAAAACATTTTTCAAATTTTATTGTATTTTTCGGTGGCTAGATTTTATTCAAAAGGTTATGGGTCCAGAAACGTCATAACGAAAAAATTTCAACGGATAATACCTTCAAGGCGGTAGTGAATTTTGAAGTCTGTTAGCAACTAGACAAGAAGGAGTCGATACTGCAAGGGAAAAATTGTGCAATAGGGATGGATTCTGAGATCAAGAATTGTATTGAATTTTGTTTTTTGTTTTTTTGTTTTTGTTTTCATTTCATATAACCAAAAAACGAAATTACAAACAATTTCCATTTTAATTCTTACACCCGAAACGAACCCAGGAACAATTTCGATTCTGATTCCGTTTATGAAGCGTACGAATATTATTTGTATTTCATTTGAAATTTTTCAATTTATAAAAATAAATAAAAATTTTGAGTAGCTGTGAAAATTTCTGGGTGCCTGATATCGTAAATTCTGAATATGAATTATTTTTTGAAACATGTTATTTTTTACCTTCCGTAATTTGGCGCTTAGTGTTTTCCTCTGCCAAGAAATGAAACTACTACATATTGATTTGAGTTTAGATTCAGACTGAGAAAATTGTACAATAATAGTATACTTTTTTTTTCGGATTCTCCAATCAAAACAACTGTTTCATTATGTTTTGGTATTTATTTGTAAGTTTCTAAATTCGTTTTGGTAAAAAAACAAATGAATATATGAAGTAAGTTCTTGTTTCGAATATGAATCAGAAACATAACTTTAATTTACTTTAAACAAGTTTAAAATAACAAAACCGAAACGAATCTGAACTTTCGTGAAGGTCCTTGTTTAAACGTACCACTCAATCATGATGATTACACGTTAGTGACTGAATAATATGGTGCTGATATGACAGACATCACCAAAACAACACGGCCGCCACAGGCAGTCAACATTGACACGCTCTTTCTAGAAAACCTTTATCGTAAACACTGGCGCTCTTCAAAGCACGAACCACTGATCAATACCTATGTTAGGATAGGTTAGGTCAGTGTGGCAGACTGAATAGACAGACTCACTTAGACTATAAACCTATAAACCTTTGTGGTACCACGGAAACTAGAGATATGGACGTCCCTAATTTCTCCCTTTGAACCATCCTAAGCGTCTCAAGCAGCTCTTAAGTCGGACAATATCTACATATATCGCCCACATCTCCCAGGTGTCTAAAAAATAACAGCCCAATGTTGATCGTCGCCTGTTCGCCAGGGCGGGCCAATAGCACAGGAGGTATTCTATGGACTCCCCATCCTTTTCATCCCCACAGCTCCTGCAGAAGTCTCTAGTCGCAACTTTCAGTCTCACTCTATGTCTTCCAATTAGGCAGTATCTCTTCATGACGGATACAAGTAAAGAGTCGTCGGGTCTTGATAGCGACAGCAGTGTGTGTGAACGTTTCAGACCTAGGCGAGGCCACATCTGTCTGGTTTGATTACAGTCTCGGCCAGATGTCCACCTGCCATTTGCTGCTAAATATGCTCATGCCTACGGACTCCAGATTGGCTGGAGTCTGTAAGGTCGCCCCTAGTCTTGCAAGTTCGTCTGCTCTGCAATTTCCTGGTATGTCCCAGTGGTCCGGCACCCACATAAGGTGAATGGTGAAATGCTGAACCATCTCCCTAAGAGATCTGAGGCACTTCAGGGCTGATATGAATTTCAGGAAGACAAAATCAAGTTATTTAATGAGAGTTTAACTGTCAGAGAATATGTTAATCCCCATCGTAGTTAGGACGTTATATCTCATCCATTCTGCCACTTCCTTAATGGCCAAAATGACGGTCTGATAAACACTACAGTGATCAGGTAGTCTTCTTGGTCTAGTTAGCCCTAGGTCTTTGGAGTAGACCGCTAAACATACCTGATTATTTAATTTTGAGCCGTCAGTGTAGAAGTCGGCATACAGTATTGTACTAGAAGTTCTGCGTTTCCACATAACTGTATCTGGTATAAGCATATGGTATTTCTTGTCAAACAGTGGCTCAGCCAGAGTATAGTCTATGGTGCCTATTATGTCAAGCACCGTGTTAAGAATTACAGAGTGACTACTGTTTGACTATTGCGACAGCTCTCTTAGTCTTACTGCCATAGCTGCGGTAGTCTGCTTACTAATTGTGTCCAAGCGTAGTAAATGCAAGATTACGTTAAGTGCATCAGATGGAGTGGTGCAAAGCTCACCAGTGATGCACATCCATTCATCCTTTGAACCTTGTCCAGCATTTTACAGTACGTGGTCTTCTCAAGAGCCTTCCACCAGACGATAACTACATACAATATTATCGGCAGTATACAACCAGTGAACAATGCGAGCCCTTAATCCCCATTGTTTGCCTATTGCTATCTTGCACGCATATAGCGCCACTGTGGCCTTTTTCGCCCTGTCCAGAGTGTTGAGAATTCAGCTTCTTGTCCATTATTTCTTGTCCAATAGTTTCAGTATCACCCAGATAGGATCTCCAGGTGGAATCTTAAAGCTCCTGATGAACAGAACCACTACGCTCTTGTTTGCATTTACTCCGAGACCTAATTGCTTCATGTCTTAAATGTCCTTTATGTTACTTAGCTGACTTCAATGTTTCATTTGTGTTCGCCACTAAACTTTAAGATTTCCTATAACTTGTGTAAGGCGAATAATTTCATTTTTCTTGACTCTGTTGTTAAGAAAACTAATGTAAACTAGAAAAAGGAGAGATCACTAACTTGAACTAAATTGCAAATTGCTTTAATCATCACCTTATTTGGGCTAATTGCCGTTCAACCTATGAGTTATATCTCAATTAAGCTATACGAAATGGTTAAGTACCCATCGATCCGACCTGCAAGTTACTGACGCCCCATCAAATTATGTTGTGTCCAAATGGAGAAGAATCAACTTGATGATGTATCGACTCTGTAATTGGGCAATAAATTTGTGAACACTTTTTACTCCTTGTTATGTTCTTCTTATTGTAAATGTAAAATTGATTGCTTGCACACAAACAAACACTCACACACACACACACACACATGCAACGCAAACTTATTTTAAACATGCGAGACCACCTTAACTGTTTACACTGCCAAACACATCATCGCCGATTGTTTATGGTCATAATTTGCAAGATTAACTTTCCCCCAGTGGCATATCCTTCTAAAGAGCACAGCAGTCGTGCACCATGACGTATAAGTGTTGAGCGTTTTTTAATGATTCCATTGACGCAGACTAGCGAATGGCGCCGTCATGGTCAACTTCTATGGTGTATGGCATTATTTGTTAATAGCGGTGTCTTGAACCTCATCTAAAACTGATTATTGTCATAAAATTTGTTTTGCGGCAAATAAATTCTCCAAAAATTATTTTTCCTCTGCTCTTCTTACACTGTAGGCGAAACGTAGAAGGACGGACGTACGATGACGGCGGCAGTGTTTATGGTAAAGATGTTTTACAAAAATATTTGTGTCTGGCTTCCTGCAAGCATGTGGGTGTGTGTGTGTGTGCGTTACATGTATATGTCAAAAAGTTCTTAACTTACTGCTACAACGAGTTCATGTTTGTTTTAATGCTACGAGCACTCCTCGTACCCTGTCAGATGTATATCGGCCGTATGTAGTCGTGGTATCTACACACAACATGCCTTTGGTGTTATTGCTCGGTATTCACTCACTCATGCATCGGCATTAGTGGCCCCGTGGCTTGGCGTTGTTTATGTGACATAGAACTGATGGAGATTACCCGGACAGCCAGCTAGATCGCGGAGAAGGAGGAGAGCAGAATGTCTTTCACAATGATGATGTTGATGCTGATGCCAATGCTGCTTTGTTGATTTTGTTGTCGTACTTCAAGTGAACTTTACTAAATCTAGAGAGAGAGAGAGACAATTAAAGGTTATTGTTTTTGGGCCATACATATGGCTCTATCTGCGGCTGTGTGTGCGTGTGAATTTATGTACATGAGCGTGCGTAGGTTCATTTAAGCCTCTTTCATCCATTCATAGCCGCCCATAAAAGTACGTAAGTGAAATTCTACTGAAAGTGAATAATTAATGAATTTCTCTTGACTTTTCCATTCTGCTTCTACTTTTTATTTAAAGCAAAAAAGTTGTGATTACAAAACATTTGTTATGAATAAAAACAGGTGTAAGCGAAATTTCACTTTACTTTCCACTTGTTTCACTCTGGGTCCATCCATCCCTTCATCCGTCCATCCGTTGGTTCGTTCATTCATTCATTCGCTCATTCATTCATTGCCACACTTCTTGGCACCTCTTGTCGCATCAACACAAAGCCAACAACGGCGGCGTCGTTGACGGCAAAGCAAAAAATCAAAAACTCAAACAGAAACGAAATTATAAAGGACGGAACAAAACAAACACATGAATACAACACGGCAACAGCAGCAGCAACAACAGTAAAGCTTAAGCAACCAGCTGTGTACACAGCTATCATGGAATTGTGAATTTATCATGAAATGTGGGCGGAATGAAAGGTTTGGGAAAGCAGTAGCCTGCCTGCCTACCACTCTCCCGGCCTGCTAATTGTTGATTTATTATGGCGACCTCTGTGTTAGGTGTGGAATGAGAATTTACACTTCTTACCTGACATTACAGGCCACATATTAGCAACATTGCAATTTTGTTTATAATGTCAATATTAAACCCTAATTTTATCCTCTGCTCAGGAATAGATATGTTGTTGTTATTGTTGTTAGAATAAACATAATAACAAGATGTAAAAAAGGGATTATTTGTTTCTTGTTGGTATTTAAGTGGGAAGATTTTATCTTTTGCCGGGGGCCTACAGTAGGTGGAGGCTACATTTCATTAATTTCCGGTTCTTACTTGAAAATGGTGTATCTTGAAGGGCATGACGTCAGTTGGTTTGTGAACTCAGAGTTGAAGCTTGAGTGGAATTCCTGAAGTCGATGCATAGTCATTCGCTTTATAGACCAAATTTGGAGAAATATAAGTGGTGGTTAAATTAACTCGGTCAAATTTGGTCTGGGATAAGTAAGCCACAAACAATTTGTTTATTGTATTTTTTGTCGTACGAAAAAATTACTAAAGGGCAAAAGGGGCACAGAAATGCATGGACGACATTAACTTCAACGGTTGAAAGTTTGTATGCCCACGACTTTTAATTGCGGTTCACAGTATAATTTTCATATAGTTGGTTATGCCAACAATGACTTCTTTTTATATGCTGCAAAAGGATTTCCCAATGATTGCGATGTTGAATTGAAATACAACGAGCTACATATGTGTGCTTTAATTCTTCTTTTTCTTCTTCTTAGGTGGCGACTGCAATAGACATCCTTATTTGTTATACGCCTCCCATAGGAAATAATTCCAATAATTCCAAATTGTCACACCAAGTTTCGATAGTATTTCAAAAGCCTGGTCCTTCCAATGGAGTTTTTGTCGCCCTATTCTGCGCCATCCATCGAGTTCGTTGACGAAAACTTTCCGTACCGGAGCATTTGGTTCCATCCACACTACATGACTAAGCCAACACAATCGCTGTATATTAATGCGTTTGATCACGTCGATAGGGGCATATAGCTCATACAGCTCATTGCTCATTCGATGTGTGATTTACTAGCGATTTGTGTGAGTAACCCAAATGTGGAAAATAACATCGTTTAAATACTGGCTACCACACGATGATATGTAGCCAAGAAATTCAATTTTAATGACTCTGTTGCATAGATCCGTCAAAATTTGAGTATAGCTTTGGGAGATTACTTCTAAATGGCAAAGTTCTAGCGACTTCAGAAAATCTCACACGAGAAAGTCTAGCGTGGGTTTAAATCGCCTGAACTTATTGGCCAGTACACGCCACCTCTGCGGGAGGATAACTATATCCTCAAATCGCTCATGCAGAATGTCAAATGTGGCGTTCGCTGTCTGGCACGTAGCGCTATCTTGCGGCAACCACATGTTGTTCAAGTCAATATCGATCAATTACGGTGGAAGGAAATTGGCTACCATTCATCTGTAGCGCTCGCGTTGAAGGTGATGCCTCACCTATGCCAAAGACCAAAGACCAGACCAATGATGCCACCACCGAAACAATAACTTTTATCCACTGTCACTTTGTGAATCTCGAGTAGGTTGACATCATGCCATTTACGGCTATTTTGTTCATTAATATAACCATCCATCAGACAATGCACCACATCGCTAAAGACGATTTTCGGCCAAAATTGATATACCCTTCCAAATGCACCGAAGCTCAGGCAATCAATCGAAGGCGCTATTGGTATTCATTAGCTCTAAACGCACTTGAGTTAGTTCAATCTTGTATGGGTACAGTGTCGATTCAAAACTCATCAAGTTGAAATCTGCTAAATTTCGAATTTTTGCCCGCGGCAAACCCTCCACTGCATTGGGTTTTCCAGCACATTTTCCCTGATAGTGAAAATACTTTTGAACTGTTCCCTGTCCCACGAATGTTGGCTGATAATTTACCGAACTAGAGGTTTCGAATTTGACAACTAAATATTGGAGAGCTCATTATGTAGAGTGCCCGCTTATGCAGAAAAATGGGCGTAGTGAGCGTGACGTTTCTAAGTGCTTAATTTTACTACAAAGCTTTATCATTTGCACGTGTTGCGCGATCGAACTTAATATGATGATAGAAAAATAAACAACGGCATTGACAGATGCTGCTAATACATTAGCGCCTTCTCAGACTATCATCATCATTCTCTCGAACTTCTTAAATCGAATTGTCTTATTTTTTCAGCGAAAAAAATTATACCTGTTGGTACGGTCCCAAAACTAGCCGAACTAACAAAGAAGGCACAAAAATGCTGGGACAATTTTTTCTTTATTTTTCAACATAATCTCCTTTTTGGCTCAGTACACTTTTTCAACCGATATTCAATAGCTTCTATACCCTGTTCATAGTAAGAACTGTCAAACTCCTTAAAATAGTCATCAACCGCAGGCTCAACCTCTTCTTTGTTGGCAAATCTTTTACCATCAACTAACTTTTTTTTAAGTTTGAATATACAAAATAAACCGAGAAGCTAAATCTGGTGAACAAGGTGCGTAGTGAAGCAATTCGAACTTTACTTAACGCATTAACGAATAGTGAATGTGTAAATTGGAGCATTGTCTCTTGATGCAAAACAACATCTTCTTTTTCGCTAAATGCGGACTTTTTCCATAATTTCATCACCTAAACGCTGCAATAAATTAGCATAATTTTCGCCGTTGATGGTTTTTCCTTTCTGAAGGGAATTGCGAAAAATAATTCCATGTGCTTCCGAAGGAAACAGACGCGATGATCATGCGTGCGGATGAAACCGTCTTCGCCTTCTTTGGGCGCAATTCTCCCACTCCAGTCTACTGCTTGGACTGTTCCTTTGTCTCAGGTGTATAGTAGTGAACCCATGTCTTATCCATGATTATAAATTGACGCAAAAATTCGGCTTTATTGCGGTGAAACATCACCAAACATTCTACTGAAACATCTTTACGACGCTGTTTTTGCTCGTTTCTCATGCTCAAATTTTCGGTTAATATACGATATATGTATATCACTTTTTGAAATGCCTATCATTTGAGCCAGCTAACACATCTTAAATCGACGATCATCCAATACTACTTTGTAGATTTGTTTAACCGTGTCTGGCGTGGACACCTTAATTGATCGACCACTACGGTGTTCGTGTTAACAGCTCGTACGGCCTTGTTTAAACTCTGCTACCCAATATTTTGCAGTTATAAATGTTGCAGCACATTTCTGCAGAGTAGAATCTAGCTTGGCTTTAATATTGGTTGAACTGAGACCTTTCAAATGGAAATATTGAAAAACATAGCGGTGATCAATTTTTTCCATGTTTACAAATTCGCAGATATCGTTTACTTTTGATGGCTCAAATGAAAATATTAAACAACGTGGCGCCTTGAAACTTTTTTTTTTAATAAATTATTTATTACAGTTTAATAAGAAAACAAAAGTTTTTTTTTACAATATACTTAAATATAATATAATATACTAAAAACATATATTTTGTAAGGTTCCCACTTTTCACCGAAATAATTTTTTTATAAACTACTGGCACCACCTATCTGCTAGTTTTGGGACTGCCTTCGTATTATAAATGCCATGCGCATTGTTTGGGCGTCTGCAATAAATATGCATATAAAAACTTGGTTATCCATTTAGTGGTTTCAAAACCGCCGGTCTGGCGAGGCTATCAGCTGTTAAATACTTGTCATCTGAAGTGTCATATATTTAGCGACAGATTTATCATTAATGGAGATATGGATGGTTTAACAACCGAAGAAGGCGTAAAAGTTATTAGAATATACTACAAAAGCGGTGGTGCAAGCATGGGCACTTTCTACTGTGCAAGAAATTAGCAAAATTATCGCTTCTGTTAGTAAAAGTGTGTGCGAATAATCTGAATTTATTGATTCCCCATCCAACTGAAATTAAATTTCTCAGTCTTTATCAAAGGTTGTATTGCCTTTAAAGAAGGTTACATGGTCAATTTAATGGGATTTTAGGACAATAGTTTACTTTAAACTGTTTGCATCATCGACAATCGATGATGTTTAATAAAGCGCAGAAAAAAAGCTCTGAAGTAATAATCGGGTATGAGTTTCCACACACATGTTTGGAAATTCGACAAAAAATTTGGATTTTGGATGGCAAATGATGCCACATTCACCTTATTGTTGCTATCTGACATCCTCGAATTTTTTACTTATTTCGTAATCTATTAAGTTTTTCTGTACTGAAAATCCTCCAATACACATGAGTATATTAAAACCGAATTGTTCCTGTATTTTGCTGGGAAGGGTCAGTCGTTCTTTGAATATATGATATAAAAAAAATTGGATTAATTATCTGAATGAAAAACCTTGAATTTATTTTGGGAAAAAGAACCGAAATTACTTTTTTGACAAATCAATAGTTTACCATTACCGTACAATTTCAAATAAACTTCGACAAAATTCTAAAGATCATCCAAGGCAGGGCTCAGACCTTTGAGACTTTAATACAGAAAACAAGCTGTCGCTGGATGACGCTCAAATATAAACGTATGTTTACGGGTCAAAGTGGGTATTTTTCAATAATTGAACTATTATAGGTAACTTCATTGAACTAAATATAGGTAACTTCAAATTTAACCTGTCAAAGGTCACGTGATGGTTTTATGGCAAATTTTGGTCTAATAGCTCAAGCGTTCAGATCTCCATTGCCGGCGTACAATATTTATTGCAATTGAATGAAAGATGTGAATCTAGAATACATTGGCTAAATTTTGTGCTTTGTATGGCATCCACCAGAGCCATCCAGCGGTCGAATTTTCAAATTTTGTATATGCATATGGCAAAAATTGGTCCGGCCTGATGACTGATAGGCACAATAAGAGTCGTTAATTTTTGGTAAACTTCATGAAACCTGGTACGATCTAATATAGCGTGCACAAATGTTCACATGGTTTTATTTACATATGATTATTACCTTGTGAAGCAGTGCAATAAAGATAAGACATGTGGTTTCTTCTGGCGTGTTGCTTATTATCAAAAGAGTAGTTGAGGATTTAAAGAGCCACGCGGGTGATGATAAAATGATATGTGTATCCTTTAAGTGGAGATAAAGAAAATGCGCTCTTTCTCTATGTGCATGGGTTTATCTGCACTGCAAGTGACTATTCCCTTGTAGGGTGCTACCGAGACTCACACAAATTAATAAAGATAAGGCAGGTGGTCTCCTGTAGAGTTCTGCTGTACGTAGCATCTTAACAAAAATAATATATTAGATAAGAGCGGTTAAAGTGATGATAGGGGATATATTGAGAAGTGCGGTATATGTTAGGAAAATGTGCTCTTTCTCTTTCCATTTTTACGTTAGGTTAGCTAAGTGAAAATATCATGCACAGTTCATAAGTGTTTTTTTAATAAAGAATTTAGTGTCCTACAATCACTCAGAGTTTTCAGTTATTTAATAAATCTGAAACATATAGGGTTATCCATTTTTCGATTTCAAAAATAAATTTAAATAAAACATAAAGCTATGATTTCCATTAAACTTTTATTTTATTATAATGCTTAGACCTTGCCCTTATGTATGAAATACAATGTCATTTGATAGTTTTCGATCACTATATCGCACATCTTGGCGATAATTTGACGAATGTTGGTTTTCTGATCCACCAACGTTTGACGATTTTTCGTGTAAACACGGTCTTTGATGTAGCTCGCCCTCCCCTGCGTTGGTTGCAGAAGTGGATGTTTTGTGAAGTTAGTTTTCGATCACTTTTTCGCACATTTTGGGCGAAATCTCGGCCATAATTTAATGACTGTTGGTTTGCAAATACTCCAACGTTTGGTGATTATTTGTGTAAACACGGTCTTTAATGTAGCCCTCCCCCGCATTGGTAGCAGCAGTGGATCTTTTTGAGATAGTTTTCGACCACTTTTTCGCACAGTTCGGGCGGAATCCCCACGAATATTTGACGAATGCTGGTTTTCTAATCCTCTAACGTTTGGGGATTATTCGTGTAAACACAGTCTTTGATGTAGGCCCTCTGCATTGGTTGCAGAAGTGGATCTCTTTGATGTAGTTTTCGACCACTTTTTCCCACATTTCGGGCGGAATCTCGGTGATAGTTTGACGAATGTCAAATTATGTCAAATTATCCCCAACTTTTGGGGATTATTCGTGTAAACACGGTCTTTGATGTAGCCTCCTCTGTATTGGTTGCAGAAGTGGATCCTTTTGACATAGTTTTAGATCACTTTTTTGCACATTTTGGGTGGAATCTCGGCTACAATTTGATGAATGTTGGTTTAAAAAGGCTCCAACGTTTGGCGATTATTCATGTAAACACTGTCTTTGATGTAGCTCTACAAAAACAGTGTAACGGTGTCATATTGCTTGAACTTGGTGACCAATTGACGTCGCTTTCTGGAAACTTTTCATGTAACAAATCTAAAATCGGTCGTGTTGTGTGGCTCGAAGCAACGACTTGTTGAAACCACATATCGTCCACTTCATAGTCCTCAATTACAGGCCAGAAAAAGTCGGTTATCATATGGCCATATCGATCGCAATTGGAATTCCAATTGCCTACCACGCTTTCACTAACAGAAGCGATATTTTTGGCAGTGCGTACAATGCCATGATGCACAGGCCTGACGACATCTTCAGAAGAGGCTAGAAGTGCTCTTCAAATTTCTTGTCAATTGCTTTTGTCAATTCCTTGCACAATAAGTCGAATACGATGACCACAATCACGCATAAAAATAGTTAGAACTTACTACAAAAGTAGTGATTCAAATGTGAGCATATTCATAAAGGCGAAACCTTTCGCTAAGTAAATAACACTTCAGATGAGAAGTGTTAAACAACTGGCACTAATGTACGGAAAGTGACTTGCATAGTAAATTTTAACTATTTTTACGGGTTCTTTGGTTGTTAAACAATCCATGTTCGTAAAATTAGCAAACCTTTCGCTAAGTAAATAACACTTCAAATGAAAGGTATTTAACAGCTGACAGTATGGCACGAAACGTGCCCACATTTGAATCGCCACGTTTGCAGTAAGTTTTAACTATTTTTACGGATTTTTTGGTTGTTAAATGATCCATATTGATAGAGGGCAAACCTCTCACTAAATAAATAACACTTCAGACGAGAGGTATATAACAGCTGACAGTCTTGCCAGACCGAGGGTTTTGAAACCACTGAATGGATAAACTTGTACAACGTTTTGTTAGATCGCAGCTTGGGACTGAAAATGGGTTATATCAATTCACCCCTACTAGTATCTCTCATACATATTAACCATTTTTTTTTTCAAATATCGTTTTTTTCCTTATAACTTGTGGACTGCAGTAATTAAAATATTTCTCCATTGGTATCTCTCCCTTCTGGGACCACGCATTTACATATATTAATGATTCATCCCATTTATTCATATGTTCATATTGTTTAGGTAATTAGAAGGTGTTTCGTCAAATGTGGCGTAATTTGAGGTGGAAAATAAGAAAACTGACCACCAAACGAAGCTTCTTCCAATAACTTCCACAATAATGAACGATTTAGTTCATAAATTTTTAAGTCTACATCTTTTATATGCTTTTATAAGTCTACATCTTTTATATGAAGATAGCGCTGGAGAATAAAATTAGATAGAATTATCAATTGACAGATTTATCGAAATTCAATTTTTTAACCCGTAGCTCTTAATTTGTAGATAACAGCAATTTAACATTCTTGTTCATTGTATTGATTTATAATGTCTGACAAAATTTATGAAAAGTCAATCAAGTAATCATGCTTCTTCTGAAAGAAAAAAATAAAAATAATTTTCTTCCTTTAAAGTGCACACTTTAGAAACTTAAATTACTGCTAGTGGCATTCTAAGTGACGCTTGGTAAAATGTAAGACATTTAGCAGATCATTCTGTCCTTTCTGGTATCTCCCACATGAATTACCAAATGTAATCTCTACACTCCTGTGTCCATACCTTCTATTCAATTATACTACATGTATTTTTTGATAACAACCCAGCGATCCACTAAGAGCCTTGTGGCATCCTACATACTTTCCTTTTTATCAAAGGACGTTAGATGAAGGCATATGTGAATCAGTTCACCTGAATGAAATGTCTGTACTGGTTGCCCAAAATTACAACATCTAAAATCTCCTCTTTTTTCTCCAACCCTCTTCTTTCTTCATGTCGGCTCACCACTACTGGTAATTCTCATACATATTGGCTAACAAAATTTACTCAAGTTTTGGCCAAACATGCTAAGGATACACATATTTAAATCGGCATTTTCCTTTTTACGGTGGTCATGATTATATACATTTTATGAGGTCCCAAATGAGCATCTTCATCTCTTACGGCGGTGAGTATAACAAAATTATATTCTCGCAAAATTTTATGACACAAGATTCCGTCTTAGCAAAATATTGCAACATGTGCTCATGGACAAGGATATCAAGAAAACGGATAACAGAAACGTATTTGACTCTTTCCTTTTAATTCATGTTTTTATGAGGACGAACATAAAATGCAGGCGTAATATAATACATTTACCATTTCATTGTTAACAACTGGAAAATCTCATATGGGACCTGATAAATGAATTCCTGGTTATATTTGTCGATTTAGGGGTGTTCGTCCGTCCATCCACACGAGAAAAGCTTGAGATACGCAACTGAAGTTTTGCATAAAATTTAAAGTTATAGTCATGCTAAGTTTGACGGTGGACTAAATTGGAGTTAAGTTAAAGTAGGAAACCAGTGTAGTACGAGTATACTGAATTTTGTACACTTTAATGGAGGATATGAATCCAGGATGTGAGAGTTAATTTGGCTAATTTGTAAGGGAAATAGCAGAAAAGGCATGGTTATCAGGTCGATTTTTGCTCCTTTTTCTCAAGCATTACAATTAAATGCTATTGACAAAAATATAAATCACGTCAGTCAGGATTAACAAGGGAAAAATCAAGATTCGTAAAATTGGTCAATATGTATGGGGTATACCCGAATAGGTGTCATTCTTCCATTCAATTTTTATTCTTTGACTGCATGAAAATATGAAGTTAGCAATATGTGAGTTGAAGGGGCGTGATTAACCGATCTAATTTTTCAGGTTTTATTAGAAGTTATAGATCAAAACAATAGTAAAAATGTATGTCGTTGCGGTCTGCGGATAAGGAACTACAGGGAAAAAATTGCATTTCGGTAAAATTTTCCAAATTATGTAGAAAGTACAAGAAATGGAGTGGCAATGCAGTTCATTTTCATTTTAAGGCACTATCGTAGCAAACCTGTAACGAGTACGAAATGCAACTAAATGCAGTGCAACCGGATAGGATATGTGAAACTAAGAATAGTCGAAAGCGGTTCCAAAACTAGCTGACCTGACGTATAGATAGTGTCAAGAGTTTGACAAAAAAAAATATGTTATAAGTTTTAAAGCACCACTTTGTTTATTATTTTTATTTGAGGCACCAAAAGCAAATTTTTGTGAAAAGTGGCAACCATATAAAACTTATGTGTTAAATTTGAAAGCACCAAGTTGTTTACTACTTTTATTTAAGCCATCAAAAGCCAATTTTTGTGAAAAGTGGCAACCATATAAAACATATTTCATACGTTTTAAAGCACCAAGTTGTTCACTATTTTTATTTGAGGCATCAAAAGCAAAATTTTGTGAAAAGTGGCAACCTTATAAAACATATGTTTTTAGTTTTGAAGCACCACTTTGTTTACTATTTTTATTTGAGCTGTCAAAAGCCAAATTTTGTGAAATGTGGCAGCCTTATAAAACATATATTTTAAATTTCAAAGCACCAAGTTGTTTATTATTTTTATTTGAGCCATAAAAATTTAATTTTTGTGAAAAGTGGCAACCTTGTAAAACATATATTATAAGTTTTAAAGCACCAAGTTGTTTACTATTTTTATTTGAGCCATCAAAAGCAAATTTTTGTGAAAAGTGGCAACCATATAAAACATATGTTATAAGTTTTAAATCACCGAGGTGTTCACTATTTTTATTTGAGCCATCAAAGGCAAATTTATATGAAAAGTGGCAACCATATAAAACATATGTTATAAATTTTAAAGCACCAAGTTGTTTACTATTTTTATTTGAGCCATTAAAAGCAAGTTTTTGTAAAAAGTGGCAACTTTGTAAAACATATATTTTAAGTTTCAAAGCGCCAAGGTGCTTACTATTTTTATTTGAGCCATCAAAATGTAAATTTGTGTGAAAAGTGGCAACCTGATAAAACATATATTTTAAATTTAATAGCACCAAGTTGTTTACTATTTTTATTTGAGCCCTCAAAATCTAATTTTTGTGGAAAGTGGCAACCTTAGTTTTAAGTTTCAAAGTACTACTTTGTTCACTATTTTTATTTGAGCCGTCAAAATTAAATGATCTCGGTGAATTTGTAAAATGGAAAAAATTGGTAATTCCTTCGTTTACGACTGCAAAATATTGTGTAGCAGAGTTTAAACGAGGTCGTACGAGCTGCCAAGACGAATATAGCAGTGGTCGACCAATTGAGCAAGTGTTCACGTCAGACACTGTAAAAGAAATTCCGAAGGTGCGTGAGTAAGCTGAAATGAATCATTTCACACCTCAGACAAAGAAACATTCAATGCAGCGAACTGGAATGAGAGAATCGTATCCAAAGAAGGCGAAGACGGTTGCATCAGCAGGCTAGGTCATGGCGTTTGTTTTTTTGGCATGCTTATGGGATTATTTTTATTGATTATCTTCAGAGAGTAAAAAAAAAACCATCAACGGTGAATATTATGCTAATTTATTCTAGCGTTTAGTGTTGTTTCATCTAGACAATGTTTCAGTTCACCCATCCACTATTGCGATGGCCAAAATCAATGAATTGAAGTTGAAATAACTTCATCAATCACCTTATTCGCCGGCTTTAGCTCCCTCGAACTATTTTCTGTCTCTAAACTTTAAAAAATTTCTGGGTGGTAAAAGATTTGCCAACAATAACGGGGTTGAGTCTGCGATTGATGACTATTTTAAGGAGTTTAACAGTTCTTACTATAAACAGGCTATTGAAGTAGTTCAATAACGCTGGAAAAAGTGTGTCGATCTAAAGGGAGATTATGTTAAAAAATAAAGGAAATTTGTCTTAAATTTTTTGTGTCTTCTCTGCTAGGCCGGCTAATATTAGACCACCCTAGTATCAGCTAAATCGGTGTTGTATGTGCGGCTTACAAGAAAGAGCGTGGTTAGCCAATTGAGTTTTTAAAATTTTAAAAAGGACTATAAAACTAAAACAAAATTTCATGTTCGAAAATCGTGGGAGTTACTAGAAGTACTTGACTGATGGAGCCTATTTACAATTTCTTGCTACTATCTGGTAAAATATTAGAATTTCTCAACTTTTCAGAAATTGCATAAAAATCTCCGGCAGTTATCGTATCTAACGGCCAGCCAGACGTAACCACATTATTCAGTTGGGCTAAAAAGTCAAGAAACACATTTGGTCAACTAGTACTTGGTTCTTTCCACTTGGATGTTACACCTCTGCAATACCAAAGAGTACATATCTTCTTTCTTTCGGGTGAAGGCGAAAATATTTGGCCACATATCAAAAACAAATAAATAAATTTTCTGAATTATTTTGACTTTTTCACCATTTAATTGTTAATTGCAAGAAAGACGAGCATATAAAAACGGTTAATTACTACTAGAAATTCCATATAGTTTACTGAGAAACACTCTAATAGTGAGGGAGATTACTGAAAAATACTGAAAATTAAGAATTCGATTTGAATAAAGTCCTAGGTCGATAAGTCATATAGACGAATTTTATGATGACGACATCGGCAATAATATGATGATGACCCAGCAAGAAATATTTTATTGGATTGAAAACAATGACGCAATTTCCTGCTTGTGGAATGAATGAGAGTGCAAAACTAAATGACTCATAATCAAATTGTCCTAAAATTGTGCTCCCAAGTGAGATATTTCGAATAAGAATGATGTGCTTTGCAAGCAGATTTATGATTGCTCTGAAAATGTTGCCACGCTTTCAGCAGTACATGCTGTTGTACTCTTTTTTATATTGAAACATTCCATGCGGAAGCTCTGCCGTGTAAAATCTAGATGAACATGCCGTACATTTCAAATGATTTGCTGTGATGTGCGAGCTGAGTGTTTGCAGAAACGTAACAATCTATGAATGACAGACTTGCCGAGTTGGTTTCGAGAAACAATCCCGAATTTCCGATGTACATATGACATAGTCAATATTAAACCACCGTTTAGTTAGCTTTAGTTTTGATAGTGGATTAGATTTGGCTAACAAAATATGATGTTTTACGTTACACGGAAACTTCAAATATATATACTTCAAATATAATAACGATCCTTTTTTTACCTCCCATAAAATAACCGATTTAACCCATATAGTCGTGGATACGTATTTTATAATCGAGTAACATGTTAAAGATTTCGTAAAACGGAGTCTTGTCTGCAAATGGGTCATAATTCGAGGTCTTTCTAATACTTTCATATAAGAGAACGGTTTAACTCATATATTTCATTGTTCATAAAAGGTGTCCAAACAAGAACGCAAGATTTAAATTTGGCGCATACGAAGTGTCATTGTTTGACATTTAAACAGTTGTTATTATTTGCTAGTAGAAGGCACGAGGTTAGTAAAAATGGAGCGCTACACGAATGAAAAACGCATTCTCATTGTGAAATTGTTTTACCAAAATGGTGAAAGTTTTGCGGCTACAGTTCGTAATTTGCGATAAATTTGGGGTCACAATAATGCTCCAAAAGAGTCAACTGTAAAGAGATTAATGGATAAATTTGCCAAAACTGGGTCTGCCAGTAATGCAAAGACAACATCACGCCTTCGACCAGGTCGATCGACCGAAAATGTCGCAGCTGTACGTGATGATGTCGCTCAAACTCCATCCACCTCAATTCGACACCGAGCTCAGCAAATTGCTGTCTCCAAATCCACTATGCAGAGAATGTTGACGAAAGTTTTACATTTTCATGCATACAAACTTCAATTGACTCAGGAACTGAAGCCAGCTGACCATGGACAGCGAAGGGAGTTCGTTAATTGGGTATTGGAGAGACAGCATGAAAATGCTGAGTTTGCTGATAAAATCATCTTCAGTGACGAGGCCCATTTCCATCTTGATGGCTTCGTCAATAGGCAGAATTGTCGCATTTGGGTTGGAGAAAATTCTCGAGTGATTCACGAGAAGCAAATGCATCCTCAACGTATCACTGTGTGCTGTGAATTTTGGACTGGAGGAATCATTGGACCTTTTTTTTATGAAAATGAGGCATGTCAAGCGCAAAGAGTCAATGGTGTTCGGTATCGTGAAATCATAACCAGTTTTTTCGTGCCTAGAATTGAGGAAATGAATGTGAAGGGCATGTGGTTTCAACAAGACGGCGCCTCATGTCATACAGCCAGAGAAACAATTCAATTGCTGCGTCAGTCATTTAAATCTTGCGTTCTTGCTGGGACACCCTTTTTTTCATTGCACCAAATTCTGTCAAATTCTGTCAGCCCAATCGCATTAATTGAAGTCGATGGCGATCCCCAGTGTTGGTTTCGTTTGGTTTCAACAACTCGCAATAAATAACACCGAAGTGGTCCCAGAAAATACAGTTCATAACCTCCGCAGCAAGAATATTCGGCCTAGGCGACGACATAGAAGCTTGACCGGACAGCCCCTATGACTTTCTTTTCTTTGGATTGCTGTAGTGAAACCCTTTCTGTTTTTTTTTTTTGTCGCTGAAGCAGTTGTTCACAGGCAAAAAAACGACGATCGCCATTCCTTGGGTTGAGTTCATAAGGAATCCAATTTTGTTGCATTTAAACAATTCCCTACGCAAGCAATCGTTTAAAAATGGCTTGGCGGGTAACTCCTAATACTGAAGCAAGCTCTATGTGCGTTTGGTACGGATTCCTGTCAAGCCTTCAGTTCAGTGTATTTGGAGGTATTTCGTGTTCTTTTACGCGAACGTTCGACAGCATCAAAATTACCGTCTTTAAAGCGACGGAACCAATTTCGACACGTTATTTCACTTAAAGCGGCATCTTCGTAAATGTTTTGAAGGTCTTGATGAGTTTCAGTCGCCGTTTACTTCGATTAAAAGAAGAAAATCAATACTTCTCGCATATGAGGATTATTTGGCACAAACTCGTACATATTCACACATTCAAAAGAATATGACGTCAAAAGAAAATCAATACTGTGTCGAGGCGGTATGTTCAGTATATGCCTAAGCTTGGCTCATGACGTTTAGGTTATGGCGGAATCGACTAGCACTAGAACTTAGTTGCCCACCTTATAGTATATGCTAAGCGTTTACTAAAGGGGTGTACAAGAACGAAAACGGACAACATTACCACATTTCTCCTGTTACCGTCTGTTGAGGAGGCAAAGAGGCCGTACTAGCGATTTCCAGGGGATTTTGAATGTTTATAAAATTATTGAATTTATTTCACAAACTCCTAAATAACAACAAATTAATTAGAAATTACAAAAAATATTATCAGAGGTAAATATATACTTTTTGGTATGAAAACCACCATAATCTTAGTTCTTAAAATTATTTCAGTAAATGACTTCTGGGCACAGCGTTTAAGCCAACTTGTAAGTAGAAAATTCAAATTAAAATGGCGAAGGCTCAGGGACGCTACTAGACATTAATTAAGTTTCGTTAAATTTAACAATTCACAATTAGAAAAAATGTATTTCAGCTTAACCACTAAAGGGTTTCCAAATTGCTCTGAAATCAGGGGGATTTGGGAGTGGCGCTAACATCGTCTGTTTAAGCCACAACTAAAGAAGCCCGAATTTAACCGGAATCTTTATGAAATATCTCTCGTCATTCTCTTATAATATCCCTTGTTGAAAGCTTTCTCTCGCATTCTAACAGTGAGAATTGGTCCACAACTCTGGCTTACAAGGCCTATAGCAATTTATTCTGAACTTACGTCTTATCCAATCTCAGTCAAATAAATTTGTGTATGTCATCCCAAAGAGGAACGAAAGAAACAGAATATTCAAAAACCCAAATTGTTGTGTTCAATCAAAAATAAGGATAAGGATCCATCGCATCACCATCCCCCACATACTCCGTCCTTACATATTGGTCGATATTCCGAAATTCTAATATGCCTCCTTATTTCCTAAAAAGTAGGATATGGTAGCCTAGTTTCTCGTTCATTGCATCGGTTTCTAATGATCGGTTTCGCGGCTCCCATACGAATGGCCGAAGTACTACAGAAAAATTTGGCACATATCATGCGCTTGGCAAAACTTCGATCTAAGAATGGAAACGAAATGCATTTCTAAACTCTTTCTAGTACCTTCTATACCAACTGACCGATTCGTTGGAATTTTATGTTTCTACTTTACTTTCTAGTTTCAAAACAGCTGTAACTTAATTTTTTTGTGAAGTTCAGTTTATTTAAAATATCAGCCGAATAATAATAAACTTTCTGGCACCACGCATCCAAATTACGTAATCTAACCCACATACTCCCATGTTTATCTAATTACACATAATGCGCTTGTCACGCCCCTTACTGGATCACACGTATATATATATAGAGACACAATATTCCTCCAATATATTCTAACCGTAAAATTTTTCTAAGTGATAATTCGACTTTGTTGTGCGATAACTTATATCGTTTCATATAAGAACTTAGCATTTTACCACTTCGCTTCGGAAGCCTCGTTCACCTCTGTTACTTTTTTGAGGACATGACGTCGTCATCATTCGCAGAACTAATTTTTATTAATAATTTCAAAGAAATTGAAAAAATTTAAGTTAACTTAAATTTACATACGAAAATTAAAATTCGATAAATGGATGAAATTCTGTGTAGGAATCGTCAGAATGGTGCCACACTTTTATTCATAGATCTTGCATTAATCAATTTTAAGTGAATTCAGGGCAATTGAATGAGAAACATGAGCTTAAGAGTATATGGATCATATGTGTACAAAGTATTATAAGGGGCGTGGTTATTAAGAGGGGTTACAATAATCTAAAGTTTAAAATATTCCAGTCTACCAATGAGTGGCAGAAGACACCTTTTGATTAGGCCATTTACATTCCTTCTATAATCTGCCAAAATACAGTGTGCCCGTCGGGAAGGTATATTACTTTGTTTCGCTGTTATTTTGTTAAACATTAATCTTGGCAGTCGTGAAGTAGACACGTGGCAAATTTATTATGGAAAAATCTTCGATTACTCAACGACGAACACCCAGTATTAGGCTATGATAAGTTTTACGAATCTTAAGATTTAAGGTAGACAAAAAGTCAACGTAGACATCGAATCAATCGATTTAAAAAGCCTTGTAACATATGTGGACAAACGATACTTGATTCTTTAAAAGTATATTTCAGAGCGCTACATTTTTGTTATGCCAAATGATATGAAAGTTCTTTCTTTCGGGCGAAGGTACAAAAATAAAATTTGTCGCATAACAGAAGAAGTAGTAAACTCTTGATGAACAGGCCGTAAAATTTTGACCTGAGTTTTTTTTTTAATTACTCTAAGCAACGTTTCAAAGCTTATAAATTTGCCATCTACAACTTAATATTTCGCAGATGTACAAACCCATAGCGGTTTGTGGCCTTCAATATTCATTTATAATACAGTATAATTGATTGAGAAGTTTCTAAAAACGTCGGTCTGTCAAAACTGTCAGCTGTTAAATACCTGCCATCTGAAGTGTTATTTATTTTGTAAAAAGTCTCCATTTTACGAATTTAGATCATTTAACAACCGAAGAACGCCTAAAAATAGTTAAAACTTACTAAAAAAAGGTGATTCAAAAGTGGGCATTACGGGGTGATTCCTTGCATTACGGGGTGATTATCGTCGTCATAATTAACCTACTGTGCAAGGAGTTGGCAA
Organism: Philornis downsi; assembly: GCA_019455685.1. Taxonomy (NCBI): domain Eukaryota; kingdom Metazoa; phylum Arthropoda; class Insecta; order Diptera; family Muscidae; genus Philornis; species Philornis downsi. The sequence goes on from JAHXMU010000205.1 coordinate 256,508, forward strand.
GATTATAGAAAAATTTTAAGAGAATACAGAATTACAGGTGGTCAGGCCTGTGCATCATCGCAGTATACGATGCACTGCTGAAAATACCACTTCTGTTAGTGAAAATGTGACAGATAATCCGAATTTTAATTCAGAGCGCTATGGCCGCATGATAAGCGACTTTTTTCGGCCTG
>JAHXMU010000205.1:257080-305091 GCA_019455685.1 Philornis downsi
CCCAGCATTCGTCTCTTGTATGTCCTGGCTTGTGGCAAAATGAGCACGGTGGTATCTGTACACTCTTTCCACCTGGGGCTACCTGTGATTCATCTGTCCGGTGATTTAGAGTTGACTACTTGTCCACTCTATTCAGTAGCTGTTCCACTGTCGCTATAAGGCCTGCTATCGCGTTCATACTACTGGTATTCCTACCCAAACTTCGTTCGGAACAAAGTGTGTTCTCCCCTTCATAACGTTGACTGAGGAATCAGAACCTCATCCAATAAGTCATCTAATTTGGTTGCCGGACTAGCCAACATCCGTCCTCTAAGCATCGGGTCCCGTAAACCCGATGTGAATGAAATTTTCAGTTTTTTCTCCAACTCCAGTGAACCAGAAGAAGAAGGAAACGCTTTCCAGTGTTTTGTTTTTCCCTGAAGTTACATGAATTTCTTTTTTCCAGGTAAACTCCCACAAGCACTTTCGAGCGCTAAGTCAAATGCGCGACCCCGCGCCTTTATCAAAATACACAAGCGGGTATTACCTCAGAGGTGATACGCGTCATAAAGGCTGATAGGAAATCACAACACAAAGGGACACCATAGAGTCCTGCTGTAGTCACACAACACTGTGATACAGTAGGTCCCTACGGAGATACACAAAATTTGGCGTAGTCGGTAGGATCCCTTAGGGATACACTACACCATGCACTCTATTTTCATTTTGAAACACAATTTTGACAAACGCTCAACGTTTACAGTTAATAACAATTCAGGCTACTGCAGTCCTCGAATGAGGAGCTACAGGGAAATAATTGAATACCCGAAGATCAGTCAATTTGTATAGGAGTTACCAGAACAGGTATTCCGATATAGTCTATCCCCAGATACGATCTGAAAAAATATTAATAAATTAAGTATCTTCGATTTATAAAGCCATGAAACACAGGATACTTTAGACGCTTCCTCTAATATTTTTGTCGTATAATGCGGTAAATTGTATTTTTTTGGGTAATCGTACAATTATATGGAGTCCGGTGAGGCATCGTTGATTTCAGCGGAATGTGCAGTCTCTTAAAATCAATTTAGTCCTTACTAAATTAGTGCCTACTAAATTGATTTTAAGAAATGTACGTTCCGGTGGACTCAACGATTCCTAATCAGAATTTCTTCGCAATTCTGCCATAAAAAGCTTGGCAATGTGTCAAATGTTGAAAATACAAAGAGTTGAGAGAAAGTCTATTTCGGCATAATTCTAAAATGAAAAATTTTTCCACCAGCTTAAGTAGTATTATGGTTGCAGTGTTTATCAGCCACAACTTGTATGGAAATGGTTATATTTCTTGATAGTTTTGGAAGGAAGCCTCTTAATATTACATGTTTTGGGATTTTTCTTTCCATCCATACAATATTATTACTCATTTTTTTTCTTTTTTTTTTTTTTGTTATAGACTAAACAATGAAATTTAAAAAAAAATCCTGAAGAAATATCATAATTGTAGAGGTAGGTTAAGTTCTAAATGGTGTTTATGAAAACCGGGTCACAAATTTTAAGATTTATTTAGTTTTTAAACCTAAATATTTTTACAGTTGTAACAGATAAGTTGTTGCTGTTATTACTGTTTTCTCTGTGGCCCTTCTTAGAGATTTCAAAATTTGAAATTCAATCAAAATTGCTCGCCATTTACAAGAGAGACAAGTTCAGAAATATAGTGTGCACCTGAAGTAATCAACATTAACTGACCATTGACTTAGAATATAAAAAAAAAAACATTTTCTTTGTAATGCCAAATTTTCTTTGGCAAATTCCTTATTCATAATAAAAATTGATATGAATTACAGTGCAACATTTGACGGCAAATGTGATATTTCTGGTCTTTGATTTGGCCCCGCAAGCTTTATTTTGTGTGGTAAGTTTACCGATTTTCCTCAAAAAGTCAAGAGGACAAAAGATACAAAAAGTGTATTCTCCTCTTAACTCTTTGTCATATATCAAGTTTTAAATTGTTGCGAATGAAATGATCAATGGATAACTCTATAAGATACAGTGTTGCGCAAGACAAAACCAACAAAATGTATTCCAGACTGTAAATATATAATTTTCATAACAAGAAGATATTTAAAACAAAGCTTACCATTTATTTTCACAGAGGTATTATTAAGCTATAAAACCAAAACATTACAACAACAACAACACTTGCGCAAAACAATAGCAACAAAATTAATATTTTGTGTATCCGCCCTTGTTTTTAATAACATCTTTTTGGCATCTATGATTAAAAACTAATGAATGGCAACTAATGAATAAAAACAATCTTCCGGAAGGTTTTCCCATTCAGTTTTCAACTTGTTGAATAGCTCCTCTTTGTTGGAAAACCGATGTTCTGCCACTCTCCTTTTAAGGATGCCAAAAACGTTTTTAAAAGGATTCAAATCAGGTGATTGTGCCGGCCAATCAAGAGTTTGAATCCTATTGTTTGTTAGCTACTCTTTTGCCACTTTCGATGTGTGTTTCGGATCGTTATCATGTTGAAACACCCATCGAAGTGGCGTATTCCACTCTGCATGGGGTAGCATTTGGTGTTGTAGTATGGCTCGATATCCCTCACCGTTCATTATTCCAACTATTTTATGAAATGGACCAGGTCCTTGAGCCGAATAGCGTGTCCACACCATTATGGTGGAAACCACAATGCTTTGCAGTGACGAGGATGTTCTTGGTTTTAAGACGTTGTCGTCTGTGTCGCCTGACGGTCTGCATTCCATCCGATTGAATTAGATTAAATTTAACAGTACTGTCCTCTACTTATTTACTGACCAATTGCGATGTCTTTTAGCAAATTTTAACCTTTTCCAAAGAAATAATAGTAATATTAATACAGCATTACACTAAAAATAAAAACTCACCTATTTTTTATATGCCTTATTGTAAGCAATGGTTTTTTGGCTGGTCTGTAACTTTTTAAATTGTTTTCTACAGCCCGTCTTCGTACTGTACTGTGATGAATATTCAGTTTTAAAGATGTTACAATTGTTTTTGACGAAATAAACCGATCTTTCTTTATCATCGTAACAATTTCACGGTCTGTCCGAGTTGAAGTTTTTCGAGGTCTTTCACCTAAATGTTTGGTTTTCATTTCTCCTGTCTGTCGATACTTCTTTATCAACCGGCAAATGCAGGATCTATTAATTTTAAATTTTTTTGCTATCTCTGCTTGCTTCATACCACCTAAAAAGTCATTAATTATTTCACTTTTTAATTTGTCTCCAAACTTTTCCTTCGCCATGTTCTTAACGTCGTTAATATGCAAAGATCGTTGACAAACTGAATCAAATGTAGCACAAATTGGAAGTATTTTGCGGCAGCTTCTCAAAAACATTGTAAAAGTACCGCTAGATCGCATTCTCTTTAAACCTATTCTCTTCTTTCTCTACTTTGTTGCTATTGTTTTGCGCAAGTGAATTCCGATTCTGTTGTACATTTTTTCATATTTCTTTTAAACGCAATTGTTGTTGTTGTTGTAATGTATTGGTTTTATAGCTTAATAATAACTCTGTGAAAATAAATAGTAAGCTTTGTTTTAAATGTTTTGTTTTTATGCAAATTATGTATTTATAATCTGGAGTACATTTTGTTGCTTTTGTTTTGCGCAACACTGTACATTATTTCATCGAAATCAATGTTTTAAATTAATTATTTAATACTTTTCGGAATAGATTGCTATTGTTTCCACGTCTGTTTTTTTTTTTCTAACTCTCCTTGAAGAAAGTTGCCATATATTTATAAAATGTGAAACTATCACAGGTAACTGTTTTATTAGTCAGTAAGCTTAACGGCATATACAACACCACTGTTATTATCATAATAATATATGAAGTTTTTATTTAATATTACTTCAATATTATATTATTATACATTATATTATATTTGTTACAATAATATTATGTATGTATTTGAACCACTGTGTTTGGGCACATGGCATAAACAGAGATATCATATATCTCTCCCAAAATATTTTAATCTTCCCCAAACGCATCATACCACCCATATGGCTCACTATATTATTCAATGTGAAGAAAATTTCACGTGTTTAACTCGAAACAATAAAAGAGAGTAAAATCAAGCATAAAAGCTGCCGTCCCATTGTGTACCATCACGGTACCAGCGTGCCAGTGTGTGTGTGTGTGTGCTTTGTGTTTATTTGTATGACAGTTTGTTCGCCGAGTAGGACACGAAAATAAACTCGAATTATGCTACAATTATATCGATGATATACACGATAGTATGAGTATGAGCAATACGAATACCCGACGGATGACGACGACCGCAACAATGATGATGATGATGAAGATGATGATGATGAAGATAATGACGGTGATGATGATGGTGATGAAACTAAAAAACAACAACATCAGACATCTCGTAAAAGGGAGCCTTCAAGAGAGTGAAATTAGAGCAAATCAAATGGGAATGTGAGAGATAGAGTGGGAGAGAGAGAGAGTTTGCGCATATTTAATCGATGTGCAATACAAATGAAATTGCTCCTCTTCAGGATGTGGCTGATGTTGTTGTCGATGCCAATATTGTTGCTGTTAGTGAGTGCTCTTGATGTGGATGCTGCTGCGTATGATGTTGTTGCTGTTTGTGTGCTACTGGCCTAGTGCCATGAATTTGTTTGTTGTTGTTTGTTTTTCTTTAAGCACTTTTTTTATGATTTTGTTTTCCTTTTTTCCGCTCTTGGTATCGAGTATGAGGAAAAACGAGTACAAACAAACCAACGACAACCAAAGGAAATTGAAACTCTTGAATTTCTACGTATTCACAGAGTTTTCCCCACTGGAATACCCTACTCCCAGAGGCGGCAATTAGGCAAATGCCATAAGTTAAATAATTAATGCACGTGTCTAATACACATATATTTATTTACATTGCGAATTAGAATTAACATTAACTTGCTTTTAAGAATGTTATTAAATGTCATCCATTATAGCAGTTAGAATGCCATTTACTGCATAGCGAAGAGAACTGTTACAACCGAGACTAATAATTAATAACGGGTTATCCATTTAGTGGTTTCAAAACCGCCGGCTTGACAAGGCTGTCAGCCGTTAGAAACCTGTCATCTGAAATGTTATTTATGTAGTGAAAAGTTTGGCATTTACGACTATGGATCGTTTAACAATCGAAGAACGCGCAAAAATAGTTAAAGGTTACTACAAAATTGGTGATTCAAACATGTTTATTCAAACGATGTTACCTTTCGACCCTACTGTGCTAGGAATTGGCAAGCTTATGAAGAAATTTGAAGAGACTGGAGACGTTACAGTTGTGGTCAGGTCTGTGCGTCATCGCAATGTACCTATACACACTAATGAATATCCCTTCTGTTAGTGGAAAAATGACGGATAATCCAAATTTCAATTTAGAGCTCTATAGATGTATGATAACCAACTTTTTTTGACCTACAATTGAAGACTACAAATTGGACAATATGTGCTTTAAATAAGACCGATTCTGGCTTTATTGCATGAGCTTTTTTTTGTAGGGCAACGTCAAAGATCTTGTTTGCGCAAACATTGGAGTATTTGAAAACCAACATTCGTCAAGTTATCGTCGAGATACCTCTCGAAACGTGTAAAAAAGCGGTCGAAAACTACCTCAAAAGTATCCTTCGCTGCAACCAATCCAGAGGCGGTCATTTAAATAATATTGTATTTCGTGCAAGACCTAATAACCATTATAATGAAATAAAAGTTTCAACGAAAGCACAGCTTTAATTGGGCTTAATTTAACTTTACTTTTGAAACCGGAATATGAGTCACCCGGTATTTGAGAAATGCAAAAAGGCTTAGTTCTTTTTAATTTAGACTTCATGATTGTTGCCTATTTGGCGCCGTTAGACTTTTTTTGTAGGGCTACGTCAAACATCGTGTTTGCGCAAACTTTGGAGCATTTCAAAACCAAGTTATCTTCGAGATATCGCCCGAAATGTGAGAGAAAGCGGTCCAAAACTACCTCAAGAAGATCTTCTGCGGCAACCAATTCAGAGGCGGTCATTTAAATGACACTGTATTTCGTACATAGTGGCAAGGAAACCATATCTTTATTTACGTTTAATTTAAATTTACTTTTGAAACCGTAATATGGGTCACCAGGTATTTGAGAAATGCAAAAAGACTTAGTTCTTTTTAATTTAGACTCTATGATTGTTCTTGTTTGGGGATAACCAGAAACGAATTTTTGCAAAATTTCCAAAGCAGCTCACTTCATATTATTTATGCCAGTTATTCCTTGCATCGCTCAGACATAACGGCTTAAAGTAGAATTACGAAAATTGGGTTTCATTTTTCGCTTTCAGCAATTCTTGATATGAGTGGCCAAGACTTTGCAGGAGCCTTGGCAACATCCAGTTATAATTTCGCTATTAAATATACTCGTATATTGCAGATGGGGAAAGAGTAATCACCCGGTGCAAAAGTAATCACCCGATGTTTTTGCTATATTTTTTTTAATAACAGAAAACAACAATGGAAACAATTATTCCGCATTCTTGGCTTGTCGATTTGTATTCGGAATAATTGTTTCCATTGTAATTCCAGAAGCATTTGCCCCGGGTGATTACTTTTGCGCCACTCTGTATAGAATAGTATGTACTTGGTGGCCCAAATAAGATCTACCAATATTGAACACTAATAAACTCTTGTAATAATCATTTGTTTTAATTAATAATTTTGATGAATTAAATGAATTTTATGGAAATTTAAAGGCAGTAAGTATGACATAAGTATATAAATATGACTTCAGTTGACGCCACCAATCTGCTATTGTGAATGCTGCAAATTTTAGTTTCTTATCTGCACTTAGCACCTTAATATTTATCGCACTGATAATGATAACATTTCATCGAGAGCAATTTTTCCACGCGGATTAATCTGGGAATTGCATACAGTTCTAAGCGCGAGCCATTTTTTGCAAACCTTTTGTAGGCAATTGAAATCTCGACTTGTTTTCGTAAAGAAGTTAAGCTCTCTGTTTTCATACCAAAAAAAGTTTGTCATTAATTTTCAAAAAATTGATCTTGTATTGTATTTAAAGATCCCATTTGTATTACAGGAATTTTAACATCGAGTATAATCCAATAAAGCACAAATTTCTACAACGTTTGTACTTGGTGTTCACAATCTTTACGTGGAAACAGGAAGTGAGGACAATTTCCTCCTAACAACATCCGATAAATCTTCACCGTTTTGCTCGATACAGACAGCATGTTTCGCATTACGCCACGTAATATTTTTGGTTGCAGGCTCCGTATTTCATCTCGAATATTATGCTTCAGCTGTCTAATAGTCTCTGGTTTATTGATATACATTTGTCTTTTAAATATACAAAAAAGAGCCTTGCCCAGTTAAATCTAATGAACAAGTTGACTGAGGGATATCTGAATTTTTGAAATCAAATTTTTGAAATCTTTTAAATCTTGCGGTAGCAGTGCTTGCATAATTTAAATTTTTCCGGATGCTTCTTAAGATACAACTTTAAATTCTTTGCAATGTTTTGCTGGAAATTCCTAATTAGCCAGAACGACGGCCACTTGAGACAGATGACAAATTTTCAACGTTCAGCTGTTCAGCTTCCACATCGCTTTCAGTACTAATATTTCGATGAGTACCTCTTCCAGAACTGTTGATCACTGAATCTCTTTCCTCAAAACGGCCAGTCAAATTCCATGAAGGCTGTGGGAGCTGATCTTGAGTTAAAATATTGACGGTAATTCTGTCGCATCATAACATTTCATTGCTGACAGGAATACAAAAATTCGATAATTTGAAGGCGTTGTTGTGTATTGAGTGCATTCATTATAAATATTCAAGAATTCAGTTACAACCTTCAACAAAAAATAAAAAAAAGAAAAAAAGAACGATTATATTAGAAAATAAAGAAATTATAAGTTTTTAACATTGGTAGGTTTTATTTGGACTAATCTGTATATTATTTGACACCCAAAATTGTAACATCCAGAAGGAAGCATTTTAAATTCCAGCTATTTTTTTTGACTAAATATGTTTGAGACCTTTTTAAAACGTTTTATCAATGTACTTTTGCCCAGCTGGCTGGCTGGTAGGCGCGATGGCCCTCGTAGATCTTTATGAAAGTTCTTGAAACTTGACATAGATGGCGCATTGCTTGACTTAATGAGTAATTAATGAGCTGTAATTACTCACCCCTTTCGGTACTTCCCACTCAAATTAATCGATTATCCGAAATTCTATTTTCTACATGCAATTCTTTGACTGCAGTAATTTAAAATCTTTTTCCTTGTATTTATTTGTAATTATTGACAAATCTTGAAAAAATCATTCGAATAATCACACACATACATGTACTCGTACCTTCCATACGTACAAATGACCCATTTAACCGATATACGAGGCGTTCCTAAAACTAGCGGACCTGACCTATAAATAGTGCCAGTAGTTTGGAAAAAACTATCTTGGTGTAATGTGGCAACCTTGTAAAACATATGTTTTAAGTTTCAAGGTGCCACATAGTTTAGCATTTTTATTTGAGCCATCAAAAGTAAACGATCTCAGTGAACTTGTAAACATGGAAATAATTGGTCACCGTTACGTAATTCAATATTTCCATTTGAAAGGTGTCAGTCCAGCCAATATTAAAGCCGAGTTAGATTCTACTACTAGTTTCGTTTCAAATAAAAAAACAAATCGTAGCGTGAAATGAAAGTTTGTTTAGAACATAAACCAAATTAAAACCAAACAGCAAAAACCAAAACGGAATTGAACTTTCGTAGAGATTCCAGCCAGAAAACAAATGTTTGAAATTTTTACATAATATAGTTAATATAAGTGTACAATATAACCTCGCCCAATCATAATTCAACATGCTAATTATTTTAACAATTATCAATTTAATGTAAAATTTTAATATGAAATAATGCTTTTATAAAGAATCGGTACACTAAAGCATAGAAACATGTTTGATTGTTATCGCCTGGGATTCATTAAAATCCGGCCGGATTCTACATTAAGTTTATCTTGAAGTGAGAGTCTATTCCTTCGCTTACGACTGTAAAATATTGGGCAACAGAGTTTAAACAAGGCCGTACGAGCTGCCAAAACGAATATCGCAGTGGTTGAATAATTGAGGTGTCCACGCCAGACATGGTTAGAACATCAACAAAATGTTATTGAATAGCCGTCGACTGATAGGAATTTCAAAAAGTGCTATACATCGTATATTGACCGAAGATTTGAAGACGAAAAAGCTGCGTGCAATATGAGTGCCGCGTTTGCTTTCAATACAGCAAAACCGGCGTCGTGAAGATGTTTCAGTAGAGTGTTTGGCGATGTCTCACCGCAAAAAAGCCGAATTTTTGCGTCCATTTATAACCATAGATGAGATGTGGGTCCACCACTTCACACGTAAAACAAAAAAACAGTTATAGCAGTGGACTGGAATGAAAGAATCGTGTTCAATAAAGGCGAAAATGGTTCCATCTACAGGCAAAGTTATGGCGTCTGTTTTTTTTTTTTTGGGGATGCGCATGGGATTATTTTTGTTGATTATGTTCAGAAAAACGGCATTGATAGCGAATGTTATGCTAATTTATTGCAGCATTTAGGTGTTGAAATTATGGAAAAAGTCCGCATTTAGCAAAAAAGAAGATGTTGCTTCATCAAGACAATGTTTCATGTTCCAATGCTCCAATTCACACATCCACTATTGCGATGGCCAAAATTAATGAATTAAATTTCAAATTGCTTCATCACCCACCTTCTTTGCCGGATTTAACTTCTTCGGACTATTTTCTGTTTCTAAACTTGAAAAAATGGATCGGTGGTGAAAGAATTGCCAATAGTAACGGGGTTGAGTCTGCGGTTGATGACTATTTTAAGAAGTTTGACAGTTCTTACTATAAACAGGGTATGGAAGAATATCGGTGGAAAAAGTGTATCGAACTAAAGGGAGATTATGTTGAAAAATAAAGAAAATTGTCCTTTACATTTTTGTGTCTTTTTTGTTAGATCGGCTAGTTTTTGAATCGTCATCGCATCATGCATATGATCGTGGGTTCGAATACCAATAGGACCACCTATTATTATTCGGGCGGCTGTCATCCCGATGTGTTTGACGATCACCAGTAGCGGAGTAATCGACATGTCTGGTATGCACTTCTCAAACTTACATTAGGAATTTTCATTAAACTACAGATTCCGTTGTGTGAATGTAAAAATATTAAATGTGTAAGCTCACTAAATGTAGGAACAACCTCCATTTCTCACTCATGTCAGGAAATTTTTTTTTTCCTTTTTTGATAAAGTTTTTGGTGTTTCCATAAAATATTCAAACAAAAAAAAAAAAATATATATGAAAATGGCAACACAAACACAAATTAATACAAATAACTAAATTAACTGCAGAGACCGAAGACAGTATGTGGAAGAATGAGGACATCTGGCTAAGGGAAACTATATAGAAGACCAAGTGCTGGTCAAAATTTGTAAAGTGGGCCATCAAGCAAAACTCGCTGTTAGAATATGAAAGGGAGGCGGTGCAAATTGTGTTATACTATTGTAGTTACGAGTATACGTATGAGAATAAAATAATTAAATTAATTGTATTTCTTCATAGATAAACTTAAGCTAGAAAAGATATACTTGTAGAAGTTGAAATTACTTCAGTAAAAAATGGTAAAGTCATATCTATAGCTATTATTATAGGCTTCTATAAATCGAATTTGGAATAGTCGACTAATCGCCCATTTCGTAGGAAAAACTGTAAAAGTCTAAATCGACTTTTCTATTGTGAAAAAATCGGAAAATAGATTTTTCGGTTGTAAAAATTGACTTGCATATTTTTCGCTTTTGTATACCTTTATATTGCCCGATATGTTAAATACTGCTTTTTCTAAAATATAAAAATATTTATTATTTATAAATACAAATTAAAATTAAAATTAAAAAATTAAATTTATAAATACAAGTGTCTGCAGTTGTTACGTTTCAGTTCGGATAGCTTCCGGAATTTTCAGCTAAGTATCGTTACCATTTTCATCAACATTTCCGATTCACTCTTGTAAAGACAAACATCTGTTGTGATCTGTTAAATCTGTCTTGAAAATTGTGTTTAGAAATTATGGAGGAGATATTGGTTTTTGATAATTCGGAGGAAGGGTGATTCGGAGGAAGTGTACCAAAGAGCCATAGTCAAATATTACAGTACAATAAATTTGACAAATTTCAAATTTGTAATTAGAAACTTAAGAGAAAGTACAAATTACTGTAAATCGATAAATATTTTTTGAAAGAGGTTCCTGAAGGCTTCTGAAGAAAAATGAGTCTATTTTAAAATCAAAGGATGAAGCACCAATTGTGCTACAATAAGGAATTCGAATAACTTTTTTTTTAATCAATGTATTTCATTTATTTATTTTAATTATGTATAAAATTCAATTTTAGTTTATATTGGTTTCGAAAATGATAGAATGTAAATAACCTCCATGCATTCACGCATATGCGGTACCCGATCAGAAAATTATTCATTGCGACCTAAAGGGTTGAAATCGGGATCGCCTAAATTATAATTTTAATGGACTGCTTAAATTGAGTTAAATTCCTTGGTTTCGTTTTGTACACCTTTTGCTTAACATAACCTAATAAAAAAAATCTGCCGCAGTCAGATCAGGTGACCTTGGAAAATCCAGTTTCTGGGTATTAATTTATTTGGGAATTTTTTGGCTTGAGCTTCGCCATAGCCGGTCGGGCTGTATGTGCAGTTGCTCTATCTTGCTGTAACCAAATGCTGTTAAAACGAATACGTCTTTGGCGCTGTTCTGGGCAAAAAAACTCCTTCAACATCTTGAAATAAAGGTCCTGATTGACATTGACGATGCGTTTGCAGCACGATTCATGCGTTATCCTGTACAATGCTTGATGTATGTCATATTTGATTGAATTTAATGAAATTTATAATTTATTTATTTACATCTACCGAGCATTGCTCTTACACATTACAAAAATAGGAAAAATTGAATAAAATAACATAACTACAGTTACAAGTATATAACTATACATATTTACTAAGTAGTCCGTTGCAATAGATTACAACAATAAATTACAAATTTAGTAAAAATCTTCAAAATAAGGTATCATTAGCTAAAAATCTGAGTACAGCTCGTCTAAATGAAAATCTATTGAGAGTTATATCGACAGTATTGGCCACCAAATTAAATATTTGCAAACATCGAGTAATTGGTTCATTCCTTCCATAATTAGTTCGATGGAATGGAACAGCGAACAAATGAGTTTATCTTACAGAACCTGTTGGTATGTGAAAGGGTAGAACGGATAGCAATACGGGCGAATCAATGTTTGAATCTATAATATCCTTTATAAAAATGATGCCTAGAAGCTTTCTGCGGTTAGAAAGTTCCATAATTCCAAGAATATTGCAGCGGCTTTCGTACGGTGGCAAGTTATCAAAAGAAATTGAATGAAAGATATGAATCTAAAAATACGTGTAAGTTTAAGTAAGATGTAATTAGCTGTTGAAGTTTTCCAAATTTCATCACGATTTGTTAAGCTACAGTGCGGAGACGAAAACAAAAGTTGCTGCAGCGATTCAATTGGATATTACAGAGGAAACACAGGATTTATGGGAAACCTAACAAATTTGGAAGTAACAGAATAAATGGTTCAATAAACCCATTTTCAATACTAAAATTTTTGCGTGTTAACCGATGCCTATATTCATTATTTCGGTAAAGTTATACTCACAACTCCACAAAATTTTTTCAAATGATAAGACATAAATTCCAAATTTTAAACTTTTTTTAATGACACTAGGATTGTTTCGTTTTTATTTTCAAAACATCGTCCTATCCTGTAGAAAAATTACTGGCTCTAATTCATTTTTCTCACGGCAAGACATAAAACATAAAAGTTCTTACACAAAACAAATTACATAGTTAATTTTAACTAAAATGTCAATTATATCGTGGGAGATACACCTCTAACTAACGTCTAGTTGAAGTGAATTAGTTGATATTTACTACAATTCACAATTCAACTAAAAGCGTAGATGATATTGATGATCCAATGACAACTGATGTGAAACAACCATTCAGTAGTAACTTACAACTAATCCCTTCTAGTTGTTTTATATTGTATATCAAAACTTTTAAAGGAAATACCGAAAAATTATTTAGGAATTATATTTAATAGTGTAAATAAAATACAGTTTCTTCTTCTTTTCTTCATGTGCTTTAGCGACTCATTTGAAGTCGATCATAGTAAATAAAACAGCGATTTTATGTAACTGAAAATAGAATAAACAATTATACTTACGAAAAAATTTTTCAAATATAATAATAATTTCGAATAGAGAAATTTCTGAGAGACACATGAAGAAAAATCAATCGGTAGATTGTTTTCATATAGAAAAGTACCTTAGAAGAAACTTTTTTCGAACCAGTATCGTAGACAAAATTGCAATAGAGGCAAATGTTTCTGAAAATATCATTTATAAAGTATGATCCCTGGAACTTCTGCATAAATGTTTCCTTCCAAATCATGGCGGGCATTTCATGGAAGAAATTTTTCTTACACAAAAGAGTCATAAAAGACACTTTTCCTATAAAAACGTGTTATGAAAGACACTTTTTCCATAAAAAGGTGTCATAAAGGCTCTTTTTAAATAGAAAGGAGTCATGGAAGACATTTTCTGTATAGAAAATGATCCACGATACTGTCCATAGAAAAATTTTTTATGCAAAAAAAGTCACGGTTCTTACAAAAGAGACACGAAGAATGCTTTTCATGTAATAAAATGTAGAAAACAACCTTTCAACACCTTTTCACAAAGAAACATAACTTTCAAGAAACTTTTCGTAAACGGATAGCACTTTGTATACAAAAAACTTCTTTAGAAAGATGGTTTTCATTTTGATTAATGTTTTGGAACACACTTTTCGCATATGAGGGCGATCCCAAAACTACTCAACCAGACACAGAAGACACAAACTTGTATCTCGACATACTTTCTCAAGATATTCAATAGCTTATGTACCCAGCTTATAGTAAGAACTGTCAAACTCCTTAAAATAGCCATCAACCGTAGACTCCACCTCTTCAGTGATGGCAAATTTTAAACCACTGAGCCATTTTTTGAACAAAGTACAAAAAAGACTCAAAAAAGTTGGGGGCAATTTTCTCTATTTTCTAACATAATCCCTTTTTAACTCTATACACTTTTTCCAGTGATATTCAATAGCCTCGATACCCTGTTTATAATAAGAACTGTCAAACTCCCTAAAGTAGCCATCAACTGCAGACTCTACCTCTTCATTGTTGGCAAATATTTTGCTACCGAGCCATATTTTAAAGTTTGCAAATAGAAAATAGTTCGAGGGAACCAAACTTAACGAAAAAGGTGTTTAATGCGGTAATTTGAACTTTAATTCGTTAATTTTGGCCATGGCAATAATAAATGTGTGAACTGCATCATTATCTTGACGAATCAAGACATTCTTTTTCTCCAAATGCGGGTTTTCCCCATGATTTCATTACCTAAACGCTACAATAGCTTCCTTTCTGAAGATAATCAATAAAAATAATCCCTTGCGCATCCAAAAAAAAAACAGGCGCCACAACCACTCCTGCAGAAGAAACCGTCTTAGCCTTCTCTGGACACGATTCTTCCATTTCAGACCACTGCTTTGAATGTTCCTTTGTCTCAGGTGTTAAGCGGTCTACCCATGTATAGGTATTATCCATGGTTATAAATAAACGCTTAATTCAGCTTTATTGCGGTAAAATATCGCCAAACGCTACTGCTCTACTAAAACATATTCACGACACTGTTGTTGCTATATTGAAAGCAAACGCGGCACCCATCTCGCGCACAGCTTTCTCATCTTCAAATCTTCGGTCAATATACAATGTATAGCACTTTTTGAAATGCCTATCACTTCAGCTAGCTCACGTACTTTCACCCGACGATGATCAATACCATTTTCTGGGTTTTCTTAACCGTGTCTGTTTTCGTCTTGCCAGTTCGTACGGCCTCGCTTAAACTCTGCTACCCAGAATTTTACTGTCGTAAATGAAGGAGCAGATCCCCCAGAGTATAATCTAGCTCGGCTGTAATGTTGGTTAGACTGAGACCTTTCAAAAGGAAATATTGAATTTCATAATTCCATGTTTTCATAATTTCATGTTTATTTCCATGTTTACAAATTTAGTGAAATCGTTTAATTTTGATGACTCAAATGAAAATACTAGACAATGAGGCGCCTTGAAACTTAAAACATGTGCTTTATATAGTTGTTGCATTTTACCAAAATAATTTTTTTTTTAACTACTGACACCATCTATACTTGTACGACATGTCTGCTGTTTTTTGGACCGCCCTTGAATTAGAACAGGCCTGTTATTTGATTAATTGTTTTCCGTTTAGGAAGCTCACCGTATATAAATTATATGGAAATGATATCTATTATTCGGTCAAGAGAAAGTGTGCACATTTCCATGCCCAGATCTAAGTTTACCGCAATTAGTGTGCTATAATTCCTTCGGTTATTTCAAAATTTTGCCAGACATTGTAAAGGAAATCAGTAGAAAAAATTGTAAATTAGCAAACAGAAATGAATATTTGTTCATCGGTGCGGCAAGCACTAGAAGAAGTGAATCAATCTGATCTAATACCCAATTTGGTGAAGCATTTTTATATTTTAAACGTTTCTCTCTAGGTGTTACATTTTGTTACCATGTCTAGTGATAAATTTCTTTTCCTGAAGTCATACAAATGTCATTCTGTTGCTAATCTACTCTGTAAGATATTTCCAACCCTATAATTTTATGATTCTTCGTTCATTTGCCTGGCGATTGTAAAATTTTTGTTCTCTATTCCTTGTGCTGCACCACAAGAGCCAAAATTTGGACGCAACTACATACTTCTATAGCTTCAGTACCATTTATTTTACTTACCCATAGCCATGGATGTTCGAATTTATTTTTATCTTTGCTGACTTTATAGTCGTGGGCTAGAGCTCCAATTCCACAGTCAAATTTGATCGATGCACTTGAGTAGTCGAGTTAACAGCCAATCTTGGAAAAGCTTCTCAAACTAAAATTCGGAGTTATCTTTAGGCAGAAATTTCCTTTAAATATGGAATGCAAACATCTACGGGATGCAAGAGAATGTCCTTTTTTTAATTCTATATTTATTTTAGCTTTAACCTTTTCGTTTCTAATCTGTTTTAATTTGAATTTTGAAAAAAATAATTCTTATTACGTGCAATGAAGGTAGGGGAATTGTTCCTTTTAAGACTGTTGTTACTATTAAAGAACATTTCTTTCGGCTCGCCTACTCTTTAAGGAGATCGCACTCCCTAATATTAGTGGTTCGTTAGATTTTGGTAGTAATCAGGCAGTTAGTGAGTCAGTCAGCAACGGAACAATATTTGGTCCAAATATATTTCAATCATCATGACTTTGATCAGAAGAGTTTGTCTAAATTTATACACCTCGTGGAGTAGTCTAAATTTATATGTCTCGAGCTCATAACTCATATTCCGGTAAAATTCTCAAACAATGACTTTATGTTTCCGACCCCACAAATCTAAATGAGCTGCACATGGGAGACGTGGGTCGGCTTGAGCTGCAAATTCCACGCTGTGGCCAACAACATCCTGCTTTTTCAACTGTTTTGTGATTAAAAGTCAAATTCTGCTGTAGTCATTTTAGCGTGGGTAGGCGGGTGTTTCATAGAATGCTTTGTACTCCTTACCCCTAAAACGCAAGCCTCTCTACCCCTCCTGTAATTAAGCAGGCTAAGGATGATGCTTGCGTACAAAAATAAAGTAGTGTGGCCCTGTGTCAGGCGCCCTGGGAACAGGTGGATTATGTCTTGGGATCCACCTATAATATGACATCAAACTGATCTTGGAACTCGTTTTTCGAAAACCAAGTGAAGGGGAGAGTCATAGTCAAACAAGACACAGTCTGGCAACAGCTGCGGTTATAGAGAAGCCGTCGGGAGATATCAGAAGATTTATCTTTTCCATTAAGATAGTTGTATGACCAGAGAGATCTCGTTGATGAACTATGATTGGAGCATGGTGTACTTTGCTTTGCTGTGTTGATATTCTCTCCTCGGACATTGAAAATTTATGCCGTAGAATATGGATTACCAGTTCCATGCAAGGTATGATAAAGCAAAACTGGAGTAGCTTGTCTGCGAAACCCAGACCAGAGGGTTCTTCTCTTCTGGTAGCACGGGTGACCAGGGGCCCAAGGAACATTGTTCCTTCCTGGTCAAAGGTGGTGGACCCCTAGTGGGAGCATCGTGCTGGTTGTGGTTGCCCGAACATGTATTTTCAGTGCTTTTGCTTTGCTCAAGCGTTAGTGAAGGAACGCATTAGCTTAGAAAACACTGTTCATGTCTATCCGAGGTCTTCCTAGATTACCCCAACTCCTATCCGGGAGGTATCTCACTTCATACCAAGTGTCTACAAAGGTACTTTGGCCGAGTGAGGGAGCGGGACCTGAGAAAGCTTTTCCAAGAGACCTACTTCTAAGCTCTGGTAGTTTGACTAATCCTTTCGGGATTAGTTTGGGTACTCCAAAGGGGCGCTTGCTGTCACAAGAAGAAAGGAAGAACATATAACCAAGAAAAGAATAATAGAAAACAGCACCTGTGTGATGGCACACCATGGGTAAGGCTATCAAAGGGAGACTCATGTAAAACCTACACATTTGCTTTGTAGTTTTTGTAGTCATTTTAGCGAATTAATTAGTTTATCATATTTCGTGTGCAGAGCTCTTCAAAGTCGACCACTTCTTAAATTTCAACCAAAAAATAAACACGTACACATACTCATGCAGCTTCTGGTACTCTATCATAAATGAGCATCAACTTCACCATCCTTTTGGGCCAATACATTTCATACAGCATCACTTATACGTATACAAAACTATGATGCAAACGCAAACGCACACACACATACATACAGACTAAGAAGCCCGTCCTCGCACTTATTTACGTTCGCCTTCATATTCGTAACTCACATTCTCGTAACGAGAACAACGAAACGAAGCAAAAGATTCAAACGAAAATTATTTGTCACGCACAATATTCAATATTCCGTCAGGAGCCAACATCCAGCAGTAGTCAGTTTCCAGTCCTTAGTCAGTCGTCCTCGGGCAAGAGCAAGTGAAGCATCATACGCGATACGAGGATATCGGGACGAATAATTTTCGGAATTGTCAGAGACATCGAATCGAAGTGGTTTATCTAAATCGGTGGACGACTTTTGCTGTTGTGTCGTTCGTTACGCGATTACGATGGCTGCTGCTTAGAATGGGGCCAAGGGACAAGAGGGCGCAATTTTAAAAGATGCCATTTCGTGCAAAGAGATTTATGAGTTTCAGTTTGAAATATTAAAAGTATCACAGAGGCATTCAGGTTTAATATTTTTGAATAGCAGCGAGTGTATGTGTGTGCGTATGTTTGTGTCTGTGTGTGTGTGTGTGTGCGTCCGTAGTTGGTTTGTGATAACAAATCTCCACTAACATATGGTCCGGATAACGGTGTGATAAATTCACATTGACGGCAATGCTGTACGTGAAGTGGCCCAAAATTTATGGAAAATACGGGCAACTTTTAAATTTCGGTCGGTTATGGCTAAATGATATCATCTACAATCACGACGGCGACGACAATATCAACAACAACGGCAACGGCAAAGGCGACAACGGTGATTACGAGCCCACAGACGTCATCGAGTCTGTCAAATAATTCTGTAACTGTGTTTGAGTGTGTGTAAGAGCGCGTATATGCTTGTGTTTGGCCCCATTCGGATTCGTAAAATTTGGGATGGCCTTGTAAGCGTATTATCAGCCACCGACACCGACACCATTTAAATACGCTTTCGGTTTCGTTTGCTTTCGTTGGTTGGGTGGCGGAGCCAACTAACAAGACTTTTATAGACATTTCGTTAAAGGATCATAAAAGCAATTTTGCCAATGCTAAATAAGACAAATCATCATCTGCTACAAACGTATAAATCTAACAATCCCTAGAGCCTTTTTATGCTTGGCGGTTAGCACAACCATCACCACCACTACCAATGACTGTTCGCTCCACTTCCAGCTAGAGGATACTTCAAAAACCCTTTTGTGTGTGTGTTGGCGCTCCGCGATACAAATGAAAGCGATGATTTAGTTTCCTCTCCGATACAACCTTTGAGGCACTACAGAAACGAGAACACAACGCGATTATATGCCAAATAATAAGAACATAGAAAAAGTATCGCAACGAATAATGGCTAACACGGTTTTCAAATATCATCATCACCATCTGCACAACAATTCACAGCAGCCCCATTATGGGGGCGGCGGCGGCGGTGGCGGCAGTGGCAATGGAAATGGAAATGGAAATGGAAATGGCAGCGTCGGCAGCAACCACAATCAAAACAATAGCAATCAAAATTCAATATTCGTTTTAAACGCTGAAACAAAAGTAAGTTCAACAACATCCCCAATCGCCCTTTGTGGCCTATTAGCCAAGGTTCACGAGAAAGCTGTACGCATTTTAATTGCCATTAGTATTCGGGTTAATTTGTGCAAAAAGTCCTAGGCGATAATGCAATTACGGTCTGTGTAAAAGGGTTTGAAATACGAGGATTGTATTATATTACATAGTACAAGAAATTCGTTTACAACCCTTACAACACTGAGAGTAAAAGAAAGAAAAGAATAACAGAACATTTTAAAGGCAAATAAATTTGTTTACGACCTTTAAAGACTGAGAATAAAAGACACCTAATGTGTGCAAAGTTGGATAGTTGTCAAAAGTTTGTTTGGGCTGTAATTTTGTATATTTCTCCTTGGTTGTGGTTTCAAGAGACTGCGGTCCAAATGTAGCAAGATTTGTATAATTGGTATTGACGAAAACATTCATTTCTAATGCATAATAAAACGATTTTCCAAAATGAATAAATTACAGTATTTTTCAAAAATTCCGCACCCAATTATAAACAAGTGTGATTCTATTTCGATATTGACAATTTTCACTACTCATTGATTTTAGTTGAAGAATAGAGTTTAGGAAAATATTGGATTGGATTTTGTTCAATTATGACTCAAGCGGTTTATAGGATGGAGGGCGACTATTTGGAGAGAAGGAGAAATAAGTATGTCAATCTGAAAAGATTGCATCAATTTTGATGAAATTTCACACAGACAGAGTTGAACTGATGACGAGCTTAAAGTTAAGTTTGTTTCAAATGTTCGATATCTGCAGAATATTAAACATTCACTTTAGATTTATTGAAATGCGCATTGACAAACTCACATAATTAAAGCACGGAGTTAAAAAATGCGATAGTTCTTTATAGAAAGTGAAAACTGAACGAAACAAAAAAATTAAAATAAAGTGAACGAAAAAAAGGAATATGTATATATGTATATATATACACATATAAATTATATATATATACATAATATATATATATATACAGGGTGGGCCATAAGGGTGTTGGCGGTTTAAATATTCAATTTCTCGGTAACGCGTGGCGCGGGGTGGCGGAGGGATATGTTGTTCGCTGCGCCGCTTCCTGGAAATTTAGTCGCCATGGAGCCGTACACGGAAGTGCAGCGTGCATTTTGTGTCCGAGTGTATTACGAAAACAATAAATCAGTGATTACTGCACGACGTTTGTATCGGCATGAACACGGTTTACACGATTTAAGTGAAGTTCCAAGAGCCAATGTGATACGAAAATGGATCAGAATGTTCGAAACAACCGGCTCAACAGTACCAATTACGGTTCGTGTTCGCCCAGTTTCTGCAAGATCAGCCGACATTGTGGAGCGTGTTCATGTTTCAGTTCACGACGGTTAGAGCGAACAATTATTGCAACATGCTAGCAGACTTTTTGGTGCCAGCTTTGCAAGAACTTCAAGGTTATACCTCGAGGATGTGGTTTCAACAGGATGGGGCCACATGTCATACGGCTAGGGTATCCATAGAGCTGCTGAAAAACCCATTTCGAAAAGGGGGGATATTGAATGGCCCCCACGTAGCCCCGATCTCTCTCCATGCGATTATTTTCTATGGGGCTACCTAAAATCGATAGTCTACGAGAATAATCCGACCAATTTAGAGCAGTTGAAGAGGAACATTATTCAGGAAAGTAACAAAATACCGAGAACAACTTTTCAACGAGTTTTCCAAAATTTGCGACTTCGGTTCCAAGAGTGTCAAGCAGCCGAGGGAAGCCATTTGGACAACATTATTTTTAAGTCTTAAAAATTCCCATGCTTCTACTTTTTAAAAATACAAATATATTTTTTTTATGTTTCGTAGTTTTTTTTTTTTAATTGAATATTTAAACCGCCAACACCCTTATGGCCCACCAGTTATATATAATAGTAATATAAATATATAAGAAAATCACAACAAAGCATTTGGGGATAATTTCACTTATTTTGGTCGTTATTTCACCAACAATTTGGCAATTCTTTTATTATGAAATGAACCCTAAGTGAGGTAAAAATCCAAATTTTGTTTAAGGAACATTTGACTCTATTAATTTTTTTGTTTGAGATTAATTCATGTAGCTTGGAGGTTATTTCATTTTTTCACAGATTAGGACTTTGAAAATTTGCAAAATTTGAAACTGCTACACGAGGTGTGTTGAAAAAATAAGGTGAATTTTAATTTTTCTCAAAAAATATTTATTATCTAATTCAAAGTAGTCCCCCTCACATATAATACACTCGTGCCATTGTTTTTTTCCAATCCTCGAAGCAGTTCTGATATGCACTTTTTGTTATGCCCTTGAACTCTCTTAGCGATTCGGTTTTTTATCTCCTTAATCGTCGGAAAATGCCGTCCTTTCATGGGTCTCTTCAATCTACGGAACAGGAAAAATTCGCAGGGGCCAAATCTGGTGAATACGGTGGCTGAGGCATGATATCGGTGTTGCTTTTGACCAAATAATCTCTCACAAACAAAGATGAGTGAGCAGGTGCATTATCATGATGTAAAAGCCATGAATGGTTTTTCTACAATTCCGGGCTTTTTTTCCGTACTGCTTCACCCAAACAACACATAACTTCAAGGTAATACTCCCTATTTACCGTACGACCTTATAGTAAGAACTCTTAATGCACTACACCATGGTAATCGAAAAAAAAACAGTGAACTTGGCGTGCATTTTTGGTCTTGGCTCTCCTGGACTCTTAAATTGGGACGATTGGGCTTTGGGTTCAATGTCATAACCATATACCCATGATTCGTCACCAGTTATGACCGTTTTAAGCAAAACAATTTCTGAGCGATGCTCATGCGACGTTGTTTTTGGTCAAAATTCAGCGATTTTGGCACGAACTTCGCTGCCACATGCTCCATGCCAAAAATTTCCGAAAAGATTGCATAGAATGAGCCAACCGATAACCCGACATCCTCAGCAACTTCTCTAATTGTGATTCGACGAGTCTCCATAAAAATGTTCTTCATTTTCTCAACATTTTCATCGGTTGTTGATGTGATGGGGTGTCCAGAGCGAGCGTCGTCATTCACATCTTCTCGACCTTCTGTGAAAAGTTTGTACCACTAGTAAACATTTTTTTTTTTTGACTCAGAGTACTCTCAACGTATGCCAGCCACTGTCAACATTTCATGTGGTTTGAGCACTTAATTCCATTTTTTACACTAAATTTGATGCAACTTCTTTGATCCATTTTTTTCGTTAGAAGAAAATCGCCAAACACACAAAACACTTGTCTTATTTACGCCTTTTACAGACAAGCTAAACGTTCTATATGGATAGAACTGTCAACATATCTTCGAGACGAGATAAAAAACAATAAAATAAAAAAATCGAAAGTAATAATGGAAATTCAAATGTACGTAGCCCGCGAAATTTGAAAATTCACCATATTTTTTGGACACACCTCATAAATGATAACTGCTAGTAGTTCAAAGTAAATGAAAACAGTTTTGGATTGAATTTCGGCTGAGGTTTACATAAAATATATCAAAATATTAAAATAGAGGTTGAAATTATAAATGGAAAGTAAAGAAATATCAAATTGTTGTATTCATTGAGGTGACGTACGTTATAAAGGGTGTCCCAACAAGAACGCAAGATTTAAATTTTAAAAAAAACACAGATATTAAAAAAAAAAAAATCGTGGAACTTTATTATATCGTAAAGTAGACAGAATGAAGTTATGTATGGAACAACACATCGGGCAGATGGCCGCCGCGGCTTTGCTGGCACACACGCGATCTTTTAATGAAATTTTCAATGACCTTTTTGCATAAATGCTGCTGTATTTCATTAATGCAGCGTCCAATTTCCTCTTTTAAGACTTGAGTCGTCGTCGGCTTATTCGCCGAAACCATCGACTTCATAGAATCCCAAAGAAAAAAGTCTAATGGTGTTAAATCTCACGATCTAGGCGGCCAATTCTGGTCTCCAAAACGCGAAATAACACGACCGGGAAATGACTGATGCAACAATTGAATTGTTTCTCTGGCTGTATGACATGTGGCGCCGTCTTGTTGAAACCATATGCCCTCCACATTCATTTCTTCAATTCTAGGCAAGAAAAAACTGGTTATCACTTCACGACACCGAACACCATTAACTGTTTGCGCTTGACATGCCTCATTTTCATAAAAAAAATGTTCAATGATTCCTCCAGCCCAAAATCCACACCACACAGTGACACGTTGAGAATGTATTTGCTTCTCGTGAATCACTCGAGGATTTTCCTCACCCCAAATGCGACGATTCTGCATATTGACGAAGCCATCAAGGTGAAAATGAGCCTCGTCACTGAAGATGATTTTATCGGCAAAATCAGCATTTTCATGTTGTCTCTCCAATACCCAATTAACGAACTCCCTTCGCTGTCCATCATGATCAGCTGACTTCACTTCCTGAGTCAATTGAGTCAAAATTCACTGCGTAGTGGATTTGGAGACACCAATTTGCTGAGCTCGATGTCGAATTGAGGTGGATGGAGTTTGAGCGACATCATCATCGACCGACATTTTCGGTCGATCGACCTGGTCGAAGGCGCGTTGTTGTCACATCACTAGCAGACCCCTTTTTGGCAAATTTATCCATTAATCTCTTTACAGTTAACCCTTTTGGAGCATTATTGTGACCCCAAATTGATCGCAATTTGCAAACTGTAGCCGCAAAACTTTCACCATTTTGGTAAAACAATTTCACAATGAGAATGCGTTGTTCATTCGTGTAGCGCTCCATATTTACTAACCTCGTACTTTCTACTAGCAAACAATAACAATTGTTCAAATGTCAAACAATGACACTTCGAATGGCGCCAAATTTAAATCTTGAGTTCTTGTTGGGACACCTTTTGGTTAAGACGATATAGCACCACCAATATCAGGTATGGTAAATACTGTTGTTAACAGTTTTATAATTCAAACAAACAAAATAAAATCTCAAAAAAAAAAAATTGATTTGTTTACAAATTACGTTATGTTTTTACCAGCGAATCGAAATAGTTCCCAAATGAAATAATCACATGAGAATTTAAATAATTTCCGATGAAATAAAGCCCCAAGAAAATGAAAAGAACTGTTTTGTGGAACTACCCACAAAAACAGTAAATTAATATCCTAATATGAAACGAAATAACATCCAAAACTTTCGACTTTATTACATAATAAAATAATTAAAATAAAATAATTAATTTAAAATGAAAGAAACTAAATTATAATTAAAAAAATTGTATGCTTTCATATGTCCAAAATAATGTACAAGAACACTTGAACGGTAATTTCCATTTGAATTTAATTATGTCAATAAGTAGACATGAACATTGACTGATTTGTTGTTCCATTAAATGAAGACAAAAACAGAATATTTGTGGCAATTGCATTATTGAGTTGTGAAAGTAACCAAAAACAAAAAAATAAAAACTTTAATTTTAAGCTTTGTAAACATTTTAATAAATTTCAGAAAATTTGATTCAAAAATATGCGAAATTTGTTATGCCAAATTTTTGCCTGCTCCACTTTTTTCCATCACTTTTTTATTTTTATTTTTTTATTTAGTAATCCAACAATAACTTAGATCTGAAAAATAGATAACAGTTTTCGACTTTACTCCAAAATACGGCACAACTAAATTTCGTTATTACATAAAATTGAATCAATTGAATGGAGTTACAATCGATTTCGAAGGCAAAAAAGTTATAAACCTTCATTTGCAAAACAAAAATAAATAGTAAAACAGTAAGAGACAATTATTATTCATAGAGTGATTATCTGCGAAGATAACCACTTAGAGATACAAATTTTCAGTTTGATTTTCCATCACTTGTAAGTAAATAATAACTAATAAATAACTAAGGAAATATCTGTGGTCACAACCCGTAACAGCCTAACTCGAGTTAGGGCACAATTGAGTTATTAGCACCATCGTATTCAGCGTATCTAAATTTATTTGCTTTAAAGTTTTCATGTTTGTATCTCTTCTAGGAAGGCAATTAATCCTAAAAAATCTAATAGCTTAAGTTATTTTTCTAAATGACTGTTTTGGCATAACTGCCTAAGTCAATTTAGGATTACAACAAATATAAACATTATTTTTTCATCATTGCCTAAATCAACTTAAGTTGTTAATCCAAAAAAATAAAGAAACAATTTTATTTTCCTAACTTGAGTTAAGCTCTTATTCCCAATTACAATCTCGTTTTTTGATAAACATAAATTGAGTTAAGGTCTTTCTCCAAACTTAAAGTTTTTTATTTAATCTGGAATAATAGCGTAACTCAACTTGAACTTTTTGACTTTCTTTCGTTCAACAATTCATAAGAGCCTAAGTGTCTTTTTCGATAAAATCTTTTGACTGCGAAAATAAACAACTATTTTTTGTTAACAACTAAGTAAAGAAATTCGTTTTCTTGGAATCTGTAGCAAAGTTTTAGAAACAACACCTTCTCTTGATTTTCAGTGAAGATTCAAAACTTTAAACTCCTGTACTGAAAATATTGAAAAACAGACTTAGGCTGTTATGGGTTGTGACCACAGATACATACATCGTACATTATTGTGATTGATATCACTGAAGTTGTCACTCTTAAGAACATGACAAATTAAAAATTTCTAAAAAATTTTGTGTCGTTTTTTTATCATAATTGAGGACGTATCGGTGCATAACTAAGTTCTCGCTATTTTTTATAAAAATTCAATTTTATTATAAAAACATGTTTACCAATAATTCATTCAAAGTACTGCCCATCGCTAGCTACTTTTTGGCAAAGCTCGTATCCCGTCACGGTAAAACTGTTCATCTTTTGTGGATATCTACGAATCTAGCTATTCCTTGATGTCATCATTCCTTAACGAAGCTGCTGCTCAGCCAAACCATGTGTCATTGAGAGGAACAAGTGATAATCGGGCGGCGTAATATCTCGAGAATATGGCGAATGGGGTTAGACTTCCCATTGCAGCGTTTTCAGGTAGGTTTTAAAGGGCATGGTCACGTGAGGCCGAGCCTTGTTATGCTGAGGAATCACTTTTTCATGGCTTTCCGCGTATTGTGGGCGTTTCCCGCACCGAGCTCGGCTCAATCATATTAATTGAAGTCCATAACGATCACCAGTGATGGTTTCGCTTGGTTTCAACAGCTTGTAATAAATAACACCGACTCGATCCCACCTAATACACAGCATAACTTTCGCAGCGTGCATATTCGGCCGACATAGAAGCATGACCGGGCATCCTCCATGACTTCCATTTCTTTAAATTGCTGTAATAAATCCATTTTTTTTATCACCCGTTATAAAACGATGAAGAAACCCCCTTCCTTTTTTGTCGCTGAAGCAGTTGTTCATAGGCGGAAAAACGACGCTCAACGTCCGTCCCTTGGCTTGAACTCATAAGGGACACAAGTTCCTTGATTTTGAATCATTCCCAACCCATGCAATCGCTTGGAAATTGCTTGGCGGTTAACTTTAGCTTCAGCTGCCATTTTCTTCGATTGAAAGAAGCAAATCAATACTTCTCGCGAAAATGGCAATTATTTGGCACAAAATCATACATATTCACATAACCAAAAGGACATAACGTCGAAAGAAAATCACTATTGTGCCGAAGCGGTATATTTACCAGATGCCTAAGCTTGGCTCATGATGCTTAGGTTAAGTCAGAATCGACTATTATTTACAGCTGGCGCCATTTACTGGCAAACAGCGGGAACTTAGTTGCGCCCTGCATACAACAGCATAAAATTTATAAAATTTCAAGAGACTACCCCTGTATATTATTATGAGATCAATGTGACTTCCCATCATTGGATCCACAATTTTGGACAATTTTTTATTGGAATTTCATGTCTCCAAATCGCGTCTGCTGTGTGATTTATTGCAACGCAGACTGAATTTATTTGTTTTCTTGCCTGTTTCAGAATAGTTGCAAAATCTAAATACTCATATGTATCTTTGATTTCAACGAGGAATGCGCACAAATAGTGTAATATTAAAATATTTAGCTTTTCTGGCAATTGCGACTATCAGGTCCCTTACAGGCTTAAAGCACGAAACAAGCAATCTACATCCTGCCCAATCCATCGCAATTAGTAGATGGTATGATTTCCATATTATACAGGGTGGATGAATATTCATCGTCACCTTCACCACTAACATGAAGGTCAAAAAAGATCTTCACGTTTGGTGGTGCATATTCGATATCGGTATTAAACACTACCCGGAGCGTTACAGCGGCAATAATATAAGGTGATTTTTTAAGGTTCAAGTTTTCCAGGTTGGCAGCACTGGTTGGTAATGGCGTCCAAACGTCATCTGTCAAAGTGGAAAGTTTACAGTATACTCTGCCATTTCATCATGGAAGGACTTACAAACGAGCAACGATTCCAAATCGTTGAATGCCCAGCGATTGGGCATGAGTTACTCAACCACAAGGAATTTTTGTTTGCCCCAATGAGCCGAGTTGAAGTTGGTTAACATGTGGTTTCATCAGGACGACGGTGCAACATGCCACACTGCTCGTGAAATAATGGATATGTTGAGGGATGAATTTAATGAGCAACTTATCTCTCCATTTGAGAGATGTGAGTTGGCCTTCAAGATCTCTTGATTATTTCTTGTCGGGTTATGTCAAGTCGTTAGTCTATGTGGAACAAGCCCGACCCTATTGAAGCCTTACAGGATAACATAACAGGCGTTTTTCGTGGAATACAGACCGAAATGGTCGAAAAAGTGACGAAAATTTGAACCTTCCGAATGGACATTTTGAGACGGAGCCGCGGACAACATTTACATGAAATTATCTTTAGAAATTAAATGGCAAAGACCAAATTATCGATTCCAATAAAAAAATTTAATATATGATGCAAATTTGAGTATTTTATTCGATTAAAAAAAAAAACCAAGATTAAAAAACCACCCTATAATATAATCATAATTCAAAAGTTTTAAATCATCCCAATTTTTTAATTCTGTTTTGGAAAACTTTTTTTTCTGGCAATAAACACACAACACAAAATCAGGCACAGTAAGTTCAGTGAACCTTGGGACCAACAGAATGTAAAAATCTATAGAAATCAGCTTATTGTATATTATATTTCTCTGCAATTCTACTGAAACAGGCCAGATTATTTGCATTTTTTCCAATATCTTGTTGAAACTACACAGTCGCGTCACATGGTTTGATAGAGAACTCTTTCAACATATTGAAGTAACATCCTGCCAAACTTATGAGGCATTTTTTCTGCAAACACTCTAGAGGCCCCTGGTGTTTATCTTAGCATTTGTTTTGTGTTTAAATATTTTGAAACACTTGTGGTAAAAATTTAACAAGCTTCTAAGTCTGTTATTAAAAATGTTGTTGTTCTGGCTTTATGTCAGCATGCTGTTGAATTTCACTCAAAGCGATTGCGGAATTTTCTGTTCCAATTTTGGCAAATCTGTGTTTTGTTACAACACCAAATTATTACAAACTTCATAATATGTGCCTACGGTTCAGTGTGGCAGTCGTGTGTTTTGTCTATCGAAATCACAAACAAGCGAAAAAAAAATGTACGTTATAAAATATTGATATGGAAACAACAGTTATGAAGAGCCAACGTATGTTCAGTTGTATTTAACATACATATTTGATTCCCCAAAGGTGTCACCCACATCCACATCCGTTGTCCCCCTGCAGCAATGGGAGGAGAGCTGATACTTCCTTACACACAATGTCGATGTTGAGTAACTTTTGCTGAACAACAGTTTTCATGTGAATGAATGCGCCTGAAAAATGTTTTTAGCGAATTACCGGTGTAATGATAAATGATAATACAGTGCGTTATCAATTATTGTAACTAAAGCGAATTAAGGCAGTTACAAAAATTTTGTTAGTAAATTGGCAAAGCTAATAGTAGGTTTGTGGCCAGCGGCGTCATAATGATTAGAAAACATGCATATGATCTTGGATTCGACACAACCAACCATTATTATTTCAGTAATGGTCATCTCGACGTATCTGATTAACAGCTCAGGTAGTCGAGTAATCGAAAAAATCGATCGAAATTTAGGCACCATAACATTACGTTTCGAACATCCTACAGCGCCGGTTCTGCTTACCAAAAGTGGCCCACTGGACACATTATATCACCAACACAACCTTCATACCAAGAAAGATGAGGTTCTTCCCCGTTCACGGTTTGAGAGTAGATTAAGACTGTTTTGACCCCAAGGCCTCTAATCATTCGCTTCTCAAACTGACTTTCGGATTGGTTTTTGATCTGTAGATTCCTTTAGTACAAATAAAGGATACGTGTATGCTGATGACTGAATGCAAGAAGCTCCCCTAAATCACATTCACGGAATGCAAACAATTTAGTTCTTTTTTACTGGTACAAACTTCGAGCAGAAATCAATAAAAAGACTCTCCAAGAGAAGGAATACAATCTGGATGTATCCTACGGCTAATACCGTTACTATAATGTAAATTCACAGGAAAAATTATTCAAATTTCAATTGATTACTTAATTGAAATCTTATTTAACAAAATCATAGTTTATAATTATAATTTTCAGAGATAATGTAAGATTATAAGACCATAACCGTGGCTTTGCGTGATGATGCGTTTCCAAAATATTGTTGCTGAGACAGGTGTAATAAATGACTTCTATATAATGTAAAGAAAGTCCTTTCGGTTTCCTGTTTCAGCCAAAAGTCATGAATCGTTTCTGT
Organism: Philornis downsi; assembly: GCA_019455685.1. Lineage (NCBI taxonomy): Eukaryota > Metazoa > Arthropoda > Insecta > Diptera > Muscidae > Philornis > Philornis downsi. The sequence continues at coordinate 287,332 of JAHXMU010000205.1, forward strand.
ACTTTAGAATGGCAATTAATTGTACGGATAACCTACTGAAATTTCATTCAGATGGGCTGACTTAGAAATATTTCCAGCAAACGAAACCTGACATTTATGCAAAATTGTGCAGGTATCAGGAGGGATGTGTTAAACTACAGCGATTTTTACCTAGAAGTTCGAATTAACGCGCAGGAGAAAGTATTTTTTCGATAGAATAGCTTATTAATCTGTGTCCCGCTTTGCATAATTGTGGCCGGATTACGCTGCTTAGCATCAGGAAGATAAGACTTTGTACTCAAGAAAATACAGGATGGCGCAATAGAATGTGTATACTTAAAAAATAGATTAAAAAATAAATACAAAAGGTATGGTTAAAATAAATCTAAGGCATTGCAGAGTAATAAATGGAGTTTATTTTTTAAAAATAACATCATCTAAATGGTGACCGTCTCTACGACGGCACTCCTCTAACCGCAAACGGAAATTATTGAAAACTTTCTTCAGTAATACTGGTGTAATGACTGCCATTTCACCACGGATATTCTCCTTGAGCTGAACGATGTTTCTTAGATTATTACTGTAGACTTTGTGTTTGAGGTATCCCAACAAAAAAAAGTCAAGAGGCGTCAAGCCTGGACTACGTGGGGGCCATGGGATATCACCTCTTTTCGAAATCAGTCTGCCAGGGAACATCTGCTTCACTACCGCCATGGAGTCATTTGATGTGTGAGAGGTAGCTCCATCTTGTTGAAACCAAGTTCTGGAATTCACTATTGAACTTGAACTTTCAATTTCTGGAGCCAAAAATCCGTCCAACATCTCAACATAGCGTTCCGTATTCACCGTGACGTTTTGGCCCCGCGCATTTTCGAACAAAAAAGGACCAATTATTCCTCTGCCAGAGATTGCTGCCCATACTGTCACTTTAGGACTATGCAATGGTTTCTGGAATTTGATTTTGGAATTTTCACTGTTCCAGTAACGACAATTTTGATTCATAAGGAAATGAGCCTTGTCAGAGAAAAGGATATTGTCAAAATTGGAAAATCGATTAAGCATTTCATTAGCAAATGCGACCCTTGCTATGAAGTCAGACTCTTTCAATGCTTGTGTTAATTGCAGCTTATATGGATGCAGTTTAAGATCCAATGTTAAAATTCGTTGGAAACTTCGTCGCGATAAGACAGACGATCTCTTGCGAGTCGACATTTGTGGATTTCCTCGTACTGACTCCATAACTCTCTCAACATTGTCTTCGGTCCTAGATGTTCTTGGGCGACCATTTACTTGTGGTTTAAATATTGAGCCGAACTCTCCAAAACGCTTTACCCATATTTTAATTAAATTAGCACCCGGAGCTTCACTAATTCGCCATAGTTCATATTTAGCACAATATAGTCGCCTAGTAGCAATGTATGAACGAGAGTTCTCGTAAAATGCGCCACGCTTCCCGTCGAAATGATTCAAAGCGACTAAAACTCCATGAGCCCGCCAATCCAACGATGTAGGCGCCCCCCACCCGCGTCTTTTCTACCCCGCAAAAAAGATGATGCAATATGCACGTCCTATTGCGCCACCCTGTACTTAAACAGTTTTGTGATTCTTTGACTCATTATCGTTTGAGAGCACTTCAAAGGTGGTCACCAGTAGAGGGAAAATACGTCATATTTTACAGTTTTTCTTCGAAAAGGAGGATGATCTCGATGCCATAAAAGCCAATCATGCGCAATTTTCGCTTTATTCATTCCGCAACGGTAATTTTCATATTAAAGATGCACGCTGTGGAAGGCTAATTGTGGAAAATAAAAATCACTCCTGATGTAAGGATAGCTCGAATTGAAGCGCCATTTAAAGAATTTTCCCAATACAAGAAAGATAAGAATTTTTATTCAGAAAGCTATTTAGACAGTTTTGTAATTTCTTGACCACGATTGTCACCCATAAAGGGAGAATACGTCATATTTTACAGCTTTACTTCGGAAAGGGAGATGATCCTGGTATTGTAAAAACCAATAAAGCGCAATTTTGGGTTTGTTCATTCCGTACCGGTAATTTTCATGTCAAAGACACTCCCTCTTGAAGGGTAATTGTCGAAAATGTCGATTGAATAACAAAAATCGTCAAGATTGCCCGTGATGTAAAGATAGTTTCGATTGCACAGGAATTAAACATTTCAAAAAAAAATCGTTTGGAGCCTATTAAATAATACCGAATTGACTCAACCAAATTTTCATCTGAATTGTTGCTGGATAGCAACAATGTCAACCCACTTATGAAGAGGATAGTGACTGTTGATGACAACTTGGTCGCATACGACAGCATCAAGTGAAAATGGTTGCCAAGCCAGAAAGTTAAGAAGCATTTGCTGTATGTTTGATGGGAATCATGGATAGGGAATGATGTGCTATGAGCTGCTACAATACCACCGAATACTATCGACAATTGGATCATCTGAAGAAAGTAATCGCCCATATGTTTTAATGTTTGGGCTTGCACTGTCGACAATTGGATCGTCTGAAGAAAGTAATCGCTTATATGCATTAACGTTTATAGTTTTTACCTATGATTGCCACCTGTTCCCGTCCATGGCAAATAATTTTGCTGGTAAAAAATTTGCCTCAAAGGGACTTTTTGATAAACGACTGATCCAGTTTTTTGCCAATTGGGACGAGGATTTCGCTGAGAGACATGATGGAATCCTCTTCAAAATGACAATATGTGTTTGAACAAAAGAATGTCTATTTGGTTTAAATCCCGGCATTTTAACTATGCCAAATAAAGCCTTCAATGTTAATGGAAAAATAATGGTTTTCTTATTTGCTACATCTTATAAAAGAAACAAACTACAGGGTGGGCCAAATAAGACCTAAGTAGTGGTCTACAAATAAGACCTGGTGATCTTGCGGTAGCAGTGATTGCACCATTTGAATTTTGTATGGGTACATCTTAAGATCCAACTTTAAAATTCTACGCAATGTCGTTCTGGAAATGCCCAATTGGCTGGAATGACGGCAAGTTAAGACAGATGGATCATCTGCAACACTCTGCCGCACAGTTTCCACATTGTCTTCAGTGCGAATATTTTGATGGGCACCTCGTCCAGGACGGTCGGCCACTGAATCCAGTTCCTCAAAACGACCGACCAAACTCCTAATCATGAAGGCTGTGGGAGCTGATCTGGAATTAAAATGTTGCCGATATTTACGCTGCGTTAAAACAATTGATCGTTGACAAGAAGAGAAAAACTCGATAATTTTAACTCGTTGTGTTGCACTGAAGAGTTCCATAATAAATTTCCAACAATTCAATTGTAACCTACAAATAGAGAAAAATATATATGTCAAAAAATAAAAAAGTTATTTGTGCTTAACATTAGTAGGTCATATTTGGCCCACCCTGTATAATACATTAGTACTAAAGACTTACGCTTAGAAATTACAAAGGAATCGCTGATATTTTGCTAAATCAGGCAATTTGTGTTGGTGCAACCCCTGCGACGGGGCAATACTAAATTCTTTCAGTGCTTGAAACGTGTTAAATAATATTGAATTTAGTGCAATTGAATTAAACAGATGAAGGTATGAATAGATGGGTTAATTTAGTAATTTGTATGGGAGTTACCAAACAAGGCGTGGTTGTCATATCGATTTTTGCCATGCAATATAATGTAATAATTCAAATGTCACAAATTTCAGTTTGGAGAATACTAACCAATATAAAATGTCGATAAATCGGTCAATTTTACAAGGGCGGCACCAGAATGATCATGATGAAAGTGCCTACAGTGAGCGCATTTCGTTTAGCCGAGTAAATACTTTTGAACATTCCGGTCATTGAAAATTATAAATATTAATGTAAGTTTACGTAAAATAGAGTTTTAGCAGTTCTACTTAACTTCCGCATAAAAAATAAGTAAAGCATTTGACATCGGAGAAAAACATGGATTTTATTTAAATCATTCATCTATTTGCAGCGCACTACTTATAGCCGAATGAACTTGTTTCTTACATTTATTTAACACTAATGAAATTTTTATTGCTTTAATATTCGGTCTTGCCTCCTCTGTTTATTAACACTTTGTAAATGCGTTTTTCCATACTATTTCACAAATTTTGCAATTCATTTCAAGCAATCTCTCCCCAGCATATCACAGTGGCACTCTTTAATTCTTAAATGGATGTAAATTGCCTTCCATTTCCATAAACCGTTCTAGCCAATATGCCCCACAAGTTCTGTATCGGGTTCAGTTCAGGACTGCGTGCGGGCCAATTCGTAACCATCAGCTGTTTTGAAAAAAGCCAGGTCGTTGTTAGACGAGAACGATGAATTGATGCGTTGTCCTGCTGGAAAACAGCATCCTCATCATGGCGATCTCCCACGAAAGGAATCAATTCGACTTCTAAAGGTTCGGTTTACTTCTCGCTGTTGATTTTTTGAAATTGTTATTTTCATTTTAGAAACTAAATTTTTCTAAGGGCATTAAAGGTGGTATATTTGAGTGAATTTAATACCGCTGCATGTCAGGTATGAAATGTATGTATGAAATGTGTATGAAATGTTGATTTTTCACAGGTTTTGCTATGGACAATATAGTGGACATTTGATTATTGGTGCCAACAGCTTAGGAGTTACAGGGAAAAATTCGAATTTTGAAAAATAGTTCATTTGTATGGGAGGTATCCCCTTTACAATTTTCGATTACGATGTGGCAAAACATTAACGACAAATTTCAGCTATATATATAGCTATAGCATATACCCTCAGAACTACAGATAAACCTTAATCAAGTCATAAACACATTTGATTTGAATGTAACCGATATTTTAAGCCCTTCCTTCTGGATGTTAGCAAATTTGATTCCGTAGTAAATAATACCGGATGGTTTAAAAAGTTCGTTCGGTTTTTAAATGAAATTTATTTACAAACTAGCTGACCCGGCAACCGTTGTTTTGCCTTCAAAATGCCTTTTGAAAAAAAAAAGATATGTTTGTCACCTACCATTATTTGATTCAATGTTAATGTGGTAAAAAAAATTAATTGCAAAAATCTCATCTCCAACGCCATCTATCACTTCAAATAAAACCTTTTGAACCTTCCGGAACACTCTACCAATAATTTAAGACCAAAATGAGCCAAATCGGTCCAACCGTTCTCGAGCTTTAGCGAGACTAACGCACAGCAATTGATTTATATATATATAATAGATAATAGATAGTAGAAAAAATATACAAGAAAACAAGTATTTTAATCTTCCCCTTTTTTAATAACTTCTTCCCACGCCTCTGGAAGCTTAATAATTCCTCTCTCGCAAAACTAGCGCGGTTTTCCTAAAAAAAAAGATCACTTATATGGTTCACTTCCTTGTCGTTATGAAAAATCAAATCCTGAAAGTGGTTACTCAGACTGCAAAACAGCTGATAGTCGGTCGAGGCGAGGTCTGGGGAGCATGGTGGGTTAGACCTCGCTCTGACAGATTCTGAAGGGTCCGCAAGGCAGTGTGAGGCCTCGGTGAGACAGTGTGAGGTACCCAAACATCGAAGTTGCCTATAAATCCGAACTCTTTTATAACCCTGTGTACGATTGAGACTGATTTTTTGATTATTTCAACTATTTCCCTAATTGTTGCATCAAGATTAACAATAAGTACAGCTCTCACCTCCTCGGAAACAATTTCTTTTAGACATCCTGATCTGGCAGCGTCCATTACGGAGAAGTCGCCCGTAGAAAATCTTTTAAATCCTTTTCTGGAAAGTCCTTTCATTTGGTTCGTTTTCTTCATAAACAGACCGTATTTTTTGCCTGGCAGCAGCAGTCGTTTTTCCTTTTCGGTAATAATACAGCATAAGATGCTTAAAATGCTCTTTTTCGCTCATTTTTTTTTTTTTAATTTCCTTTTAAAAATATACAACAGATAAAAATGGAAAACAAAGAATTTATGCCAAATTTTGTATTGTGTACCGAACCCAATCGCAACAATTGCAGTGCAATAAGAAACTCAAATAACTTTTTTTATTCTAATTTTTTTATTTGGTGTATAGAAATTTCATTTTCTTTTTTATATATGTATGAAGATGAATGACCTCCTTACTCATTCACGTATATCCGACGCCTGACATGAAAATTATTCATTGCGGGATTGCCTCAATTATAGGACTGATTCAATTTAGTCAAATTCCATGGTTTCGTTTTGTACATTCCTTGCTTGACATAATCCCATAAAAAAGTCTGGTGCAGTCAGGTCAGGTGACCTGAGTTTCTGGATATTAATTTGTTTGGCGATTTTCGTTGTAACCACTAAAACCCGTCTGTTGCTCCACCTTGCTGGAACCAAATGCTGTTGAAACGAATACGGCTTCAGCGCAGTTCTGAGTAAAAAAAATACCTTCAATGTCTTCAAATAGCGGTCCTCATTGACAGTTGGCAGTAGCACGATTCGTGCACCTCCGTGTATTACAAAGGACATGCGGCAAATCGATTTTGCCTACAACACGTTATACGCGTGGTACAGTTCATTTAAAAGCGATCGAGTTGTAGAAGATATGCCCAGCTTTGGTGGGCCATCGGCAGCTTCAACTGAAGTCAACACCAATATAGTGACGTCTGACTGAAGATCGCCACGAAGATAATGTATACGTATACGTAGGGAATTTGTTTTGGTCAGGAGTGAATGACGCTTACTCATGCAATGTTCATTTAAGAGTATAATCTTGTCATTCCTCGCTCTCTTTGCCCTACGTGTTAGCGTTTTTATCGTCGTGTGTTATTACATTCACACAATATTGATGATCTTACTATAATCAAAGACAATGCATGTAAACGCGTAGATAATTTATTTCGTTCTGGAATGTATTTCAGCGGGATCATCCTACCCCCTTTGGATCTGTAATCATTCCAACTGTGGTTCCAGAGCGAAATAAGTTGTCTCAATGTATACATTGCCTTTGATCGTCGTTTATGTTTTTAGGGAGACAACCACTGAGCTTCCTATGTTTCACTCATGACTCGAACAAGAATACAAGTTAAACAATAGTAAAGAGTTGGGAAAGGGTGGAAGTTGTGATAGTGTTTGAAGGAACTCTACGTCATGAAAATTGAAGTATGATGAACTAATGAATGAACTGAACGTACTTTCCGAACAATCCAATATTTAAAAAAAAAGTCGGAAAGGGCCTGAGGTAAGGAATCTAATGTACAAACAGAATGAAAAAGTTGATATATTGAAAGACTCCAATAAGCATGCAAATGGAAATTTGTAATGGATGCGAGTACTGACAATGACTGTTATAACAACCGATTCCCATATTGCCGTCTTAAGGGTTTTTATTTCATGAATTTCATGTTAAAATCCCAGCAAAAGAAACGCATTCGTGGAGGCTGAAATTCACTGCAATTTTTGGAGCAAAGTGATGAAAATTTGCCTAATCAACCAATGAGTTTAATATATTCTTGTCATAGAAAGGAAACGGTTCTTTATAGTGTGTCTTCTTTACATTTTCATGAGAGTTATTATAGCAATGAAAAAGCTGTCATTTTGGTGCAATTGTTCATTTGGCCAAAGAAATTGTATTTTTGGATCAGAGTTTTCACACGGAAATTAAACCTTAAAACAGTACTTCTATCAAATGCCATTATGTGGCAGTCGAAACCAAAGGCATTAATAGTTTTTAAACGTAGTTCCCTTTAATACGAATTATCGAGTTTGATGGGCTTTGGAAGCGGTAAAGGAATACTTCTTTGGAAATTATAAATATTATTGAATATTGCGCTTTTGGAAGTGCTATGATAATGTTATTCTTTTTAAATGACTTTCAGTTTCCTTTTTTACTGGGATTATGTTTAAATTTATTCTATTCGTAAAACATTTATTGAAATTATAAAAGAATAAGATTGTTTTAATTTTAAAATTACAAACGGTTGAGCATTTTCATACACAAATTTAATTTTTTCTGGGTCAACATTTCCTTAAAAAAAAAAAAAAAAACATATGGAATTGGTTTCGAGCGATTTTCCATCAACATTGCTTTCCAAACAAGTAACTCTTTGGCTTTGGGTGATTTTTTCTTTTTTTATTATTTATTTACTATCACCACAGCAGGTAAAAATATGTATATACAAAAGTTTGAGATTTTACATAATAAATTGCAACAAATTTCAACTAAAGTATACAGAAAAGCTACATATAGATATAGGGTGATTTTTTAATCGTAGTTTTTTTTTAATCTAATAAAACACTCAAATTTTTATCATACATTAAATATTTTTATTGCAATTGATAAATTGGTCTTTGACATGTAATTTTTAAAGATAATTTCATGTAAATGTTACCCGCGGCTTCGTCTCAAAATGTCCGTTCAGAAGATCTAATCTTTCGTCACTTTTTCATGCATTTCAGCCTGTCTTCCACGAATAACGCGTGTTATAGTATCCTGTAAGGCTTCAATAGTGTTCAGCTTGTCCACATAGACTAATGACTTGACAGAAATCCACAAGAAATAATCAAGAGGTGTTAAATCACAAGATCTTGGGGGCCAAATCGAGAGATAAGCTGCTCACCAAATCAATCCCCCAACATATCCATTGTTTCACGTGCAATGTGTCATATTGCACCAAGTTCAACTCAGCCCATTGGGGCAAAAAATAAATCGCGTATCATGGCTCGATATCGTTCGCTGTTGACGGTAACATTTCTTCTACGGTCGTCTTTGAAGAAAAATGGACCGATGATGCCACCAGCTCATAAACCACACCAGACTGTCGTTTTTTGGGGGATGCATCGATAATTCATGTATGGCCTGTGGCTGTTCATCACTCCAGATGCGACAGTTTTGCCTGTTCGCGTATCCGTTCAGCAAGAAATGAGCCTCCTCGCTGAACACAATTTTTCGATGAAACGGCGGATTTTTATTGAGTTTTTGTAAGGCTCATTCACCAAAAAATAAACGTTGTGGTAGGTCATTCGCCTTCAATTCTTGCGTGAGTTGAATTTTGTAGGCTTTCAAACCCAAATCGACGTGTATAATTTTCCTTGTGGTTGAGTAACACCTTCCCAATCGCTGAGAACGGCGACGAATTGACATTGCAAGATCGTCATTAACACTGATCGCTACGGCTGCAATATTTTCTTCGGTAAGCACTCTACGCATGCGAGTCAATGGTTTTATGTCCAACAAAGTAAATTTGGCGCGAAATTTGGAGATAACAGCAGGAATTGTTGATTCAGCAGGTCGATTACGACGACCATAAAATGGTCGTATCAAACGATGCACATTTGTCACAGAGCACGAATTTTAATAATAAATTTCAACGATTTGCAATCGTTGCTCGTTTGTTACTCTTTCCATGATGAAATGGCAGAGTATACTGTACACTTTTCACTTTGACAGATGTCGTTTGGACGCCATTACCAACCAGTGCTGCCAACGTGAGAAAGTTAAATCTTAAAAAATCATCCTATATTTTACGACATATTCAGGCAAGAAGATAGCAACAAAAGGTTTTAATATTTATAGAAGTTTTAATAGAATATATTTGTAGAGCTTCCGAAAAGAAGTTGGAAAATATCATTAATTTTATAGATTTTGTATTCCTGCAAGGTGTAAAGATCTTCAATTATGTTCAAATCCTTGTGTTAATTTCTGCAATAAGATGATGAGCATTTTGTGATTGTAGTTATCATGTAAATTATTAGTAGAATATCTCCGATGTAGATCATGTATTATCTTCAGGTTTTTATTTTGAATAATTTGTAGTTTTTTTGAGGTTTGTCTTTGCAGTATTGGGATACTAAATTTGATATTCATACGTTATTATCGGTCTCCCACACATGTTGTAAAAAAAGCTTCTTATTTTTACAGTTTACTTTAAAATTTTTTTTTAACAATGGAAATAATGCTCTTCCACACCCAATCGCCTTTGCGCATACGAGGTGTATTAAAAAAAAATAAGATGAATTTTCAAATTTCGCGGGCTTTCGATCATTATTATTTAACTTTTGATCATTATTTTTTTTTTTATGTTGGTATAGTCGTCTCGAAGATATGTTGATAGCATATTTAGTTTGTAAGCGAGAGGCATAAATCAGACAAGTGATTTGCGTGTTCGGCGATTTTCTGCTATCGAAAAAAATGGATCAAAAAAGTTGCATCAAATTTTGTTTAAAAAATGGAATTACGTGCTCAAAACCACTTGAAATGTTGACAGTGGTATACAGTGAGAATACTCTGAGACAAAAAATGTTTACAGGTGGTCCAAGCTGTTCACAGAAGGTCGAGAAGATATACATATAAATGACGACGCTCGCTCTGGACGCCCGATGAAAGTATTGAGAAAGTGAGGAAAATTGTTATGGAGAATCGTCGTATCGCAATTAGAGAAGTTGCTGAGGATGTCGGCATATCGGTTGGCTCATGCCATGCAATCTTTTTGGAAATATTTGGCATGAAGCGCGTGACAGCAAAGTTCGTTCCAAAATTGCTGAATTTTGACCAAAAACAACGTCGATGATCCAAATTTGCTTAAAAAGGTTATAACTAGTGACGAATCATGGGTGTATAGTTATGACATCGAAACCAAAGACCAATCGTCCCATTGGAAGAGTCCAGGAGAGAAAGACCAAAAGATCAAAAAAAGCACGCCAAGTTCGATCAAATGTCAAGGATTTGCCCATTGTTTTCTTCGATTACCATGGCGTAGTGCATCAGGAGTTCTTACCACAAGGAAGTTATGAGCTGTTTGCGTGAAGCAATACAAAAAAAGCGCCTGGAATTGTGGAAAAAAATTTCATGGCTTTTGCATCATGAGAATGCACCTGCTCACTCATCTTTGCTTGTGAGAGATTATTTGGCCAAAAACAACACCGTCATCATGCCTCAGCCACCGTATTCACCAGATTTGGCCCCCTGCGACTTTTTCCTGTTTTCAAGATTGAAGAGTCCCATGACACGACGGTGTTTTGCGACGATTGAGGAAATAAAAAGCGAATCACAGAGAAAGCTCAAGGATATACCAAAAAGGGCATATCAAAACTGCTTCGAGGATTGGAAAAAACGCTGGCACAAGTGTATTATTTCTGATAAAATAAATAAATATCGTATGTTTTGGAAAATTGAGAAAAATGAACTTATTGTTTGAACATACCTCGTATGTGATGAGTATGTTTAATAAAGTTCAATTTTTTTTATCAAAATATATACCTAAGTACTTCACTGAATCTTGCAGACTTATAGTATAGTATTATATATAGTATTAAGAACTGTAAGCGGCTGTGTTAAGATTCTTTTGGGTGATTTGTTAAAAGGAAATGTTATTGATTGTGCTTTATTGTGGTTAAATTCTAATGCTCAAAGGGCTTCTTACAGCAATGGTTGTTCCATTCTTTTAGTTATTGCATTGAATACTTTTCCGCTATGTATAATAGCAGAGTCGTAGACATAAAATGCCAAAGATTGGTTCTTGTTGGCTTTGAAATCAGAGGTGAAAACCGAATAGAGTGTTGGAGATAATATTAGTCCTTGTGTAACTCCTGCAGGAATCGCTCTCAAAGTCGATACTCCCTCGTTAATGTATACAGAAAGTACTGTGTTATGTAAAAAACTCTTGACAATTTGTTGTTCTTTTTTTTTTGTTTTTTTGGGCGATATTTCGTGTGGCCAAATTTTTGATTAAAATTGTTTTCATTTCAGCAGGTACATTTCAGTATTCAGTAAGTCAAAAATATGTTCCGCTTCAACACATCATTTTCCATCATGATGACCACTGACCGTAAAAGTGTTGTAAGGCAGCATTCACTTTGGAAATAAGTTTTTGATATTTTGATACCTTCGTCAAACCCAAATGTGCTAACGTATCGTTTTCTTGTCAATATTTCCACCGGAAAACATGTGTCTGTGCCAAAATAACATTATTATTTAAAGAAAAAACCATTAGATTACCCAAACTTAATACCGAAGGACATTTTGGTTGTTGATTGCCGTAAAACAAGACGTAATACGAATGAGGTTTGTGAGTGTTTAATAAAGATTATCGTGCAGATATTTTTAAAATGACAAATTTAGGTATTAAATTTAGTTGTGTTATTAGTGTTAATGATACATTATGTAAGTAGTATTTTAAGATAGATTTCGGTTAAATAAAAGGGAGTTACTAACAAATATAATGCGAAACAACATCTCGTCGTAGTACCTAAGAAATTGTTCTAGGTGCAGGTATACGTTTAATATCACTTCTTAGGATAACAAAAAAAAGTTTTGTTTTGTGGTATTTTTGTAATAAGATTTACGAATATTTCTTTATAATAACCTTTGGAGAAATAAAGGCACAAAACTGTTTCGGGATCGAATGTACATCTAGTGAAAGTCTCAAATGCAATTATATGAAATTCTTTTTTACAGTACTTACTCAAATGCCGACTAGAATATTCAAAACTGACATTTTTTTGCCATAATGTAGTCGTTTTTCACTCGTAGAACAAAGTTTGTTAGTGATATTGAATAAAATATATAAATTTGGAAATATACTCGTATATGTCTAATTAGGTAATTTGCATGAGAAGCCGATTTTTCTAAATTTTACTATTGCATTACAACGCAATATGCTGGACAAAAATTTAATGATTCAATGATTACAGTGGAAAATTTTAATTTCCATAAATTATGCTCCCTTTTTTAATTTAAATTTGATTTGAATATTTCTCCAAATTGTATGATGTGACCCATAATTGAACAGAGTGGCAAAAAAGAACTGAGTATTCACCAGGAAGAACACACACTTTAAATAAACCATTAATTGATCCAAATGGCATTCTTCTTCCGCCGCTGCACTTAAAATTAGGCCTTTTTAAGAACTTTGTCAAGGCTCTGAACAAGGCAGCATTTAAATATTTGTTAGCGGTTTTTCCTAAAATTCAAAATGCATTTTCGTCATTTGCATTTAGATTTTTTTCCACAAAACCTCGTTGCAGTGAGCGACGAACAAGGGGAGCGTGCTCACCAAGATTTAATGAAAATTGAAAGAAGTTATCAATGAGTTTGGGACAAAAGAGACTAAAGGCTGGTGGTATAATTTGATAAATGATGTGAACATAACACGATAACCATTTGTAATTTGTGTGGGAGGTGCCAATAGGGGCATGTATGACTTGTTTTTTTTTTTTTTTTCATTTTCATTTCATTTCATTCCATTTATTTAGGTCTATGGATATATAAATCCTTACAGACTAAGAATTGACATAACATATCTTATTTTAAATATCTAAAAAGAAACAATTTAAAGTTAATTCTAGACATACAAAACTGTAGATGTTGAATTGGGTATTCATTGGAGACATATTCCAACTTCGATCCTACATAGGAAGGAAAATGCGCGGGGCCAAAACGTCACGGTTAATACGCCATGTTGAGATGTTGGACGGATTTTTGTCTTCAGAAATTGAAAGTTCAAGAATAGTGAACGGATTTTTTTCTCCAGAAATTGAAAGTTCAACAAAAGTGAATTCCAGAACTTGGTTCCAACAAGATGGAGCTACCTGTCACACATCAAATGACTCCATGGCGGTGGTGAAGCAGATGTTCCCTGGCAGACTGATTTCGAAAAGAGGTGATATCCCATGGCCCCTACGTAGTCCAGACTTGACGTCTCTCGACCTTTTTTTGTGGGGATACCTCAAACACAAAGTCTACAGTAATCATCCAAGAAACATCGTTCAGCCCAAGGAGAATATCCGTGATGAAATGGCAGTCATTACACCGGTGTTGCTGAAGAAAGTTTTCAATAATTTTCGTTTGCGTTTAGAGGAGTGCCGTCGTAGAGAGGGTCACCATTTAGATGGTGTTATTTCTAAAAAATAAACTCCATTTATTACTCTACAATGCCTTAGATTTATTTTAACCATACCTTTTGTATTTATTTTTTAATCTATTTTTTAAACATGCACATTCTGTTGCGATACCCTGTATATTTCTTAATGTATCAACAACATACCTCTGTAGATATTGCAGATTTATTGGCATTTTCTATATATTTTTTAAAGAGATCACGTATAACGTCATTAGGGCGGGCAATACGAATCTTTGGACGAAAAAATGTTTAATAAATGTTTCTGTTATAAAGAACCATATATTAATTAACTAAATGATAGAAACGTTATGTTTCAATTAACCAAAAATACGGTTTGCCAGTTTAAACATTATATGACTAAAGACCAGAAACGAAATTTCTTTTCCCGTAGAAAATGCATTCAAATTCTGCAAACTAATTTTATTTTTTGCCGCCATTACAATTATCAGCGTTTAAATCAATGCGCAAATGGAATATTTAACATTTGAGGCTAATACATATTTATTTGGCATAAACAATACCATTAAACAGAATTAATTAATTTAATAAAATTTTAATTTATTTTAACTTTTTCCTAATGCAATGGCTTTTACAATTTTAATTGTCGACGTAACCACAGAGAGAGACAGAAATGAGCTTCATCGCTGAAGAAAATTTTGTTCGAAAAATCAGCATTGTAAGATTGTTGCTGGAGCACTCAATCAGCATATCTACGGCCTTGTTGTCAGCTGCATCACCCAATTAGCACACCTACGGCGATATGGTTGGCCGGCTTTAATTTTAATCTAAATTCAAAATACGCCATAATGAGAATGCTGAGATCGCCTTGGAATCGATAAATTCGGATTATCCGCCACATTTTCACTAACAGATGTCATGTTTTCGGCAGTGCGTACACTGCAATGACGCACACGCCTGACCACACTTGTAACGCTCACATTCCCTTCAAATTTCTTTATAATCTTGCCAATTTCTTGCACAGCCGACCGATTATGACGATCATAATCACCCCGTAATGCACGAATAGTGCCAATGTTTGAATCACCACTTTTATAGTAAGATTTAATTTTTTTGCTGAGTTCTTTGGTTGCAAAAGATCAATATTCGTAAATAGCAAGGCTTTCACTGAATAAATTACACTTCAAATGGCAGATGTTTAACATCAGACAGCCTTAACAGATCGGCGGTTATAAAATCACTAAATGAATAACCTATATTTGATACGCATCAATAGTTTTAATCCAAATTATTTTCCATTCAATTGGAAATACAGACAACAGTGATACTGATTGGTTTAAAATGAAAACTGCATCATTAGTTAAAGAAGTTATAAAACACAAAATTATTTGAGATTATATTGGGTAAGGCTTTTTCTCACATTATCACATAAGTTTGCCACTAACACCGGTAAGCCAATAAAATTTTGAAATTCTCAAATTAATACTTAGAAAATAAATCAATACTTAGAAAAACAAATTGTAATTTTCACCTCAGGTAAAGATAACTATCTTCAATATAGAAATTTGTTCATATTCATGAATGGCAAACGTTTCACTAAATAAATAACACTTGATATGACAGGTATTTGACAGCTGACAGGCGACTTGCCAGACCGGCGGTTTTGATGTCACTAAATGGATAATCTTATATTAAAATTGATTTGTATTTCCTTAGCGCTTTAGCGTTTTTTGTGAGTTTCAATTATATCTTGTACGATATCATTTCGAAGGTTTTGGCTTGAATTCAATTTCCGCTGCATCCCCTCCTCTCTTAAATTTTCTTTTTAAAACCAAAATATCAATTTAATTGATTGATCACAAAGGAAGATGGAACGTTGATTAAAAAAATGGTCTTTGCGGAAATGGATTTTTATTTTAACATCTTCTTAAAGTCTCTACTTTCCAAAATTGTCTAATATAACAATTTTGATTTTCCTCGTTTGATTGATTGTTAATTGTTGCTAAGAATAACTCCTTTTTCCAACATAGATATATCATTTACAATTCATTTTTTCTTTTGTAAATTCTATGAAGTGCGTACAACTAATGCATGAGCCGTGCTGAATGCTTTGGCCTACACAAAACTTAGGAGGTTTATGAAAATGTCAATTCAACGATGATGATTGTAACCTTCAGAGTTTTAAAGTACTTTGGGCCACTTATCAACCAGCATAACTTTATTTTCTTTTCTCTCTGTTTGTGTTTGTCTTTTCAGATTACTCCCAATAGTTGTAGCAAATATTATCTAGACTTTAATGATAATTCTGTGGACTCCTCCGCACCGTCATCTGCTCACAACTCTACGGCATGCAATGGCGGCACGTTCTCTTCGTCGGTATGGTCCTCCGCCTCCTCCAATATGTGTTCACCTGCTGCTCATGCCATACAGAAGTTGTTCAACTGCAGCAGTGGCTCCTCCACATCGAAGCATCAAGGAAATTATGCTGGAATTGATTCGAAGACGTTTAAAACGCCCAAATCGGAATTATTGAAAAAGAAATCAAAATTTTGGCAATATCTGGAAGGAGAAGCAGGCTACGAAGGAATTGAGACGCGAAAGGAGAACAAAGGAAAGAGGTAGGTGTAGGAGCGGTGATTAATGGTTGTGTAGCAGAGAGATCTTTATTACCAGGGTCATTCGACTTTTTTCCCTCGCTATGAAGATGTAAGATGATATACGATATGCAGAGATGTATTATGAGACACGGTTTGTTATTTTAGCTCCATAAACAAAACAAAGGATATTACAGAAATATTTAACTACATGGCATAGCGGAGATTTAGAGGGGAGAAAATGGCAATAAATCTGTCATTTCTTAATGGTTTGTTTGATTTGAGTGAGATTTTACAAAGCCATTAACAAATCCAAACTGAGTTTAAAGACTGATCTCCAATACTCAAAATATCGAACTAAATACCATAGTGTTTCTCTGGTGTCCAAAAATCAACAATTATGTTTTAAAAAAGAAAGCAGATGCCAATGATAAGTGGAATAACCTGAAACAGATCGGCGTTATGAAAACTAATATGCCTGAGAGTCTCAATGTAAATATAAATAGTTGTAATGATTATTTCACAATGCCTCGAAATGAGAATCTACAATTAGTCCATTTGGAGAAAGAGTAAACAACTCGGAATACCGGGTTCTGTTTGGGAAATTTATCTGCAAATGAATTGTGGGCAGCAATATGTCATATTAAGTCACAAACAGTTGGTCTCCACTGAAATTCATAAAAATCGGGTTTCCGGTAATATCAGCGCATTTGGTTCACATTTTTAATACTAGTACAGCAACCTCAATATATCCTGAAATGTGGAAATGTGTTGGAGTAACACCAGTACCAAAAGTAAAAATTCCTTAACAATTTTCTGATTATCGACCGATAAATATTCAAACTGTACTTTCAAAAGTTGTCGAACTGACTGACCAGATGTATTTATACGGGGTGTCCGTCGGGAAGGTATACTACTTTGTTTTGCCGCCATTTTGGTAAACATTAGTCTTGACCGTTCATATTTGGCAGTCGTTTTAATCGTTAAAACATTTTATCAAAATCAATCATCGATTACTCTGACAATGAGAAAGTTGCGTGCAATTTTTGGGAGAAACAACATGCCAACAAGACACAGTATTTATCGTGTAGTGAATGATTTCGAAAAAAAGAGGGTCTGTAGCTGATGGATCCAGACATGGACTACAACGTACTGCAGAATAAGCTGAAAACATTACTGCTGCTCAAAAAAGTGTTCAAAACAATCCATCAACCTCAATTCGACGCCGTGCTAAGGAACTTGGTCTTAAAATAACAACTTTAGCCACAATTTTGCACAAGAATTTGCATTTGTTTCCATTTAAGAGAGCTTCTTCCACAAGACCGTTTACGCTGCCATACATATGCCAACAGTAACAGTAACAGTAACAGTAACAGTAACAGTAACAGTAACA
>JAHXMU010000205.1:305491-353112 GCA_019455685.1 Philornis downsi
ACAGTAACAGTAACAGTAACAGTAACAGTAACAGTAACAGTAACTGTCAATAGGGAGCGATATCATGATATGATTGAAAACTTTTTAACGCCACAACTGCATGTGGTATCAACAAGACGGTGCCACATCGCATACAGCCAGTATTACAATGGAATTACTGCGAGACCTCTTTTCACAACAAGTTATTTCAAGAAATGGTGATGTTAATTGGCCTCCACGGTCGCCTGATTTGACTGCTCTGCACTTCTTTTTGTGGGGATATCTAAAAAACAATGTTTATGCAAACAAACCAGAAACGCTTGAGCAACTCAAACAAAAAATTTGTAATGAAATTAATAAAATACTGCGTTAAATGTGCGAGAATGTAATGAAAAATTTGCTCAAAAGGGTTCGCATTTGTGAGGCTAACAGAGGCGGACATTTGTCTGATATTGTATTCCATACATAATTGCCGACATTTAATAAAACATTTATCAGTATCAGATCCATTCTCTTCCATTTAATTAAAAATTGTAAACAAACAAAATAGTATATCTTCCCGACGGACACCCTGTATTTACAGCAAAGTTCGTTATTATCAGAATTTTAATCAGGATCAAGGAAAGGGCACAGCACAGTATTGTTAATGATTGATATGATTGACGAAATATGGGTTAAATAATATCAATTAGATAGCATACCGTGGCCTTAATTAGTTTGGACTTTAGCTGTGCATTTGAGTCAATATGTCATGAAATTAAATAAGCTATATCAATTTTATAACTTCTCGACATCGGCATATCATTTCATTTCTTCTTTTCTATGCTCAGTCCCAGGGTGAAAACTCGGATTTACGACGGACATATTGTGATGTTTCGCAAGGTTCTGTATTAGGGTCCGCGTGGCTTTCAATTTACATCAACGACGCCTTTGAACATAAACATTCTGTTGAAGCTAATTTATATGCTGACGATTTGGAATAATTTTATACATATAAACCCATCTAAGTCAAAAGCATTAACTTCTTACTTAATCTCTAGCAGATCTGATACGTTTATGTTAAATGATTCAATATTTCATAATGTTTAGAAGTACAAAAATATTAGGATTTAATATTGATAATATTCTCAAATTTGAAGCCTGATATGGCTTCAGTGGCGGTAGAGATTACCAAAATAAAACGATTGTGCCGCCTTCGACAATAAAATCTACAGGAGGCAAAAATTACATGGGAAGGACCTGTTTTTTGTGATCAAAATTTGGTTTGACGCATTGAATATGGGTCGTTCGACGCACAGAATTCCAACATTTTAAGTAATTTGATAAAAATTTCTATTGTAAATGCCATCTATAGGTAAATAAGCCGTACAATGAGCTGGGACATCCCAGGGCAACTTCGCCATAATAGATTATTTTCACCAAAATTTTAACAAACTCTTGGTTACATTGAAGAGTTGTTCGGCAAAAATATATGTAAATACTAGAATTTTATAATTATTGCAGAATAATTAAAAACTTACAATTATTGTGAATATAATTTTTTTTCTCTGTAATAAATTTGTCCGTGAAGAAAGTTTTTCACTAACGTCTTTGTGTTGTTACACATATACGAATCACTCTGAACTGGAATGTTTCGCTTTAAACAAGTTAGTAAATTAAATTTCTTCCTGTTTTCCCCCCCTTCTTTTTTACAGCCGAAAACCTAAATCAAAATATTGGTCTAAATCTTATGCAAACGATAATCAAAAATCAAATCAAAGCGATCTATCAGAGTTACTGGAGTATTCGTGCAGTTTGTGTGACAACTGTCGCTGTATGGATTGTCAGGTAGGTCCAACAATTTTTTCCCTGAATTGAAAACCACCGGCAATCACTTTCTACCCTTCTGTTCCATTTCAGATTGGCTACTTTGACTGTGACAATTCGGATGATAGCAATTCGGAGTATTCATTCCACATGAGTGGCTACGAGGAGGATGAGGATATTGAAAAGGGAATGGAATTGAAAACAACCATAACAACAACCACAACCAACGACAGAACATGTACGCCACAGCCACATGAGATGCAGGCTACTGTGCCTACATTTCGCCATAGCAAAATGGACAATAAAAATGCCATCCAACATCTAGAATATGAAACGTCCACACGTCATGCAGCCGCTCACAGGGGTGGAGGAGTTGACCTCGCGCAAGTGGAAAGTTGTCACCAGTGTTATGGCTTGGAAGTGGAACAACATTGCCTTGACTTTCATCGCTTGTACAGTGAATGTGGTGACCGAAACCATTAGCCAAAACGGCGAAGGATACGAAAGCTCATATTTATTCTAATGTTGACAAATTTATGAAGAACAAAACTCGTGCCAAAAGTTTCAAAATTTTTTAATTAAGTCAAATGCTCACAAAGAAAACAGAAAAACAAAAACTTATACATGCGATTATTTAAATTAGAGCAAAAAAGAAAGAAAATTATTAAAATAGAACATTCAAAGTATTCAACAAGTGCTATTAAATAAATAAAAAAAATAATAATGAAATAAAAGATATAACAAAATAAGATTTGTTATTGATTTTGAGATCAATAAATATTCTGAGTTAATCCCCAATATGGTGTTTTTTGTTTACTCACAGGATATGCCGATTAGACTTACACACGCACACACACGCACACACAGACAGAATATGCTAACGATTGTGTAATGATTTGATTGGGGTTTTGTGGGAGGACAACTACAAAAGGTTAAAATCTGATAACATAGAAAGTGTCAGGGGAAGTCAGGCGTTAGGCAATTTTAAATAATAGACTTCCTTGTCAGTACAATGAAGAGTTCGTTTTCGAAAAACTTAAGGTTAGAAATATGTTCAATACATAGTACGAGTGTTAATATGAAGCAGATGCTGATGCCGCAAGACAATTTAATGGGTGAGGAAATTGGCACACATATAAAATTCAATATCATAGTGAAAAATAGCAATTTTAAGTGCTATTTAGACGACTAATACTGTAGAAATTATTACTGTTAAAGATTCTTTGTGTCAGAGCGTTTGTAGCGACACTGTTGGTGCAAATGTTGCATCGGCCTTTGCAATCAGGGCGGACTAAAGTTGACAGTTTGTGTCGCCGTCATCTAACAAATCTGCATTTCAAGTTACACCGTTCAGGCGGCACTTACAAGTCTTAAAACTTTTTTATTAAAATAAATGTTCGATAAGGAAACTTTTCGTGCGCTGAGACCATTTTATGGAGTTCCCATTTAAGGACTCCCCAATTTTTGGTGGTGAAATTCGAGACAGCCGATTAAGTAAACAATTAAACAAATATCTACACGAAGTGCGTTCAAAAAATAATGGAAAATTTAAACATTTGGCTGGCAACGTACATTCGACTTTAGATTATTATTTTTTTCCTTTTTTTTATGTTGGTACACTCGTCTCGAAGATATGTTGACGGTTTTACCCACATAGCATGTTTAGTTTGTTTGTAAGAAACATAAATAAGAATCAATAAAATATGCATATTTACATTATTTTGGTTTTGCTGTCAGAAACTTGAACAAACCGTGGACACCGACAATGTTTTGCAATAGTTGCAGAACTGTTCTATACATGTGGTCAAATGGCAAGAAGGTCTATTTCGATTTTTCAATTCCAGTACTTTGGAGAGGGTCAAATAACCACCAAACCGATTATTATTTCTGTTTAACAAAATTGGTTGGCTTCAATATGAAAAATCAAAAAAAAATATTACTATATTAAATATTATTACTTCCTAATGCTACGAGAAGTGAGTCCGGAACATCCTTTACCAGCAATGGTAGTTTGATGATGAACGCCATTTATTCAATCCAGCTGAGTTGAGTCATCTAATTCGGGATTTACATTTAACGAAGAAGAAAAAGACGCAGGATTAGTAGCTTCTCGCATGCATCAGTGGAAACATATTGCAGTTGGGACAGTTGGGACAGTTGGGACAGTAACAATCTATAGAGATGAAAGTTTGGAATTGGCTGCATATTTTGAAAAGAAACACTCTGTACTATACAGTATTGATGTTGGTGGTTTATTTAAAGAAATGTACCAGACAAATGACAAAACTAAATGGAGATTATGTATTGATAACTCTAAGTACAGTTTAAAGGCTCTTCTTTTGCACAATGGGAATGAAAAACCATCCACACCAATTGCTCAAGCCGTTAATGTAAAGGAAAATTACGAATCAATAACTGCAATTTTGACATTTTCAAATACAAATCTGTGGTGCCCTTAAGGTGTGATTGTAATTTCTTTGTATATACGAGGTGTGTTCAAAAAAAAATAAGATGAATTTTCAAATTTCGCGGACTACGTATATTCGACTTTCGATTATTATTTTCTTTTTTATGTTGGTACACTCGTCTCCAAGATATGTTGACGGTTTTATCCATATATCATGTTCAGTTTATTTGTGAGAGGCATAAATAAGACAAGGGTTTTGCGTGTTCGGCGATTTTCTGCTATCGAAAAAAATAGCTCAAAGAAGTTGCACTAAATTTTGTGTAAAAAATGGGATTAACTGCTCAAAAGCATTTCAAATGTTGACAGTGGCAACATTACAAGTGGTACAAACTTTTCACAGAAGGTCGAGAAGATGTGAATGACGACGCTCACTCTGAATGCCCCAGCACATCAACAAACGATGAAAATGTTGAGAAAGTGAAGAAAATTATTATAAAGAATCGTCGCATCACAATTAGAGAAGTTAATGACGATGTCGGCATATCGGTTGGCTCATGCCATGCAATCTTTTCGGAAATTTTGGGCATAAAGAGTGTGGCAGCGAAGTTCGTTACAAAATTGCTGAATTTTGAACAAAACCAACATCGCATGGGCATCACTCAGGAATTGTTAAATGACGTCAACGATGATCCATATTCATGACTTTTGCATCATGATAATGCACATGCTCACTCATCTTTGCTTGTGAGAGAATATTTGGCCAAAACTACATCGTTGTCATGTCTTAGCCACCGTATTCACCAGATTTGGCCCCCTGCGACTTTTTCCTGTATCCAAGATAGAAGAGCCCCATGAAAGGATGGCGTTCTGCGACGACTGAGAAGATAAAAATCGAATCGCAAAGAAATACAAAAAAGTGCAAATTAGAACTGCTTCAAAGATTGGAAAAAACGCTGGCACAAGTGTATTATATCTGAGGGGGACTACTTTGAACGAGATAAAATAGAAATTAATTAACAAATTAATATTTTTTGAGAAAAATTAAAATTCGCCTTTTTTTTAACACACCTCGTATAGTATAGACCATCGTAAATAGCTGTAAATTAATCTGTTTGACTGGTTGGCTGTTGATTGCTATGCCAGGAGGTTTCACAAAATATTGTTGTTTCCTTTGTCTATGGAATAGTCGCGCGACATGTCATCATTACGCCAGAACAGAGTGGCCAAAAGGAACTGAGTATTCACCAGGAAAACAAAATAATTTAAATAAATCATTAATCCAAATGATCCAAATGACATTCTTCACTCGTCGGTGCACATGAAATTGGATCTTTTTGAAAAATTTCTCAGGGCTCTGGATAAAGACGGTGCAACATTAAGATATTTGTTAGCAGTTTTTCTTAAAATTTCATACACTGAAATCATAGAAGGCGTATTTGTTGGCCCTCAGATCAGGAAGCTATTGAATAATGATAATTTTTCACAATGTTTAGTAGAGAGAGAATTTGCAGCCTGGAAATCATTCAAGAGCATCGTGAACAGTTTTTTTTTTTGAAACAAAAAGAGTGAAAACTACAGAGAAATTGTTGCTGAATTATTGAAAAATGGTCACTAATTAGTTGCACGAATGTCACTCAAAATGCATTTTCTTCATTCACATTTAGATTTTTTTCCACAAAACACAAGGGGAGCGCGCTCGCCAAGATTTAATGGAAATTGAAAGAAATTATCAAGGATTTTGGGACAAAAGCATGCTGGGAAGCTATTGCTGGATTCTAGTACGGGAAGCTGAACCAACAAAATACAAATGACGTTCAAATAACGGCATTCACTTTTGAAAATTCATTGAGTTTTAAATAAACTAATGATTTTTTATGTAAAAAACCAATAAAAACATTTTTTTGTATTTGAAAAACCTGACGTGATAGAGAAAAACCAACTACAGATTCGAATTCAGCCCAACAAATTACCCTAGAAAGGATATTCGGTTGCTCCAGTCCAAAATTTTTGTAATTTTGTGGGTAGGGCCAGAAAAGGAGTTGTTAAGTTAGTATTTTTTTTTTTTTACTACTGCTAATAATGGGTAGACATTTAGTTTATCAGTGTCTATACATGAGATGTTACAGGAAGCAAATCAAATTTGGGAAAATTGGTCAGTTTGTGTTAGATATGCCATGAAAATATGGTTGACAGAGTCCATTTGCAATCTACGACTACGAACTGGCAAAATATTTTAGTCTATGCGAAGTTTTAGGAAGTTTCATAAAAATACAGGCTGGCGCAATAGAACGTGCATATTGCATCATCTTTTTTTGCGGGGTAGAAAAGGCGCGGGCGGGGGGGCGCCTACATCGTTGGGTTGGCGGGCTCATGGAGTTTTAGTCGCTATGAATCACTTCGACGGGAAGCGTCGCGCATTTTGCGTGCGCGCATTTTACGAGAACTCTCGTTCATATATTGCTACTAGGCGACTATATTGTGCTGAATATGGACTACGGCGAGTTAGTGAAGCTCCGAGTGCTAATTTAATTAAAATATGGGTAAAGCGTTTTGAAAAGACCGGTTCAACATTTAAACCACAAGCAAATGGTCGCCCAAGAACATCTAGGACCGAAGACAATGTTGAGAGAGTTATGGAGTCAGTACGAGGAAATCCACAAATGTCGACTCGCAAGAGATCGTCTGTCTTACAATTATCGCGACGAAGTTTCCAACGAATTTTAACATTGGATCTTAAACTGCATCCATATAAGCTGCAATTAACACAAGCAGTGAAAGAGTCTGACTTCATAGCAAGGCTCGCATTTGCTAATGAAATGCTTAATCGATTTTCCAATTTTGACAATATCCTTTTCTCTGACGAGGATCATTTCCTTATGAATGGGTTCGTAAACCGTCAAAATTGTCATTACTGGAACTGTGAGAATCCCAAAATCAAACACCAGAAACCATTGCATAGTCCTAAAGTGACAGTATGGGCAGCAATCTCTGGCAAAGGAATAATTGGTCCTTTTTCTTCGAAAATGCGGAGACGCGGAGACAAAACGTTAGGGTTAATACGGAACGCTATGTTGAGATGTTGGACCGATTGTTGGCTCCAGAAATTGAAAGTTCAAGAATAGTGAACGGATTTTTGGAAATTGAAAGTTCAACAATAGTGAATTCCAGAACTTGGTTCCAACAAGATAGAGCTACCTGTCACACATCAAATGACTCCATGGCGGTGGTGAAGCAGATGTTCCCTGGTAGACTGATTTCGAAAAGAGGTGATATCCAATGGCCCCCTCGTAGTCCAGATTTGACGTCTCTTGACTTTTTTGTGGGGATACCTCAAACACAAAGTCTACAGTAATAATCCAAGAAACATTGTTCAGCTCAAGGAGAATATCCGTGGTGAAATGGCAGCCATTACACCAGTATTACTAAAGAAAGTTTTCAATAATTTTCGTTTGCGGTTAGAGGAGTGCCATTGTAGAGAGAGTCACCATTTAGATGATGTTATTTTTAGAAAATAAACTCCATTTATTACTCTACAATGCCTTAGATTTATTTTAACCATACCTTTTGTATTTATTTTTTAATCTATTTTTTGAATATGCGCATTCTATTGCGCCACCCTGTACTTTCATTCCTTGCGTCCAAAATAACAGTGGTCCTAATTCCTTTTCATAACAAACATTTTAATTTGTAGCTGTCATATTGCCGTATGAAATTCTTCAACATCCAAATATTTTGCAATTCTTCTCATCTTATTCATCCTTATCACCATCTGAAATTACCGTAAAAATCATAAAATAAAAAGATGGTTCCAGACTTATCGCTTTTTATAAAATTAAGTTTTCTATCTGTTCAGACCTATCGAATAAAAATCAAAGCATTTTGACATATTGAGATTTCGGCAGATCAGCTGTATGACTGAGGGATAAAATAAGCCAGCTTTCCTGATTGAAGATAAAGAAACGATCCAAATACTTATTTCGTATCCAAATTCATTACATATCAAAACAAATCAACAACAAAAATATTCATCGAATTTCGATTGAGGAATGTTTTGGGGAAATTTTTTGGTTTTTCCATATTGGCTTCTGTCAATGCAAAAATGTAAAAAGTTAACGAAATGTAGATGAATCCAAATTAGACAATCTAAGGTCCCCCTTAATGTTGACAATACTTTCGTACATCCAATAATATTCAATTTCTCCCCTATTTATTTCAAATTCCAATTCTTACACTCAAAGTCAAATATTTTAAATTGTAGAATATAGAAAATGTCGAAATCCGGTAAACGTCTGATTTATCCTGCGCGCAATGAATTTATCGATCGTCAAATAAATGAAAACCAAACATTTCCTGAGATGATCGCTAAACTTGAAACCATCGATAGTATTCTATTGCTGCTCAATTCTGAAGAAGAAATGGTCTTGGTGGCCATATTGAAACATATCACTGAGTTCCTAAGACGAAATGATGATAATGTGACTCTTCTAAGAGAGAAAAATATGTTGGATCTAATGAAACAAAAGGAATTCTTTCGCAACTCTGGCAATGTCATTATAAGACGATTCTCGTTGTACCTCGCAGCTTGCATAGTGCACGATATGAATACGCTGGTAGACTTGGAAACGATCAAGATAATGGAGATAATCAAGCTATGTCTCATATATTATGGAGAAGAGGAAGATGATTTTTGTCTTGAATATTTAAGTGTTATCGCCAATAAATGTCTCGATGATCCGCAAGTAGTGAAAGTGGTTTTGGAGGATACACACTTTGTGCAGAAATTCTATGCTTTACTAGCCAACAGCACAAATCCCGATATAATATTGCATTCCTTTGAGCTGCTGGAAAAAATTTTGTTTGTTCAGTGCTTAGAAGAGCGACAGGAATTCATTGGCGCATCTTCTTTTCCAATTAATCGAGTGTTGTGTGAGTTAACTTCCGAGTTCTTAGATATACGTCGAGCGTCTTTGAAAGTTTTACGCATACTTATTATGGAAATCAATGATCATAGCCTTTTGAACCAGGAAGCTCGCCAAGTTTACGTTTTGCGTCAACTTACGGAAATGTTTTGTGACAACCTCGTGCCTCAGGAATTGAACCTTATTGTAGAGGTTCTAGCCTCGGCGTTGCGTAATGAAAATCTGGCGCAATTATTTTTTGAACTCAATTTATTTGAACGTTATATGGTTTACGTAAATAATGAATCTATGGAATTTAACACCAAATGCAAGACGCTAAAGCCACTTACTGAGGCGGCAAAATATAGCAAATTTCTTGGACGTTTGACCACAGCAGAGTTTACCGAGAAACTGATCAAATGTTTACTGATTCAACAGCAAATTCTTGATAACCACATATTGATGGGTCTGAACAGAATGATGAAATCTTCTGATGCCTGTAATAAAATCGTGAAAGCATTCGACTTGGGAGTGATTCCTAAACTATTAAGTATGTACTACCGGCTCCTAGTAGAAGAACCAATTACATTAAGTATTGTATATTCCCTTGTAATTTCAGATCTTGTGGTTAATACCGATGAGCCCATCAAGACCCGGGAACAAACGGCTGATCTGATTTTAAATCTGCTCACTTTCGCTTTCCATAGAACTGCCCGAGAAGCTTTGGATTTAAATATTTCAAACACTTTATCCACCATCTTTAGTCAAGATGCTCAAAACCAATCAACTGATTTACTTATTTCTCTATTTAACATTATAGAAGCTTTAGCAGGAAATGCTGGATATCGTGAGGAAATTGTCGAAAATGACTCTTTGGTTACCAATATTGGAAAGCTACTAATGGTGAGTGGGAGTTTTTATGGATTGTAAGAAGAAATCCTATATTTTTGCATGACATTGAGAGCTTTATATGACATAGTTAGAACAATCCGATTTAAGCCAAATAAGTATTGTTTTGTTCAACAACTTGTTGTCAATTTGAATTCAATTCCATCACATCTCTTTTATAAATACTCCCGTTCCTGTTGGCGAAAACTGGGACAGTTCATTTTTATAACCTTCTCTCTCCGAAGGCAGTCCCAAACTAAACGACCTAAGAAATAGGACCAAGAAAGTTGGGAAAAAACACATTTCTTTATTTTTCAGCATAATCTCGTTTTAGGTCTATACGCTTTTTCCACCGATATCCAATAATTTTTAAACCCTGTTTATAGTCAGAACTGCCAACCTCTCTTCAAAAAAGGCCATCAACTATAGACATCACCTCTTCATATGGTGGCAAATCTCTTACCCCTGAACCATTTGTTTAGGTTTAGAAATAGAAAATGGCCCAAGGAAGCTAAATCTGACAAATAAGGTGCGTGATGAAGCAATTCAAACTTTAATTCATTAATTTTGGGCATCGCAATAGCGGATGCATGAACAGGAGCATTGTGTAGATAAAACAACGCTTTCTTTTACGCCAAATGCGGACTTTTTTCCATAATTTCATCACCTAAACACTGCAATAAACTAGCATAATATTTGCCGTTGGAGGCTTCGCCTTTCTGAAGATGATCAATAAAAATAATCACATGCGCATCTCAAAGAAACAGACGCCATGACCTTGCTTTCGGATGGGACAGTCTTCGTCTTCTTTGGACACGATTCTTCCATTCCATTTCACTGCTTTCACTGTTCCTTTGTCTCAGCTGTGAAGTGATGGACCCATATCTCATCAATGATTAAAATCAATGGAAAAATTCGGCTTTATTATGGTGAAATACCGGCAAACTCTATTGCTCTATAGAAGCATCTTCACAGCGCTGTTTTTGCTGTATGGAAAGCAAACGCGGCACCCATCTTGCGCACAGCTTTCTCATCTTCAAATCTTCGGTTAATATACGATGTATAGTACTTTTTGAAATCCGTATCATTTCAGCTAGCTCACGCACCTTCAGCCGACAATCGTTTAATACTATTTTATGGGTTTTCCTAACCGTGCCTGGTGTGGACACCTCAATTGATCGACCACTACGGTGTTCATTTTGGCAGCTCGTACGGCCTCGTTTAAACTCTGCTATCCAATATTTTACAGTCGTACACGAAGGAATAGACTCGCCTATAGTAGAATCCACCTCGGCTTTAATATTGGTTGGACTGATAACTTTCAAATTGGGAGATTGATTTACAGAACGGTGACCAATTTTTTCAATGTTTACAAATTCCTTAAGATCGTTTACTTTTGTTAATTTTTTTTTTTTTTTGAAACTCGAAACATGGGTTTTATAAGGCTGCCACTTTTTACCAAATAAATTTTTTCAAACTTCTAGCACCATCTATACGTTAGATTGGTTAGTTTTGGTACAGCTCTCGTATACTATACACAGATTATAAGGTGGATACGTAAGACCCTCTCAACATAGCTAACGAATCTTCTAGGCGATTACTTGTTTCAGTCGGCCCAATTATTGACAGTACAGGTATGAATATAGAGTTTGGCGTAGGAGAGCAACTCACAGTGGATGTTTCCCTGCCAATCAAATGCACTGCAGCACGTTTCTGACCGTAAATCCTATTTTGACCACAGTTTGCGCCGGCTCGCTGTAATTCGACCACGATTTTGTTGCTTTATTTCCTGTGGTACCCATACATAGAGCTACTTTTTATATCCAGGGTCTTGTTATTCGCTTCTAAAATATATGGGCTAGCTGCTTCTAGTAGACGTATAACTGGATTTCTTGATAGAAAGAAGAAACATATCCGCTGCTAGCTTTCTTCCCCACAGGAGGCTTAGCTAGCATATGGCAAGTCCGCTATTTTCCTACCAAAGTCTTGTCTCATTCCTTTTAGAAGGCCTTTATGAGGTCGATTTTAAAATTGATTTACTTTGCATTTGTCCTTCTTTAAGGACAAATCATCACGTTTGTGCTTTTGATGGTATAGTTCTTTACCAAACTTAGCCATTTTTAGGCTTCAACGCTCTATTATGAGCTAAGTAGTGGAATGTCAGATTACTAATTCCGAAATAGCGAGCTGGATTACAGTAAAGCCTTTCAAAGTTTTGGTACTGACCAAATTGTATCGAACATATTAAAATAAATCATACATAAACCAAGTTAAATGAAAGAATGCCAACAATTTTTTAGTGCTTCTTTGGCCAGTTTTATGCACTTAAATTCAAGGGCTTATGATAGGTTTCCATTCGCAGGCTTTCACACACATTTTCCTGTAAGAATGTTAACTGCAACAAGTAAGGCCCTTTCTGTAGCAAGTGATTTTGAAAACACCAGTTCTCCAATGCCACAAAGTGTCGGTAAGAGAGGAAGATATAACAAGGCTAACACCCCTAGTGATCGCTAATTGCAAGGCATGTTACCTTCCAACCCGTGAGTTTTCTCATTGAAGTAATGCGATATGTTGTCAGATCAATTACATTTTTGTATTAGAGTTAAATGCGAGTATTCTGTTCTTTGACCTTAAATTATAATGCGTTTTTATAGTTTTTCATTTACATTTTCAGAATTCCTTCTCCACAGCCATTCTGGTTAACAACATCTTTCGCTGTTTGTGCGTTCTGATAGCGGAAGAAACTGTTCGCCGAGGTCTACTGCAGAACTACATATCCTCGTCCATAAAAAGAGCTCTCAAATCTCTATCCAATCTTGTTAAAACATCTGTCACAAATTTCATCATGCAAACAGCTCGATTTAAAGAATTTATAAAGATATATATCGATCAAGGAGTTCTAGAGGTGTAAGTTGCCGAACAGTTTACTTCGTTCAATAATTTATGGTGTCTTTACAGTCTGATCTTGCATCAAAAACACGCCTTCTGTGTTCCCACCTGGAGCACTGCCATTGACAGCATTTTGTCCAAAACAGCAACTCTAAAATTTTGCATACGCAATCATTTAAGTTTCACTGATCTCACATCGGGCTGTGACTTTTTTGTGTCCAAAAAGAAATTCGATGATTTTCGCGTATTTCAAGCCATACTGAAGGATGAAGTATCTCCCTTACATCCAGTTTTTGTGGTAAACTTTACCAGACCTTTAGCACCCGCGGAGTCGATTGTGAAAATTCCCATGA
Organism: Philornis downsi; assembly: GCA_019455685.1. NCBI lineage: Eukaryota > Metazoa > Arthropoda > Insecta > Diptera > Muscidae > Philornis > Philornis downsi. The sequence continues at coordinate 318,712 of JAHXMU010000205.1, forward strand.
ACTGTTTGTCGGCAGAAGAGTGTCGACGCCATCCCAATCCGGGCGAATGGTGTTATTGCCGCACTCCCGGTGACATCGATTTGCCACTCTACTTGGAGGAGGTCAATACCAAAATGGCGGAAAGCGGCCTGGTAACAAATCCCAGCTATCAACAGAAATATATTGATTTTGAAAATATCGCCAAAAGAGCTAAAATCATTAGCTTAATCGTATCGCAAGCCTTAGGGCAAAACCTGACACCGTTGGACTTAAATGCAACCGAGGAGTGCTCTCAGCATACTGTGAAATGTCACCTGAAGGATCTGGCTCATGAACTACACTGCTCATTCATACCACTGGGCCGCGTTAAAAGTGGTTGCCAATTCGAGAGGGCTATTCTCTTTAAGGCACTGGCCGATCAAGTGGGTTTGCCATGTACTTTGCAGCGCAGTGTTGATGGCCGCATCTTGTTTAATGAACTCCCTTTGCCAGTGGAAATGGAACATGATCCTCACTGCGATCCAAAGACATTGAAGTTTATGCCCTGGCGTATGTTGAGGCCAACCCATATCGTGGACTTGGTGTACAACGTAGGCGAATTATATCCCATACAGAGTCGACAGGCATTGCAGTATTTGCGGTTGTACTGATAATGATTATCGTAATGAAAATCAATGTTTGTATTGTTGTTAAAACTGCATATTTGAAATGCTAAAATACGTTTTGTTCTAAAACAATAAATAAAACAATATGTGATTATTAATTGTCCTACATGCTCTAAGAAGGTGTAGTAAAAATATATATTTACTATTTTTCCCGAAAGAGGGCTTTAGTAAACTATATCTCACGTTGAGAGTGCACGCTAGGTGGCATTAGAAAGATAAGATTATACATAGTCCTGCCATATGTTCTGTTACACAATTTCCAGCGCTTATCGTTCAAAACTTCTTGCGGGAATAGAACCGTTAACTTTTTTTTCAGAACACATGCACTGATTAGTGAAGAATACTAGTCAGTTTGGTTTCAGTTTGCAATATATTAACATGGAGTGGAGCGTTAAAGAGAATAGAGTCGGCGTAATAGCGTTGCATAAGTGCGGAAAGAGTGCTGGCCAAATTTTCGAGTTGCTAAAACCACTCGGAATATCAAGAATGTTCGTTTATCGTGCTATTGCTCGCTTCGGCGAATTGTCTGGAGTAGAAGACAGGCCAAAAAGTGGTCGCCCGCGCGTTGTCCGTACGAGTGCGGTAGGTATATTCAAAAAACTACTCATACGGTTTTGAAATTGCGTGACTCAGTATTGTTTGAGAGCATCAAATATAGACAATAGCGAAAAGAAAATAAACCATATTTTGCACTTTTTCTTATGCAAAAGTAGAAAACTTCGTAGACACAACAAAGTCGACTCTTATGCATTCACGAGCATTTCGCCTTAAAAAATCAAGTGATTTTCATCTGTTCCCGTCTTTCGCAAATGATGACTTCCGTTTACCGTTTCTTTTGGCAATATGGACGAGGGTTTGTATGGGACAGGTATAATGGAATTATTTTTCAAAGGGCAACAAGTTATAGGACAAAACGGTACATATTTGACCTAAATCGGGTCATTTTGACTATGCTAAATAGTCAATGTCATGCAAAACGAATTGTTAAGATTTGTTCTTATTTTGGTCGACTTTTCCAAATTTTGAAGGAAATTAACTAAAATTGCTCAATTTTATATGAATTTTTTCCCGAAATATGCGGAATTTTCAATAATTTCTCAATTGTGTAAATGGGAATGGGAATGTCAAGTGTTTGGGAAAATTAACAAAACCAACTACCAATTACGAATTATCAATATTACAATAATCATGAGGGATATGTTAACTTTATATGTGTCTTATTCTACTTCTTCGTTTTAGTTTATTATTTGATAAATTAGTATAATTTCGACTTTGTCCAATAACACTTTGTTTTTGAACTTCTGAAATTGTTGAGTATTCCATTTGAGTTATTTTTTTCTATATGCCAAAATGAAAAATGTATTCCTTCTTCTGAATAAAACTTTCGAGCATATTAGTTTTGTTGCTCCGCCCAATAATTTAAGCATTTGTTAATCCATCCAAGGAATAGATACACGAATAAATATGTAGCTTGAAATAAAAACGGATATTAAGGCTACGTTCCCGAAACTCACACTTGGATGTTTAATGTGGAAATGTTATTGTTGGAGCGTGAGCTGAGAGATGTCGTTGTATCGGCAGTTTCAGCACAGCCGGATCCTAAATGGCTGATACGGGATGGCAAAGCTCGGGCAGTGACAGGGTTGCCACTGGAGAAAAATCTAAAAGTACACGTGAAGAAACTTAAGTACGCCAAGAATTACTGGGAAATTCTTAAGAAAAATTATGAATAGGCAAATCTGAGGAACAGGGTAAGCCTTCTAAGGCAGCAATCTACCAAGAAGCTTCAAGAAGGTCGATCAATGGACGCTCACATTGCTGAATTTTTGAGCATAATTGATCGTTTACAAGATATAGGTGAAGAATTTTCAGACCATAAGACCATAAGACCATATAAGTGGCGTTTCTATTGGGAAGTTTACCCGAAAGCTACAATGTCCTTGTGTGTGCTCTGGAGGTAAGGGCTGAAGCGGATCTTACATTGGACATGTTAAAGGACAAAATACTGCAAAGAAATAAAAAGGGAATGCGTAACAATACGCATGAATTGGTACTAAAAACGGAGATTAAAAGAAAGAACACCCATCCTGAATGTATTATCTGTGGAAATTAAGGGCATTTAAAGAAAAATTGTTTCAAAAACAAGAAGTATAAAAATAACTCCATCAAATACGTTGGTAGCGGTTCAAGCTATGTTTGTTTTGGGATGTTGCCTGGTAATACAAAACATTATTGGTTTGTGGACTCTGCCGCTACATGCCACATGTCCTGTGATATCAAATTATAGATGAATCTAGCAAAGAAAATGTGTATCTTTTAGACGGTACTTTGATAAAAGCGAAAGGAATTGGCAAAGGAAATTTAAAATTTAAAAAATAATGAAATTCCGTTAGGAAACGTTTTATACGTGCCCGAATTAGATGGATATCTACAGGGCGGCGCAATAGAACGTTCATATTGCATCATCTTTTTTTGCGGGGTAAAAAAGGCGCGGGCGGGGAAGCGCCTACATCGTTGTGTTGGCGGGCTCATGGAGTTTTAGTCGCTATGAATCACTTCGACGGGAAGCGTCGCGCATTTTGCGTGCGCCCATTTTACGAGAACTCTCGTTCATATATTGCTATTAGGAGACTATATTGTGCTGAATATGGACTACGGCGAATTAGTGAAGCTTCGAATGCTAATTTAGTTAAAATATGGGTAAAGCGTTTTGAAGAGACCGGTTCAACATTTAAACCACAAATAAATGGTCGCCCAAGAACATCTAGGACCGAAGACAATGTTGAGAGAGTTATGGAGTCAGTACGAGGAAATCCACAAATGTCGACTCGCAAGAGATCGTCTGTCTTACAATTATCGCGACGAAGTTTGCAACAAATTTTAACATTGGATCTTAAACTGCATCCATATAAGCTGCAATTAACACAAGAATTGAAAGAGTCTGACTTCATAGCAAGGCTCGCATTTGCTAATGAAATCCTTAATCGATTTTCCAATATTGACAATATCCTTTTCTCTGACGAGGCTCATTTCCTTATGAATGGGTTCGTAAACCGTCAAAATTGTCGTTACTGGAACAGTGAAAATCAAAAAAACCAAGCACCAGAAACCATTGCATAGTCATAAAGTGACAGTATGGGCAGCAATCTCTGGCAGAGGAATAATTGGTCCTTTTTTCTTCGAAAATGCGCGGGGCCAAAACGTCACGGTTAATACGGAACGCTATGTTGAGATGTTGGACGGATTTTTGGCTCCAGAAATTGAAAGTTCAAGAATAGTGAATTCCAGAACTTGGTTCCAACAAGATGGAGCTACCTGTCACACATCAAATGACTCCATGGCGGTGGTGAAGCAGATGTTCCCTGGCAGACTGATTTCGAAAAGAGGTGATATCCCATGGCCCCCACGTAGTCCAGACTTGACGCCTCTTGACTTTTTTTGTGGGGATACCTCAAACACAAAGTCTACAGTAATAATCCAAGAAACATCGTTCAGCTCAAGGAGAATATCCGTGGTGAAATGGCAGCCATTACACCAGTATTACTGAAGAAAGTTTTCAATAATTTTCGTTTGCGGTTAGAGGAGTGCCGTCGTAGAGAGGGTCACCATTTAGATGATGTTATTTTTAAAAAATAAACTCCATTTATTACTCTACAATGCCTTAGATTTATTTTAACCATACCTTTTGTATTTATTTTTTAATCTATTTTTTAAATATGCACGTTCTATTGCGCCAGGCGGATGAAATATTAGATTTAATACACAGTGATTTGTGTGGGCCGTTACAAAATGCTTCACCATCAGGAAGTCGATACTTCTTAACACTCATAGGCGATAAAAGCCGATATTACACAATATTGTACTTTTTTTAAAATAAGAGTGATGCCATCGATAAAATGCCCTGAAAATGAGAATGGGCAATCCGGATTAAATTAACAATCTGAAAATATTGCTCAAACTTCTTTGAGCAATATTCTTTTTCGGCAATATTCGGCCAATTTTCTATAATTTTATCGTCTAATCGTTCCTATAGATTATCATAATATCCGCCGTTGATGGTTTTTGCTTCCTAAAGATAATCAAAAAAATTATAGCATGCTCATCCCATAAAACAGACGCCATGACCTGGCCTGCAGACATGATTCTCTCATTTCAGTCCACTGCTTTGATTGTTTCGTTGCTCTAGGTGTGAAGTGATAAATCCATGCCTCATCTCTGGTTATACATCGATGCAAAAAATCGGCTTTATTGCCATGAAACATCGTCAAACACTCTACTTAATCATCCTCACGAAGCTGTTTTTGGTGTATTAAAAGCAAGCGCTGCACCCATCTTACGCACAACTTTTTCATCTTCAAATCTTCGGTCAATATACGATGTATAGTACTTTTTGAAATGCCTATCACTTCAGCTTAGTTGCGCACCTTCAGCCGATGATCATCCAATACCATTTTATAATTTTCTTAACCGTATCTGGTGTGAATACCTCAATAGGTCAACCACAACGGTGTTGGTTTAGGCAGCTCGTACGGCCTCGTTTAAACTCTGCTAAACCATATATTACAATCGTAAACGAAGGAATAGACTCCCCCAGAGTTGAATGTAGCTCGGCTCTAATATTGCTTGCACAGACGGTGATCAATTCTTTCCACTTTACAAATTCACTGAAATCGTTTACTTATGCTGGCTCAAATAAAAATACTAAATGAAACGGCGCCTTGAAACTTATAACATATGCTTTATAAGGTTGCCCCTTTTCACAGAAATATTTTTTTTCTCTAACTACTGGCATAATTTATATTTCAGGTCAGCTAGTTTTGAGAATACCCTCGTAGCCCAAGTAATTAGAAAAAAATCAATCTCATGTACATAACATTGACCAAAATGCCACTGGAGTTAGAAGGAAATCACTTCCTAGATTCGAAAAATAAATTCCAAATATTATGAGCTTAAAATGATATGCTCAAATCCGTCCAGTAATCTGAACATTGTAATCTGCATTTAATAATCTGAAAATTTATGTTGCCTTATCATTTCTATCATCCGTATCTTTTCGTTAGGATTTATAGTCTAATAGTTCCCATAATTAAAGTTTATAGACGATTCCATTAAGATCATTGTTTTAATTTAATAGAATATACTCAAAAATATATTTGCTTTACGGAAACTCAAGTTACTAGCTGTAGTTGTGATGAACGGAATGTAGATGACATTCATGATATGATGGAGGATAAACACATGTCGTTCATATGCGAAACCGTTTATATACTCGTATCTTAAATTTCAATTGCCCTTGGAGCAGCACCAATACGATTCTGGTGCGACTAAGAATCACACCCGTAAGATGTACGAGGTGTGATCAAAAAATAACTGTTATTTTCAATCAAATTATTTATTTATTCATCAATAACTGTCTTGTCCCCTTCAAAGTAATCCTCCTCAGATATAATACATTTATGCCAGCGTTTTTTTCCAATCCTCGAAACACTACTGAAACGCCCTTTTTGGTATCTCCTGTTTCGATTTTTCTTTTATCTCCTTAATCGTAGAAAAACGCTTTCCTTTCATCGGTGTCTTCAGTTTTGGGAAGAGGAAAAATCAGCGGGGGTCCAAGTCCGGTGAATACGGTGGTTGAGGCATGATTGCGGTTTTTTGGTTTTGGACAAAAACTCACACACGAGCATCGATGTGTGAGCTGGTGCGTTATCATGGTGCAAAATCCATGATTGGTTTTTCCACAATTCTGTGCGTTTCTGACGAATTGCTTCGCGCAAACAGCGCATAACTTCAAGGTAGTATTCCTTATTGACCGTACGATCTTGCGGCAAGAATTCAGGATGCACCACGTCATTGCAATCGAAGAAAACAGCGAGCAAATCCTTCACATTTAACCGAAATTGCGTGGTTTTTTCGGTCTTGGCTCTTTTATACGCTTCCATTGGGATGATTGGGCTTTGGTTTCAATGTCATAGCCATACACGTATGATTCGTCATCAGTTATGACCTTTTTGAGGAAATCTGGATCGTCGTTGACGACGTTTACCAGCTCCTGAGCGATGTCCATGCGACGTTGTTTTTGCTTAAAATTTAGCAATTTTGGAACAATCTTCGGTGCCGCACGTTTCATGCCTAAAACATCCGTAAAACTTGCTTGGCATGAGCCGAACGATATGCCAACATCATCAGCAACCTCTCTAATAGTGATTCGACGATTATCCAAAATAATTTTCTTCACTGCTTCCATGTTTTCATCGGTTGTTGACGTGCTCGGGCGACCAGGACGAGCATTGTCATTGACATCTCCTCGGCGTTCCTTAAACCGGTTATACCACAATAGAACTTTTGTTCTGCTCATATTAGACTCGCCAAACGCCACAGTCAACATTTTAGATGTCCTTGTACATTTAATTTAATTTTTTACACAAAACTTAAAGTTTCTTTGAACCTTTTTTTCGTAGTAAAAAATCGAAGAGCACACCAAAACAAGACTAACCTTTTTATCTGTCAAAAACAAACTGACAATCCAAAATGGCTGATGTTGTCAACATATATAACTGACATCTGTACCAACATAACAGAAGAAAAATGCGAAAATCGAACATACGTAACTCACGGAATTTGGAAATAGCTGTTATTTTTTTATCACACCTCGTATATCTGACCATAGTTTTAGCAAGGGGGGTCCTAGGGTGGAACTTTTTTTAGCACCCCCAGAGTTAATTTAGCCTCTTCCCCAGAATGAATGAATAAGCGAATTTATTGCTACGTCAATATGCTCGAGTGGAATCGAATTGAATTGAAAACTGTCTAATACATCATGTTGGTGATGCTTTTCTACATAAAAGACACCTTCTTTCATTTTTAGTTTAGATTTTTTTAATTTCCAATTTTTTTTCATTTCTTTCCTTTTTTATCATTTAAAACTTTTTAACCGACTGACCGGCGATTTGCGAGAACTTTCGAATATTGCTCATTCACAATGACCTAAGGGTTGTGAGCGTCGCTAATCAGCACATCTACTCGAATATTTCAACGTTTTCTGCTGGTAATACCTTATGCGCTGATGCGCAAGTCCTTCTTGCATATCCTTTCATTTGACATTCAGTGTGGAGAATATGCTCCTCCAAACTGTAACTTTATTTAACAAAAGAAATAACCAAAAAGTGCAAAATACATATTTTTAAACAAAAGATAGACAATAGAAACCTTTATTTTTAGTTTTAAGATGTCCACAAGGATTGTCCTACGTTTATTATGGATTTTATTTAGTTTTAAGCAATTTACCAGTAAGTTCCAAACATTCGACTGCTTCAAACCAACAATAACGAGTAATTTCACTTTGTGTATTCTTCATGAATGTAAAGTTGCGGGACAATCACTAACCACTGCTATTCACCGTACACAAGCTGCCCAGGAACGCATCAATGATTTGAAATGCTACAAATGTGATACCATGGATGATGGAGAACTCTGCGTCAACGTACCCACAGCCAATACCACCAATTTCGAACACAAGTGTGAGGGCGAAGAGTTCATATGCATGGTAAGACCACACCACCCACATTCCTATGTTAGATATGTGTGCAAAGTCCTTTGTGAGAATTGGAACTCATCCTTTTGTTAAATTTTAGGTCAAACGTTTCTCCTATACCACCAGTAATGAAAATACCACCAGTTCCCCAAAAATGTGGTCACTGGATCGCCGTTGTGCGGTCACTTGTGAACCGGGTTGTATTGTCATTGGCGAACGCACGAAATTGTATGCCTGCACTTCGTGTTGTGAGACTCCCATGTGCAACACGGGCAAAGGCTCCGCTTCGTCTGTTCTGTTTCGTCGCATCGAAACGGGCATTGGTACAATGATGAGCCTAACGCTAGTGCGATGCTTCCTACGGTACATATCTTGAAGACAGCAAGAATAGAAGTTGTTCGTGCAATGAATGGACCAGCGCCAAGATGAATTATTTTGTTTACTTTACTTGAAACCAAACAAAACACAAGGAAAAAGAAAACACTATCTCGTAGAATTTATTGATGAATTCCTTTATGTAGTTTAAAAATTATTAAAAATAAATAGTGAAACGAATGAATTGATAGTAGATTGTGCTTAACAAGTAGGCGTGTGCAAAGGTGCCAAAACTTCGGTTGGGCTGAAGTTTACGTAGTGCCTGCCATGGACTGCAATTGATAATGCACAATATCATCGTTTTATACATCAGGAGGACATTAATTGAAGGGAAAGTTATCGGGTTGTTCGAAAAGTTCGTTCAGTTAATTCGTTAGTTTGCCATACGTCACTTCTCATCGAGTAGAGTTTCTTCAAACACTATCAAAACTTCCTCCTACCCCCTTTTTTAAACTGTTTATTATTGTTTAATTGTCTTCTCTTTCCAGTCGTGAGTGGTTATAGCATTAAGAAAAAAAACTTTTAAAAAGTGGAAAAAATGAGCCAATAAGAGCCTTTTTTTGGCATATTATGCTGTATTATTTCCGAAAAGGAAAAACGGCAGCTGAAGCCAGCCCAAAAATAAAGTCTGTTTATGAAGAAAACAGACCAAATGAAAGAACTTTCCAGAAAAGGATTCAAAATATTTTCTGCAGACGACTTCTCCGTAACGGACGCTCCCAGATCAGGACGGCCAGAAGAAATTGTTTCCGAGGAGATGAGAGGCTTAATTATTTTAATACCCGTACAATAGTTAGGGAAATAGCTGAAATAGTCAAAAAAATCTGTCTCAATCATTCAACGGGTCATGAAAGAGCTCGGGGATTTGTGAGCATCCTCGATGTATGGGTACCTCACTCTCTCACCGAGATCTTACAACGCCTTACGGACCCGTCAGAAACTGTCTGAGCTTGGATGGAAAGTTTTACCTCACCCACCGTACTCCTTAGACCCCCGGCTCGTCCGGCTATCACTTATTTCGCAGTCTGAGCAATCACTTAAAGGATTTGAATTCCCGTAACGACGCGGAAGTGAAAAATCGAATTGAACGCTTTTTTTCAGAAAAATTGGGCGAGTTTTATGAGAGAGGAATTTAAAATCTCTCAGACAGGCGGGAAGTAGTTATTAAAAAAGTAGGAGATTAAATAATAGATTAAAATAATTGTTTTCTTGTACATAAATTTGTAAATAATTTGCTTTTAAAAACCGAACGAAATTAACGAACAACCCGATATTTCCTAACCAAATATTTTTGTTTAAAATAAACTTCCATACGATATTTGTTATACGAGTATATCGGTCCATACTCCGATATACCTCCCATTTGAATGTAAGAGCAAAAATTGTTTACTTCGGCTGTACGATGATGATTTTTCAAAATTAGAGAAATTAACTAAATAAGCATATGCTGTCTAAAAATTTTAATTTTTTTGTTTGGCGTTACCGAGAAAATAATTGAATTTTGTAAATAATTAATTAAATTGTAGTAACGATCATTTTGTGCCGTTAAAGTAAATCAACGGATTTGTTATAGCCATTGAAGTTTTTGCATTAGCTGCGGTTTTTGTGCTGAATTTCATTGTTTCGTTTGCCACTTCTTCATTGCTTTAATACGAATTTGCTAATACAATAAAATTACCTCAATTTGGCGCCAATCGATCTGAACTATTCGCCAGGAAAATGTTACAAAATCACATTACAGACTGCATTGCAATGGATGTTCTCAATATTTTCATCTAAAATGTATGAACATCACCGAGACTGTTCTACAGTTTAAACAAGTCGTTGAGATTTGTGTACGAGAGCTGCGAAGGCCGTAAAAACAATCAACAAAAATTTAATAGCTAAAGCAACATTGGAGATAGCAGCAACGTTACTAGGAATGCTAGCATAAATTTGGTTGGTGGCAGCCTTAGTAGAGAAGGCAACGAAGGAGTGTCAAATGGCATTGATAGCGCGGGACATTGTAATGGTACCGGTGGTAATACTCAAAACAACAACGTGTTCGATGTTGACGCACGTAATGGTGGCAGTAGTTATATTTGTAGTTGTGGTGGTAACACCGGAGATTGCAACAAAGCGTATCTCGATCAATATTTCAAAGTACTTAGCACGGATATAAAACCTTAGCTCAACGAACAGAACAGGGAGTTGAATGAGCTTTTTTGCCATATTTTATATTTATTCATTTTTTCAACACAATCATAATGACATCTTATTTTCTAGTTCAGCGGAAGTTGCCTAAGGTAATCCCAATTAAGAAGAAAAAGGATTCCAGGAATTTCGAAAATTTGAGACCAATCTCTTTAGAACCGATATTGTGAAATATTTTGGAGCACATTTTGAAGTTTCAGCTATTGCGTTTCATTGCTGAATGACTGTCAATGTGGATTTCGAAATTATAGGAGTACCACTGGACTACTTATTGGTCTTACTGATACCATAAGGAAAGAAGTGAATGATCAAAAGATTTGTGTGTTATTATCCTTGGATTTAGGAAAGGCATTTGATCGTGTTTCTTATGGTGTTTTATTAGATAAGTCATACACTAATTTTAATTTCGACGTTAATATCTGTCGACTGATTTCATCATACCTACAATATATGATAGGAGTCAATATGTTGTTGTCAATGATACTTCGTCTTCTGTTTTACCTGTCCAAAGTGGTGTTCCTCTAGGTTCGGTCCAGTACTTTTTATTTTGTATTGGAGTGACCTGTTTAGTAACTTTGAGGATACCTGCATTCCTCATTCATTTGCCTAAGATGTACAATTGCTCTTTGAGGGGTTATAGCAGTTTGCTGATGTCCTGCAAAGTAATATTAATTATGTGCTAAGTTTGATCTGCTCGTGGATGACGCAAAGTATACTCTTAATCAACATTCCAAAAACAAACGCTATGCTTTTTTCTAACCATGATTCAAACGTGAGTTTATCTGACTGTGGCAGACGTGCTCAAATCGTTCATAGTGTACGAGTACATTGTTTGGGAGTAGTTTTAGATGACAAACTAAGTTTTATCTATCATGTGGATAATGTAGTCCAGCGTTTAAATTATTCACTTCAAAGTTTTTATAACACTTGTATAGCGTTGCCAAGATTGGTTAAGGAGAAATTGGTTCATGCTAATATAACATCTAGCATTCGGAAAGTTCGGAAATTTTTTTCGGTTTTTAAAAGAAATTTATTTACAAATTTATATACTCGTACAAGAAAACAATTATTTTAATTTTACTATTATTTGATCTCCCTCTTTTTTAATAACTTCTTCCCACCTCTGTGGGAGCTTTTTAATTTCTGTTTCATAAAACTCGCCCAATTTTTCTGAAAAAAAAACGTTCAATTCGATTTTTCACTTCCTCGTCGTTATGGAAATTCAAATCCTTCAAGTGGTTGCTCAGACTGCCAAATAGGTGATAGTCGGACGGGGAAGGCCTGGGGAGAATGATGGGGAGGTAACACTTCCCACCTAAGTTCTGACCATCTCTGACGGGTCCACAAGACAGTTTGAAGCCTCGGTGAGAGAGTGAGGTAGCCACACATCGAGGTTCCTTACAAGTCCGAGCTCTTTTATGACTCCGTGAACGACTGACACTGATGTTTTGTTTGAATATTTCAACTATTTCCCTAACTGTTACACGGGGAAACCCAGGAAACAATTTCGTTTGGCTGTCTGGGCCAAAAGCATCCGTTACGCAGAAGTCGTCTGTTAAACCATTTCTGGCAGTTCATTTATTTGGTCCGTTTTTTTCATAAACAGACTTTATTTTTGGACTGGCTTCAGCTGCCGTTTTTCCTTTTCGGAAATAATACAGCATAATATGCCTAAAAAGGCTCTTATTGGCTCATTTTTTACACTTTTTAAAACTTTTTTTTTTCTTAATGCTATAACCACTCACGACTAGGAAGAGAAGACAAGTAAACATTGGTAAACAGTTTGGAGAAGGGATGGGAGGAAGTTATGATAGGGTTTGAAGGAACTCTACATCATGAGAAGTGACGTATGGTGAACTAACGAATTAATCGAACGAATTTTTTGAACAACCCAATATATAGTGGCACTAATAAACAAAATATGAGGAAAATTCAGATGGCTTTTAATAGCGTTATAAGATATTTGTATTCACTGAGACGTCGTCTTCATATTACACCATATGCTAAGCGTTTCTTGGGCTGTAGTTTTAAAAATTAAGTTGATTTGAGGTCTTTGTTGCTTCTTCTCCTAAAATAATCATACTAATGGGTCGTCTTTTTGTAGTAAGAGTTGCACGAATTTACAATTTGCTACCAAAATGTTTTAAATTATGCAAAAGGCACATTCGGCAACACTTTCAGTCTTTTCAGTAAAATTTTCTTTTTAAATTAAATTGTGAGCAGCCATTATTACGTACCGATTATCTTATATTACCAGATTATATGCCGATTAACTTTTAAATTAGACTTTTTTCATATCTTTTGTCCTTAATAATCATATCATCTGTAAAATCACATTATATTTTTAAAAATTAATTATTGAATTTTTATTATGTCCTTTTTTTAATTTATATTATTGAGCAATTTAAATAATAATACATAAACTGCTGCGTATTGCAATTAACATATAATTGGCTGGATGGTTTTAAATTACAAGCCAAATAAATAAAAAAAAAACAAATTACAATTGACAAACATTTAAATCACTGTTACAGCCAAAAATCACTGTTTCGATACATGGATCATGTTGTATGGGAGGAATAAGGAAGTGCCGTCCATATTTATTCTGGGAACTTGGCTCACATGATGTGTACCAAATCTGACTGAATTCAATGTAAATGCTTTGAAATTATGAAGCTCAGAATAGATGAGTTAAATCAGATATTTATGTGGACCGTAGCGGAAGTAAAATGATTGCGTCCCCAATTTTTCTCTACTTTTACAGAAAATTAAATAATATGAAACAGTTTAATGGACAAAAACGTAGACAACTGCTTAGAAACCAGAAAGGAAAGATTGAAAGACAATGCAATGCAGTCTGTTTTTATTTCTAGGCTTTAGTTTGTATAGGGTAGCCGCTCAATTTGTGTCGAATTTCACCAGGTGCTGTGGAACTAAATAAAAGACGTGAAAATAAGTATATATGGTTAAATTGTTCGTTTGTATTGTAGTTGCATTTGTATTGGAGGTATCTGATTGTCCAACATTTGATTTTTTCAAATTATGTCAAGAATTATAAATCAATGCCATAAACAGAAATGAAGAAAAGAGCACTGAATTTCGAAAAATCCATCAGAAGCTTACATACATTTAGGTGTAGCCGACCAAGACTGTAGGTCGGCTGTGATCTTGGAGAAATATACACCATGGCAGTTTTTAATAAGTTTTACAAGAATTCACGAAAGTTTTCGTACGTACAAGCCCTCCAGCTAGACAAACAGACGGACATCGCTCAATCCGGAATAAAATGTCATGAAGTACATTTAGTCAAAATAAGCTTGGACTTAGACCTTAGACACTTCCTTCTGGGGGTTAAATTTATTCTGTATCAAATGATGAATACATTAATTCCTTCAGATGGCAGTATAAACAAATAGTGTTTGTCTATAATTCAGTTTTAATAAAGATTGTGCAATATATGCATCAAGCTCAGCTCCATCACATATAGAAACCATAGCTGCTGCCAGAATGTTTTGAAAATTATACAATCGATACGGTTAAGAAGCCAAAAAGGATCATCCCATATCGAAATAACTTTTTATATTGCTTCCATATAAATGCATTACTCAAAGATTTAGCAAAATTGAATCAGATTCTGTGAAATTGAATAAACTAACACTGATACGAGTAATGAGCTGACTGAAATTAAATCCCATCGCTCCACAGTCTGATATATCGTAGCTGCCATGCAGCAGCTGACTTTTGTTTAATTTGGGTCAGCTGTGCCAACAGCTGAACGTGCAAATGCTATCCCAAAAAAACTGATTTCAGTAATACCTGATGGCTGATGAATGTTGCTACAATAAGAAACTAAAATAATGTGTGTTCTGATTAATATCTAGAGGGTGATCCCAAAATCGGACGCATATATTATGCCAGTAATATAAAAAATAATATTTTGGTGAAAAGTGCAACCTTAAAAAACATATGATTTAAGTTTAAGGCGCCACTTTGTTTAGTATTTTTATTCGAGCCATCAAAAGTAAACGATCTCAGTGAATTTGTAAACATGGAATAAATTGGTCACCATTATGTAATTCAACATTTCCATTTGAAAGGTCTCAGTCCAACCGACATTAAAACCGGCTGTAGAATATTGTTTAGCTGAGTCTAAACTAGGCCGTACCAGCTGCCAAGACGAACACCGTAGTGGTCGACCAAATGAGATGTCCACGCCATACACGGTTACGAAAGTCCAAAAGAATGGTATTTTATGATCGTCGGCTGAAGGTGCGAGAGCTGGCTGTAACTATAGGCATTTCAAAAAGTGCTACTTATAGGAGTACATCGTATATTGACCGAAGATTTCAAGAAGAGAAAGCTGTGCGCAAGATCGTTGTCGCTCTTGCTTTCAATAGAGCAAAAACAGCATGGTGAAGGTGTTGCGGTGGAGTGTTGGTGATATTTCACCGCAATAAAGCCAAATTTTAGCGTCGAATTATAATCGTGGATGAGACTTGAGTCGACCACTTCACACCTGAAACAAAGCAATAGCCAAAGCAGTAAACTTCCAATACCATTTTGTGAATTTTTTAACGGACACCTCAATTGATCGACCACTACGGTGTTCATCTTGCAAGCTCGTATGGTCTCGTTTAAACTCTGCTAAATAATATTTTACAGTCGTAAATGAAGGAACATACCCTCCCATAGTAGAATTTAGCTCGGTTTAAATACTGGTTGGATTGGGACCTTTCAAATGAAAATATTGGGTTACATAACGGTTGCCAATTCTTTCCATGTATACAAATTCACTGAGGTCATTTAATTTTTATGGCTCGAATAGAAATGCTAAACAATGTAATGCGTTGGATCTTAAAACATGTCGTAGTTATTTTTTTTTTTTTTTTTTAATCGAATAAAACACTTAAATTTGCATCATATATTTGAATTTTTTATTGGAATCGATAAATTGGTCTTTGCCATTTAATTTTTAAAGATAATTTCATGTAAATGTTGTCCGCGGCTCCGTCTCAAAATGTCCATTCTGAAGGTATATTTTTCGTCACTTTGTCGAGCATTTCGGCCTGCATTCCACGAATAACACGTGTTATGTTATCCTAAAAGGATAACGACTAACGACTTGACATAACCACACCACAGAAATAATCAAGAGACGTTAAATCGCAAGATCTTGAGGGCCAACTCACAGGGCCAAATCGAGAGATAAGCTGCTCACCAAATTTATTCCTCAACATGTCCATTGTTTCACGAGCATTGTGTTATGTTGCACCGCCCTGATGAAACCAGGACTAACAAAGTTCAACTCAGCCAATTGGGACAAAAAAATCGCGTATCATAACTCGATATCGCGGTTGTCTTTGAAGAAAAATCAGCCGATGATGCCACCGGCTCATAAACTACACCAGACTGTCGTTGTTTCGGGATGCATCGGTAATTCATGTATGGCATGTGGCTGTTCATCACTTCAGATGCGACAGTTTTGCTTGTTTACATATCCGTTCAGCAAGAAATGAGCCTCCTCGCTGAACACAATTTTTCGATAAAACAGCGGATTTTCATTGAGCTTTTGTAAGGCCCATTCACCGAAAATTAAACGTTATGATAGGTCATTCGTCTTTCCATAATGAAATGGCAGAGTGTACTGTACACTTTTCACTTTGACAGATGACGTTTGGAAGCCATTACCAACCAGTGCTGCTAACCTGAAAAACTTAAATCTTAAAAAATCACCCTATATTTGTAAATTCGCATTTTTCATTCAATTGCTCTACGAGTATATTCAGTATAATTGAGCGTGAATCAAGCATTTAATATTAATACTTGGTATTTAGGGAACCACACATACAAATTGGCCGATTTGGCAAAAGTCAGTTATCTCCACATATTATTCAAACGGAAGACTTCAGAAATTTACTGTTTCTTTCTTTTATTGTGCTGTATTTCAGAGTATTTTTTGATACGAGCCAATCAATTAACCACCACCATCTTTATAGCGCCATTCACACTTTACAAGATTTGACACTCTTATTACGAATATGGATCGTTTAACAGCCGAAGAACGCATAAAAGTAATTAAAACTTGCCATAAAATGATTATTCAAACGTGGGCTTTCGATTGAACATAATTTTCTTCAGCGGTGAAGCTTTTTCTCAATTAGTGGTTACGTCAATACGCAAAATTGCCGGCTCGAAGAACCCAAAAGTGGTTGTGTAAAAGTCATTTGCATTAGGAAAAAGTGACTGTTTAGTGCGCATAATGGTCTGGAGCCGTCATTTAGTCGAAAACTACCTCAAAAAGATCTACTGCTGCAACCAATCCAGAGGCGCTCATTTAAGTGATATTGTATTTCGTTCATTATGACAAGCTCCAAGCATTTAATGAATGAGAGTGAGATTTCAATATTGGTTACTACTCCTTTTACTACTAAAATCAGTAATATATAAATTGCTTACACAACATTAATAATGCTTATTAAAAAAAAGTCATACTTCTCTCAATAATTAATATGAACTTGAAGATATTCAAAAACGGAGTGATGAGACACGGAAGGATCCTATTCTATGATACATATTCCTATAGCACCAGCAGATGGTGAAACCCAACCATTATATTTGTTTATAAAATCGTTTATCTAACATTAGTATTAACATATTCGTAATGTGTGACTAACTGGATATTCTATACGACAAATTGCCAACAATTGCCAACGAATTGTAATAATTGGTATTTAATTAAATATACCGAAGCACATAAACTTTCATGTGAATCCGTAATTGAAACTGCAACGAGTATATCATGTAAATTTACACGAGTGTCAATTAGAGCACGCATCTTAAGATTTCTAGGGCGGGAGTTCCCAGGGAAGTTAGTGAGCTTAGTCCACAGAAATCGTAAGTTTAGTCCACACAAGTCGTATTTAAATTGTTTTTAGTCAATAGGATGTAGTGAGTTGAAACGAGATTTTTTTTTACAAGATTTTTCCCCTCTGAAGAACAATGACTTTTTCGACCCATGGCGGGTTGTGTTAACAACATATTTTGTTATGAATAAAGATGAACAGCAGTAAAATCACTAGCCTTTCCATAAAGACTACAGAAAACAGCGAAAATATTAAAGAATTGAGCAATGTATTTATTATTTTGAGTACCGAAATCACACCTGATCAAAACTAACTTACAATGAAAAAAGAATTGCCAAGTTTACTTTCCGTTAAAGTAACTAAAATTAAACATAAAGCAAAAATAAGCAGGTGTACTTATTTTTTCGACCACATAAATAAATAATAATAATACGAAATATAAGGGTGTCCCGACAAGAACGCAAGATTTTAATTTGGCGCCATTCAAAGTGTTAGTAGAAGGTACGAGGTTAGTAAAAATGAAGCGCTACACGAATGAACAACGCATTCTCATTTTGAAATTGTTTTACTAAAATGGTGAAAGTTTTGCGGCTACAGTTCGCAAATTGCGGCTACAGTTCGCAAATTGCGGCTACAGTTCGCAAATTGTTCCAAAAGAGTCAACTGTAAAGAGATTAATGGATAAATTCGCCAACAACAACAACGCGACAAACTCCATTTACCTCAATTCGACACCGAGATCAGCAAATTGGAGTCTCCAAATCCACTATGCAGCGAATTTTGACGAAAAATTTGCATCTTACAAAGTTTAATTGACTCAGAAACTGAAGCCAGCTGACCATGGACAGCGAAGGGAGTTCGTTAATTGGGTATTGGAGAGACAACATGAAAATGCTGATTTTGCCGATAAAATCATCTTTAGTGACGAGGCCCATTCCATCTTGATGACTTCGTCAATAGGCAGAATTTTCGCATTTGGGGTGAGGAAAATCCTTGAGTGATTCACGAGAAGCAAATGCATCCTCAACGTGTCACTGTGTGGTCTGGATTTTGGGCTGGAGGAATCATTGGACCTTGTTTTTATGAAAATAAGGCATGTCAAGCGCAAACAGTCAATGGCGTTCGGTATTGTGAAATGATAACCAGTTTTTTCGGCCATCTGCCCGATGTGTTATTCCATACATAACCTTATTCTGTCTACTTTACGATATAATAAAGTGTCACGATTTTTTTTAAATATCTGTGTTTTATTTAAAATTTAAATCTTGCGCTCTTTTTGGGACACCCTTTATGAAAGTCATCTGCGTACATAAAGAGTTTTCCTGTCAATCCAAGGTTTTCTATACCATTGCGATATATGTTGAACCAGTTTAAACATGTCATAGTGAGCTTATACAACCATTAAAACATACAAATTGTTTCCGGTTCCGTAGGTAGCTGTCTAAAAGAGGTATGTCTTGTGGAGAAATTCCATAAAATTTTAGTTTTCCCAACAAAATATTGTGATCAATTAGATCAAACGCTTTCATAAAATCATAAAACATTCCAATTACTCGCTTACAACCTTATAATGAATTATACGATTCATATATCTTATACAGTTCCGCAAAATTCAGTAAATTCTGATACATTTAACATGTTAGTTATGAGAATGAAAAAATGGACTACATTTTCGCATAATTCAATAGAATTAGGCACACACCATGCGTAAGATAAGCTTGGTTCTAATAATGGAAACAGGTAGCATTGCAACGTCCATTCGGTTACGGTTAGGTTAAGTCAGTGTGGCAGTCTGAATAGACAGACCCACTTAGACTGTGTAGTCCATTGCGATATCGCGGAAACTAGAGATATGGGTGTTCCTAGTTTCCCCGGTTGGACCATCCTGAGCGCCTCAAGAAACTGTTAAGTTACTAAAGAAATAACAGCCAAGTGTTGATCCCCACTATATGCTCTATCTCGCAGTAGGAGTTTGCAAGTGGCTAAGAGCATGCCCACGGACTCCAACGTGGCTGGATCTGTAAAGTTGTTCTCAGTCTTGCCAGCTCGTCTGCTCTGCGGTTCCCTGGTATGTCCCTGTCGCCCGGTACCCACATAAGGTGAATGTTGAAATGCTGAGCTATCTCGTTAAGAGATCTGGTGTCGAGTTCAGGTAGACAGAATCCAGGGATGCTCATTCGGTTACCTGCAATATAAAATTAACCGATATATTGAAATTTAACTTTTTTCCCTGTAAACCCTAAATCGTAAGCTATAATTTCTAAAGTTTTGCATTAAATAAATTAATTTGCGATCGTTCGGATCTGGTGCGGTATTTTCTGGTGCTTCCCATTTATCTTATATTGTATTCCATACATAATTGCCGACATTAAATAAAACATTTATCAATATACTCCTAAGATCCATCCTCTTTCATTAAATGAAAAATTATAAACAAACAAAGTAGTATACCTTCCCGACGGACACCCTGTATATTACCATGGGTAACCTATATTTTCCTAGGTTCATGTTTCTCATTCATTTACACCTAATTTAATATATTACAGCGTGCTTTGGACGTTTAGTAAACTAAGTTCTGTAATAATTTCCCGAAAAGTGTAAATACCGGGAAATGCATTCCCTACTACCAATCACTGTAATGCAATAACAATTTCCTGGAATCCGTTAATTCTTTCATGTAACAAAGAACTAATTTGGAACAATCGAATCTGTTTTGCTAATACAGAATACTTCGGGGCAAATTTGTATTAGTATATCTTCATTAGTTTGACCCAAATCTATTTAACATCTAAGCACTCACACAAACACACTCACACTCACATGCATGCCAACATAAGTGGACCAACGGCGACTTCAACATCATCGGTGGTATCTGTGATATCAAACATAAACGCCACTTCGCCCATTCCACCTATGACTGAACGGTAAGGGGTTTACTATGTACAATCAGATTTGCGAGTAACGGAAAATGGATAACAATTACTTTCTGTGGTGGTAACCAAGGTAGCCACCCGAGTTCTAATAATGTTGCCTTTGACGTTATAGCTGTTATTGTCGTCGTTGCTATTGTTGCTGTTGAGTAGATTGGCAAGTATCGATTTGATTTTCGATTTCATGTCATAAACATATACGAGTACGTATTCCACAGAAATCCAAATATGCACACTCTCGCCCCCCAGTATTTGTGTACATATGAATCTGTATTTTGAAGGATGTGTGCATGTATGTGTTTATGCGTGTATGGGTGTGTTTGTGGAACGTACGTTAATACATACAAGTGCAAAAAACCATGTTGCCAACAGGAAAAGTTGAAATAACACAGCATTTATACGAAAATTATTCAAAATCTCGTGGAAGTTCCACATACACCAACATACCAAACTGTGTGTTGGGTATAGGAAAACGAATGGCAAACTTTATTGTTTCGAGACTTCGAAAACTTGTTAATTTTGTGACGTTTATGATTTTCATAACAATGATTTGTTTAAAATTTATTCCCAAAAAAGATCTTTTCTTTAAATTTTATTTTCATTTTTATTTATATTTTTTATTGGTTATCACCAAACGAATGTTTCAAGATTTCGAAAACTTGTTACTTTTGTGGCGCTAATGGTTTTCAGAACAATGTTTCTTCCAAAAATTATTCCCAAAAAAAGGGATTTTCTTTAAATTTTATTCATATATACTAACATATCAAAATGTATTTTGGGTATAACCAAACGAATGGCAAAAGTCATTGCTTAGAGACTTCGAAAACTTGCTAATTTTGTGACACTAATGATTTTCAGAATAATGCTTTATCCGAAAATTATACAAAACATCTTAAAAGTTCCCTCGAAAGAATATACATAAAAGAGATTTCTTTAAATTTTATGCACGTTTACCAACATATCAAAATGTGTGTTGGGTATAATCAAACGAATGTTTCGAGACTTCGAAAATTTGTTAATTTAATGTGACGCTAATAATTTTCAGAGGAGTGCTCTGGACTTTATCGGCAAAATCAGCATTTTCATGTTGTCTCTCCAATACAGTAGACGCTCAGAAATTAGAACTCTCTCAAATTAGAATCTTCCAGAAATTAGAATCAAGCAACGAACGCTCGAAAATTAGAACTTGATTTGAATTTCAGAGCGCTTTTTTGTTTTATCTTATTTGATGAATTTTTGGCGTTTCTACATTCTTCGCATTAACAAATAAAAATTAAAGGGGGAATCACCAAATTATGCACACTGTTGCTCTATTTTCTAAGATCGTAACGACTATTGCATATTATCAGACCGGTATGTCAGTAGTGTGTTAATGTTTGAAGTGTAATCAACAAAAGTGGTCGTACAAAAGTTTTTCGCCGCTTGCGAAAAAAAAGCTCCAGGACATAAAATACTAAAGGGACGCCTCTCGATTTTACTAGGCGCAAACTCTGACGGTAGTCACAAACTGAAACCATTAGTAATTTGTAAAGCAAAAAAAAAAAAAACAAAATGTTTCCAAGGATTAAAAAATCCACTCCACTATGACTTTTCTAAAAATGCCTAGATGACTTCACGTATCTCCCAACACTGTTTTCATAAAATATTTATAAAAGAGGTACAAAAAAAAGAGTCTTATTTCGTCTATGTTTATGTTTATTTTTAAAACCGTTTTTTAACAGGTCATACGCTTCTCTAAAGATAACAACTTGACTCCAAAAGCTCTTTTGCTAATTGACAATTGCCCTGCGCATGCTCCCATTGAAGAACTGCAAAGTGATGACGGAAACATAGTAACCTATCTTTTGCCACCAAATGTGACAGCAGCTGTGCAACCTATGAACCAGAATCCAATAAAAGTAACTAAACTGATTTATAGAAAACAGCTTTTATCTCAACTTATCGGTGAAGAAGGTGAATTGAAAGATCTTTTGAAATATCATTCTATTCGGGATGCAATAATACTCTTGGAACAGGCTTCACGGTGTCCCTGAACCAAGTTTAAATGGACAAAAAAACCACTCTTGATTTCCCTTCGGCCATCGAAAGTTTCACCATCGAGAAGTTCAAAAACGCAAAAATCAGCCAAATCCCCGGAGCCGTTTTCAAAAAAACACAATTTTAAGATTTTTTTCGTCAAAAATGAAAAAATTCGAGAAATATATATTTTTTTTGAATTTTGATTTTTTTTTTGCAAGAATGTGTACAAACATCTGCACATCTTCTAGGAATACAAAACAATCACTCAGCTTCAACTAAATTTCAATAAAAATCAAATTTATTTCGTGATCGATATTGGAATGAATGTCTTGAATTGTTTGTAAAGCACCATCTACTGGAATATTAATAAGTGTTTGCTTTTTGGAAATATTAAAAAAGAATATGATAAGCGTGTAAAAAATTAATCTTTATTCACAAATCGATGACACTTCATTCGAATCGATGACACTGTATATCGAAAGTAAATGACGGAATTTATTTCAAGTCTTTTTGGTTGAATTATCCAAAAATTGGGGAAAAAATCATTCTTTAAACATGGCGGGAGTTATATTCCCGTACAGCTCTCAGTAGTTTAGTGTTATAATCTGGATGTGTGCCGTTTACTTTGTAATTCACCCATGTCTTTTTGAAGTCGTGATGAAAGGACTCCATAGCTTGTTCGCTGTAGTAACCTAGTCCACAGTCCATTTTGCGGCAAAAGTATGGCACGTGAAAAAATACGGCATGAACTTTCGGAGTGATTGAGATTCGCAGGTCTAGATAACTTGTTTTGAATTGCGAAACATAAACCTCAAATTTTTCGTCAAGGATAGTTGAAAAACACGAATTCACTGCATTTGAAAAGTCACTAAAACATTTGACATACTTCAAACAATGGATGTTACATTTTGCCCGAAGAATATCTATTCTGTTTAACAAAGTTTTGCAGGCATTTCCAGCAAAATCAGAAGCCCCATCTACGAAATCTTTGGAGACGTTGCAGGACTTAGCCCATTCATCGGCATCGTGCTGGAATTCTTTCAGCATGTTGTTATACAGGGTGTTTACAACTCCCAACATCAGATGAAGTTCAGGTGAAGTTCCTGTAAATATGGGCTCGTGGATGTTACTGTGGAAGTTCTTGGAATTAGTTTTTTGAAGGCCTCTGAATTTTCACAGCAGGTACCAATGGTTCTGTAATTTGCGCACATATTTAAATTGTCTTTCGATGCGGTGCACCACGTACACGGAAAATGGCAAGAATGTCCCATAATACCAGTCAGGATATAGGCTAGTTTCAGATCCGTAGCAATGATTGTGTTAGTACATTGCAAATTCAGACAAGACCAGAGAGTACGAACATTCATGTAGTTTTCTTGCGTATTAGAAATAATTCCAAGAATGATCAACTTCTTCACACCCGAATCCTTAAATTTCCTGGCTTGTACTTGATCTTGATATTGTTGTCTCGCTTTCTTGATACCCGAATTGCCATCAGCTTCATCAAACTTGGATTGAATAGATAAACAAATTTTCAAAAATCTGCCACCACCGTCAATACCGAATTTCAAATCCACTTCCTGCAATGCTCTTTTTTTCTTTAATATAGTCAACCAATCCTGGCACGTCATTGCAATACACAAATGCAATACACAGATGTTTTTATTGCCTGGGAATTTTTGGTATTCACCACTTCGCAAAATCGAGACTCGAAAAAGGAATCAAGACGATGATTTAACAAAAACAAATCCTGTCTTAAGTTGGATTGGAATATTTTCCTCTTCACAGCAGCAACTCGCAACGCAGTAGTCATCGAATTTGTTTTTCTTGTCGACAGACCTAAATCTGTAGTGATTTTTAATATATCGGTAGCTGCGAGTGTTTGTGTTCCCGAACAGCTGGCAACATTGGTTGTATTCACGAACACTGGTACTTTTCCCCCTTTTTTCTGTGATAAACACAACTGCCCATGTTTTGTTGAGTTTTCTGGTGCAACTGAAATGTCTTTCAATATTGACGATGTCAAATGTTCCTTTTCTTTTAACGATAAATTATTTTTAATTAGGTCAGTCAGAGTTGAAACGCATTTTGAAGAAGTGCAGAAATTCTTGGTATCCAGTTTTCGTCCGCATTTATTACATTTCCTATGAGCCGCTTTATTTTTCGTAATTTTTCCCCGAATTATGTTCTGTGGTGGAGCTCGCACAAGTTTACACAAATTGCACTCACAAAGTATATTATCCTGAGATCTGGTTGTACATGAAAGTGCCGGGAAATTCGAATAGTCTGGAAAAGACAACGTGGCTTGATCTCCGAAACCTTGTTTACAGGATTTGTACAGAACGATTTTGCAAGTACTGCAAACAGCGGATGGGTATTCTCTATCGTCAACATTAATATTTACCACATTTTTTATTTTGCTCTTCAATATGCCTACAATATTCCACATCTTGTCCTTTTTCTTTAAACAGAACAAACAGACTACGGATCGGTTCTCTTCATGTGTTCGAGCATGGTCTTTTGACTTTCGCGGCATTTTTAATTTTTTCACACAAGCAACATATCTACACCACTTTATTAGTAAATGATTCGCGATTTAAACTTTTTTTTTATTTTTAAATTAAGTGGTCGACTTTAATCGCGAGAACTAAATACATATGGTTTTGAATCTACTGCCCATAGACTATGACAATCAACAAATACAATACGATTGTGTCAACAAAAGAAAATCAACGAAAACAAAAATAATTCTCAAAAACACCTGTTAACAGTACTTCTATTCATTAAGCCGACTTTAGACCAGTGGATATGTCGGCCGATTTTGCGTGTTGGCCCGACCAAACTTTCAGTGTAAAGTGATGTTGGGCAGTTGGGCCAACATGTTAGGCAAAAATCAGTTTTGGCGAAA
Source organism: Philornis downsi (assembly GCA_019455685.1). NCBI lineage: Eukaryota > Metazoa > Arthropoda > Insecta > Diptera > Muscidae > Philornis > Philornis downsi. Next base: position 344,175 of record JAHXMU010000205.1, read on the forward strand.
AAAATCTTAAAATTGTGTTTTTTTGAAAACGGCTCCGGGGATTTGGCTAATTTTTGCGTTTTTGAACTTCTCGATGGTGAAACTTTCGATGGCCGAAGGGAAATCAAGAGTGGTTTTTTTGTCCATTTAAACTTGGTTCAGGGACACCGTGGCTTGGAATGAGTTGCCACAAGAGCTGTTGAAAAATTCATGGCCAAAACTACTGAATTGGGATTCTGGTGATTACGACAGCGATGTTGATTTGCCACTAGCACAATTACGGCACACCTGCGAGACTTACGATGAGTTTATCCAAACTAATATAAATCTCTTGACGGAAGTTATTCCAAATGTTAGTGTCAGCGTTCAGGAAATTGACAAATGGAATGAAGATGCCTTTGAAGACATTTCTGAAAGTGAGCTCAGTAGCAATAATGAGGCATCAGATGATGGCGACGACGATGTTGTTGATGCCATTCCAGGTATATCTCACTTAAAAACTATCGAAAGCACCAATAATTTGTTCAAATGGTGCAACATCATGAGCCTTCTTCATCAAAGCACACTAGCAGTCTGCTAGCCTTGCGAAACGATATCGTCTTAGCTAGCGTACAAAAACCGCAAAAGCAAACAAGTATTACTGATTATTTGCCTAAATTAAATTAATTGTAAGCACCACAATGTATTCAAATAAAATTTTGCAATTATATGTAGTGTTTCTATATATTTTTTGGGGTAAAAAAAGTTCAGAAATTAGAATTACCCTAATTACCAAGTGGTTCTAATTTGCGAGCGTCTACTGTACCCAATTAACGAACTCCCTTTGATGCCCATGGTCAGTTGGCTTCAGTTCCTGCGTCAATTGAACTGTGTATGCATGAAGATGCAAATCTTTCGTCAAAATTCGCTGCATAGTGGATATGGAGACAACAATTTGCTGAGCTCGGTGTCGAATTGTGAGGTGAATGGAGTTTGAGCGACATCATCACTTACAGCTGCGACATTTTCTGTCGATCGACCTGGCCGAAGGCGTGTTGTTGTCTTTGCATCACTAACAGACCCAGTTTTGGCAAATTTATCCATTAATCTCTTTACAGTTGACTCTTTTGGAGCATTATTGTGACCCGAAATTGATTGTAATTTGCGAACTGTAGCCTCAAAACTTTCAACATTTTGATAAAACAATTTCACAATGAGAACGCATTGTTCATTCGTGCAGCGCTCCATTTTTACTAACCTCGTACCTTCTACAAGCAAACAATAACAATTGTTCAAATGTCAAATAATGACACTTCGAATGGTGCCAAATTTAAATCTTGCGTTCTTGTTAAGACACCCGTTATTATTAAAAACATTCTGAAAAATGCATTTGTTCATACTGGGTCGACGTCATATACATTCATCCAATATCCATTTGTCTTCGAAATGTGAGGGTTGGTAGAACCTATATTCAAATTCAAAAATATTGTGAATAAAACCACAATAAAAGAAGCGAAATTTTGACTTTCTTGTCTGTTAAGAAATCATAGATGGACTACTGATTTTTGCAAAATCTATCAATTACCTAAATTGATAGTAAGTAAGTGGAATATGCGAATGTAAGAATATATTGGTGGTGAAATTATCGGATCAAGAGTTGCATCAACATAGCTCATTTACAATTTCATATTGCAAAATTTGAAGAACTGTTGCCTTCGAAAACTATGATGTTGTTGGTTTCACAACATATTTTTTTGAAAATTAAGGTCTAACAGCTGGCAATTTTAATGCTGAAAGATGCCCAAAATTTTTTAGGTGGATACTAATATAGTGTGAATTTTTAATCGTAGTGTTTTTTTAAATCGAATAAAACACTCAAATTTGATTCATATATTAAAAAATGTTGTCCGCGGCTCCCTTCAAAATGTCCATGCGGAAGGTCCAATTTTTCGTCACTTTTTCGAGCATTTCGGCCTGTATTCCACGAATAAAGCGTATTATGTCATCCTGAAAGGATAACGACTTGACATAACCCCACAAGAAACAATCAAGAAGCGTTAAATCGCAAGATCTTAGGGGCCAACTCACAGGGCCAAATCGAGAGATAATCTGCTCACCAACTTCATCCCTCAACATATCCATTGTTTCACGGGCAGTGTGGCATGTTGAACCGTCCTGATGAAACCACATGTCAACAAAGTTCAACTCAGCCAATTGAGACAAAAAAAAATCGCGTATTATAACTCGACATCGTTCGCCGTTGACGGTAACGTATCTTCCACTGTCGTCTTTGAAGAAAAATGGACCGATGATGGCACCAGCCCATTAACCACACCAGACTGTTATTTTTTCGGGATGCATTCATGTACGGCATGAGGCTTTTCATCACTCCAGATGTGACAGTTTTGCTTGTTTACGTATCCGTTCAGCAAGAAATGAGCCTCATCGCTGAACACAATTTTTCGATAAAAAAGCGAATTTTCAAAATTAGACGTTATGACAGTTCATTCGTCATTCCATGATGAAATGGCAAAGTATACTGTACAATTTTCACTTTCACAGATGACGTTTGGACGCCATTACCAACCTGTGCTGCCAACCTGAAAAACTTATATCTTAAAAAATCACCGTTAGAATCTTTATGAGATCGAGATTGAAGATACCGGGAGATATCCGCAATGCATTTGTAATATAAAGAGTGTAATAAAAATAAAAAAAACATTATTTTTGCTTGACATTGAAGGATTTATTTAACGTAGTTCGAATGAGCCAATTTAAGTCAAACATACACCGTTTTGTCTGATAAATTGTTGCACTTTTGAAGATAATTCCATTATCAAACCCTTATGCAAACCCTCGTCCATATTGCCAAAAGAAAAGGTAAATTTTTCATCAGCAAAATCATTCGCCATAGACAGGAAAAAGTGGTGATCATTTGCTGCCAGGAGCGAGCTGGAAGCACCTCCCAATCAAACTCCCGAAGCTTCTGGTGAATCATTTCCGATGTGTGGGGTCAAAAGATTTACCGGAATTCAGATATAACCGTTGGGTTTGCCATAACTAAACAACTTGCCATCACCCGTCACAATCCGTTCCAAAAATGGGTCGATTTCGTAGCATTTTGGAAGAGATTCGCAAATGAAAATTAGATTCATGAGTTTTTTCTTGCGTTAACTAATGAAATACTCACACATAGAGTGTCTTGTTATATTCAGCCTTATTCGGATGGTTCCAAACAATGTTTATCTCCCCGCCTTTCGAAGCTGTACTTTCATAACAGTCGGACTTGATGATTTACATTATTCTGTTCATATTTTCGACCATTGCCCTTCCAACTTGCCCTTTGAAACTAAAATTGCGCAGGCGTATAAAGTCTGTTCACATTTTTTTTTTTCAGTCAACTGGCTTGCGAAAAGGTCTAAAATTTGCCGAAATTTTGTTGGAAATGTCTTCGATAATAATTTGTAAGATTCGTTACAAATATAATGATAATTACATATATCACGATATTTTTATTGAATATTTGAAAACCTATTGTGGGAACATTTTAACCAATTTCTAGAAAGAGTGGATAAAAGACTTCATAAAATTATGAATTGGCCGTAAAATTACCCTGACCGTACTTCTCTATTCCTTCGGAGAAGAATTGCCTATCGTAAATGTTGGTTAAAAACTAACAATAAATATATTAATTATATTTATTTTTCGCTATCATTGTCGCTTTCCCTGAAACTATATACGCTGCGTTTTTAAAGTCGAAATTTTATAATCAATTTATATGTATTTTCGGCAAATTCATAATTTTGTGCGTTTTTTAAAAAGTAATCTCTATTAGTTATGATAAATAATTGATAATTGAAAAATGATATTAAAAACAAAACATTTACTTAAATCATTTTACAATAATAGTCGATAAATGAATTCAAAAACTGTCATCCAAAAATGTTTGCAACTTTCCCAGTTTTAGATAAATTTGCAAAAAGTGGCAACAATGGCAATAATTCAGATACAAAATCACTTACATAAATATATACATGCACTATGCATTTTGCATGGTTTGGTTGCTGTGTTTGTGTGTGGTTGCTGCGTGTGTATGTAAATGCTGTGCACATGGCTGATTCGTTTTGTAAATTTGCTTTGATTTTAAATTAACAGTTTTCCAGTGCTTTCATGGGTGAGATTTTTGATCAAAGCTACAACAACATCAATTACAACAACATCCAATGAAAGAATTGCAAAAAAAAACACACAAATGTCGAATATTGAGTTGATTATGACAGTGAGACAGTGATGTGAATGATTCTATAAACGATTTTAAATTAGATTTCATATTTGTAGCGACGAATTAGTTGTAGGCATGAGCAGTGTTGCCAAAACGGAAAGTATTAGGTGGTTCTGGCAGTTCTTTTTAAAAAAAAAATCAAATTTTGTTGGCAATTTTTTTAACCAATCACGCCCACTTTCAATATTCTTCGTAAAAAACGATTACTAAATCTTCCTTATTGGGAACAAATTTTAATGATTTATAGCGAGAACGAATCTGCAATTATAACTACATTCGAAGAATGAAGCATTCAAGTCAACAAATAATTTTCGATCAAATGTATTTCAAGATCTTTTTTAAGTCGATTGCGTTATGTCCGTCTTTCTGACTAGCCGGCTAGCTGGCTGGTACATGGAATAATTGTTGTAAATCTTTATAAAACCTCTTCAAACTTGGCATACCTTAATACGAGGTGTGATAAAAAAACGGGTTTTTTCATATTTCGTGAGTTACGCATGTTCGATTTTCTCATTTTTGTTCTGTTATGTTGGTACACATGTCTGTTATATATGTTGACAATATCAGCCATTTTGGATTGTCAGTTTGTTTTTGACAGATAAAACAGTTTGTCGTGTTTTGGTGTGCTCTTCGATTTTTTACTATTCGAAAAAATGTATCAAAGAAACTGTACTAAGTTTTGTGTAAAAAATTAAATTAATTTAACTCGAAATTAAATGTGCAAGAACATTTGAAATGTTGACTGTGGCGTTTGGCGAGTCTACTATGAGCAGAACACAAGTTCAATTGTGGTATAACCGGTTTAATGAAGGCCGAGAAGATGTCAATGACGATGCTCGTCCTGGTCGCCCGAGCACGTCAACAACCGATGAAAACATTGAAGCAGTGAAGAAAATGATTTTGGATAATCGTCGAATCACTGTTAGAGACGTTGCTTATAATGATGGCATATCGTTCGGCTCATGCCAAGCAATTTTCACGGATGTTTCAGGCATGAAACGTGCGGCAGCGAAGATTGTTCCAAAATTGCTAAATTTTGCATGGACATCGCTCAGGAGCTGTTGAACGTCATCAACGACGATCCAAATTTCCTCGAAAAGGTCATAACTGGTGACGAATCATAAGAGTATGGCTATGACATTGAAACCCAAGTCCAATCATTCCAATGGAAGCGTCCAGAAGACCGAAAAAAGCACGTCAAGTTCGGTCAAATGTGAAGGTTTTGCTCACTGTTTTCTTCGATTGAAATAGCGTGGTGAACCATGAATTCTTGCCACAATGTCGTACGATCAATAAGGAATACGCACAGAATTGTGGAAAAACCAATCATGGATTTTGCACCATGATAACGCAACAGCTGACACATCGATGCTTGTGCGTGAGTTTTTGGCCAAAAACCAAAAAACCGCAATCATGCCTCAACCACCGTATTCACCTGACTTGGCCCTGCTGACTTTTTCCTCTTCCCAAAACTGAAGACACCGATGAAAGGAAAGCGTTTTGTTACGATTGAGGAGATAAAAAAAATCGAGACAGGAGCTTTTGGCGATACCAAAAAGCGCGTTTCAGAAGTGTTTTGAGGATTGGAAAAAACGCCGGCATAAGTGTATTATATCTGAGGGGGATTACTTTGAAGGGGACAAGATATTTTTTGATGAATAACTAAATACTTTTTGAAAAAATTGAAAATAACGGTTATTTTTTTATCACGCCTTATTCACACAACCTAAAGAATGTGACGTCAGAAGAAAATCGCTATTATGTGGACGCGCTATGTTTACCCTGTGCCTCAGCTTGGCTCATGATGTTTAGGTTATAGCAGAAACGACTAGCACTTACAGCTGGCGCCGTCTATTGTCAAACAGAGGGAACTTAGTTGCGTACCTAATAATTTTTTTATATTTCTTTAATAAATATTCTTAGTATATATATATTGTTTAATGTTTTTGATATGTTCGTGGAATGTAATTGTAACAAAAGTTACATGATTACATGAACAAAATAAAAAATATGTCGGGCTTAAACATTTCAGTATTAGACATGTTAATATTCTCGGTTAATATTCTCGTGATGATAAAATTGGATAAGTTCTATTTGGTTTTTCCACATCAGCGGTATTGGCCAACTTTATTCAGCGAAGGTTTCAGTATTGACAAAAAAAATGTTGCCGATGCAATTCATAGGATGAATGAATTCCATGGATGATTTTAAGGGGTTAAGTGTTTCCCATCACCGAATAGAATTCCGGAGTGGCATATTGAAGAAACAATTTAGAATAGGATCCCATTATTCGATTTAATTTCGTTGGTCTTGGGAGATAAATTTTCCTTAATTTGCATAAGTATCGGGTGGTTCGGAAAGTTCGTTCGGTTTTTAAAATTTAATTTACAAATTTATTTAAGTTAAATAACTTAAAGTTGTTATTAGTTAGTTCAACTAACTATTAAAGCCAAAATCTTTATTGAAAACTGTTGTGCTTATTCATCTATTACATATTTCACAATTTAAATTTTAACAATTTGGTTTTATATTTCTTAATAAATTTCCTAATAATTTCACAGGCATTGTTTTATTTCTCAAGAATTGAATTGTGGTTTTACACGTAAGTATTTCTACCTCAGCAGACATATCGTGAGCATTCATTTTAACAAGAAAAACAAATGAACAAAATTGCTTAAACAATGGGGATATTTAAATACAAAGGAAACACTTTTTGTGCGTTAACTTATACAAGAAAACAATTATTTTAATCTATTACATAATCTCCCCCTTTTTAGTAACTCCTTCCCACCTCCCTGGGAGCTTTTTCATTCTTTTCTCATAAAACTCTCGTGGCTTTTCAGAAAAAAAAAAAACGTTCAATTCGATTTTTCACTTCCTCGTCGTTATGGATATTCAAATTCTTTAAGTGATTGCTCAGACTACGAAATAGGTGATAGTCGGACGGGACAGGGTCTGAGGAGGGGGGTGGGGTAAAAGTTCCCAGCCAAGCTCTGACAGTTTCTGACGGGTCCGCAAGGCAATGTGAGGATGGGCGTTGTCATAATGGAAGATGACGTCTCCCCTATTAATGAGCCTCGGCCGTTTTTATTCCCATTTCGCCTTTAATTTATCTAATGTTGCGATATAGTAGGCCCCATTAATAGTTTGATTTGTTGGGAGAACTTCACGAAAGACTACTCCATTGACACCCCACCAAAGCGACCACATTACCTTCCTGTGGTGAAGAAGGCCTGCTTTAGGGGTAAATTGAGGAGGTTTATTTGGTTTCCCCCATGATCCTTTCCACCTCACATTGTTGTAGACCCCGACTATTTCCCTAATTGTCGCACGGGGATTAATAATTTTTAAATCTTTCTTTCTTTTTTATCCTTAGGTTACCGCAGACGTCAACGCGATTCAGTCGGTTGGCTTCGGTGAGAAAGTAAGGTATCCACAGACAGTATTTTAGCTATTGTATTAACTGTTGCACGGGGATTAACAATAATTAAATCTCTCACCTACTTGGAAACAATGTCTTTTCCGTTACGGAGAAGTGGCCCGTAGAAAATCTTTTAAATCATTTCTGGCAAATTCTTTCACTTGATCAGTTTTCTTCATAAACAGACTTTATTTTTCGGCTGTTTTCAGCAGCAGTTTTTCCTTTTCGGAAATAATACCTAAAATGCCCTTTTTCGTTCATTTTTTCCACTTTTTAAAACAATTTTTTTAAAAAGCTATAACCACTCACGACTAGAACGAGAAGACAAGTAAACAATAGTAAACAGTTTAGAGAAGGGATGAAAGCAAGTTATGATATTGTTTGAAGGAAATCTACGTCATGAGAAGTGGCCTTTGATGAACTAACGAATTAACCGAAATAACTTTCCGAACAACCCAATAATTAAATTCAAAATTACTTCCATTAAAATCTTTCAAATGCCACTTTTTCCGTCATAATTTTTAATTTAATTTTTATTTCCATTAAAATCTTTCAAATGCCACTTTTTCCGTTATAATTTTTAAAACTATTTTCCACGGTAATTGTTAACGAATATTTGCATTTTAAAAAGGAAAAAAAAAACAACATGAAAGAAGTACAAAATTCTCTCCATACCCACAACGTCAACCACATTGTTGACAATCGACAGCCACACGCGCTCTTAGGGTGACATTTCCCTTCATTTTGCTCGTTCCGTTTCCTTGTTCTACTGTGTGTGAGAAATGCATAATTGGCACTTATGTCCTTTTCTTCTATATTTGCTGCCATTTGATTATTTGGATTTTATACACCAGATAAAATACAAAAATGGTTCATTTCTATACCCAACGAAAAAAGTGGTATAAAAAAAGTGGCATGAAAATTTGTTCGATAAAAAGTCACATAGATGGTGGAGTAATGAATATTGTCTTAGAATCGTAGAAAGTCGTATGTTCTAACTAAGTCATAGTTATTTTTTTTTTTTTTTTTTTTGTTGTAATATTTGAGTTCAAAATGTAAAAGAAAATGTGTACAAGACAAGCATTTTCGCTCTTTATTTGTTGTTATTTCCTGGAGTCTATGAAAAGAAACAGGACCAATGTGATAAATTTTCAATAGGCGGAGTGCTTAAGTAATAAATATAACCAGTAATAAGAATAACCAGTACAGAAATTTCAGGCTGGTAAACTGACTTACGTATACTCTCACCCGACGTCTTTTTGTATTACTGCAAAAAA
>JAHXMU010000205.1:368084-383692 GCA_019455685.1 Philornis downsi
TATACTAGTGGACCCGGCAAACTTCGTTTTGCCTTCAAAGTTGTTGTTTCGGCACAATTCGTAGTTCAAGAAAGAAAATAAAAATATAAATTCGAATTCATTTAAATCAGTGATAAATTATTTTTATTGTAATGCTTTGTGGTAAACAACATTTGTTGTTTTTCCATTTTCGGTGTAAATATACAAAAGCGATGGTTTGCCAACGCGCGAACAGGCTACATACAACTGTCCATGTGAGAAAATGGAACCATGGGAGACTCTAAATTCACTCCACAAATTCCTAAGGATTGGCCTTGCGCCTTATTAATGGTAACCGCAAACGCAAGGCGAACAGGAAACTGAAGTCGTTTAAATTCAAATGGTAGATCAGAGGGAATCATTGGGATGAGTGGAATGAATACATCTGTGCCGTTGAATTTTCCAGTTAAAATAGTAGCTTCAATTACATAAGCCATCAACCTTTTAATAGAAAGTCTTGTACCATTACACAAACGGTGTTGATTGATATTGCGAAGCATTATAATAGTTGCTCCAACTTTCAATTGAAGATTATGCGGAAGCAATCCTGGTAAGCCCAACGAATTCAAAAATTCTGTTGAATAATTCACAACATGTTCTTCATTGGTAACAGTATCGACAGACTTGTACGACACCAATTCGCCAGGAATCTTTGATTGCATAGCCATGTTTAATTCACTAACATCTTTGTTCTTTGCGGCTAAAATTGCTCTGTCACTCAACCATGCATGGCATGTATATTGTTGTGCAATGTTAGTGAAAACGCTTTCAATCAATTCCTCTTTTGACTGTACGAAACGGCAAAAATCATTTGGCAATGTTATCTATCCAGTGTCATCAACAGGAATTGCACCATTCCCAATTTTCAGCAACTGGTTAGAGAACTCCTCAGCAGATGGATCATTCTGCAACCGAACACGAACGTTGGTAGTAAGTTTCAATGTTTTAACAAATTTCCATAAATATGAAGACTTTAAGCAAGCGTTAATTTGATCGGCTGCTGTTGATCTAGGAATGAATGGTAATGTTTGCCTAAAATCACCTGACAATAAAATCAACGCACCACCAAACAACTCTGAATTACCTCGGAGATCTTTCATTGTTCTTTCCAAAGCTTCGACAGATTTCTTATTCGCCATAGTGCATTCATCCCAAATAATGATACCGCAACTTTTCAATAATTTTGCCGTTGCAGATGTTTTTGAAACGTTGCATGTCGGTGTTTCATTAACTTAGTAATTCAATGGCAATTTTAAAGCAGAATGTGCGGTCCGGCCACCATCTAACAAAGTGGCTGCAATGCCAGAAGACGCCAATGCCAATGCAATTTGATTCTGGGAACGTATTGTTGCCAACAACAATGAAATTAAATAAGTTTTTCCGGTGCCTCCTGGTGCATCCAGAAAATAAAATCCACCGGCTTCACTATTGACAGCTTGCATAATAGTATCGTACGCCTTTTTTTGGTTCGCATTCAATGTTGAAAGTTTTGCGTGAACAATAGCATTTAATGCGTTGCGATCGTATTGTTGTTCACGTTGCAGTTCTAAGTCAAAAATGTCATGCATTGCACGATTAGGTGATGGCATTGACAATTGTGCTAATAGCTTATTAGCAATCGACAAACAGAAATCTTCAATGCAAATCAACGCTTCATTGTAAATTTCTGGCGTGAAATCCATTCCCGGATTACGATTTTCTTGACGCACTCGAAACAGTATATTTTCCGATAGGCAGTCTTGAAATTTTGTCCACAGTTCAGATGGATTCGATGGAAAACAGGTAGACAAAATAATTGCAAACAAAGCTCGAATTTGATAAGGATGAGCAACAACTGCTGCGTCTGCAAGTGTTTGTTCCCAATGAATATCGTTTTCCAATAAATTAAGCTGTTGACACGCTTGTCGACATGTCGTACACAGAACTCCATTGACTGTCCTTAAGTGTCGAAATGATGTTGGACCACGTACGTTTATTAACAGCAAACGTAAACAAAAACACTCAGCATTATTTGGGTGAACAGTATAAATACGCCCCAAAGCATTACTTGAATGATGTTCATCAACACGTTTTCCTTTCTTGCGCTGTTGGAACTCCTTTTTTGATACATTCCAGGTAAAATACGTTGGCACTTCTGTGTACAATAATGTTTTGGCAAAAGCATCAACTTCACACAATTAAAAAAATGCAGTTAGAGTTGTATGAGATGGTGATAGAGCTCTCTGTGCAGCATTTTCGGTAGTGAAATGCACACGTTAGCCACTTTCAAGATGAACAGCTAAATGAACAACAACTGGATATCTCTCGTGAATTTGAAATGAAAAAATACGCCAAATCGCTTTATTACTGCTAATGTAACGCCCCATTTGATACAGATGTATTTCGTCATTTCTATTTGAATCAGTTGATCCATACACGCCCATATCACTACCTTTATTTACATACTTGCAAATGTATTTAATGGACTTGACAGAATTGCAGTATTCGACATTAATATGAGCTTTGAATACTTTCGACAATAAAGGTGAATAGGGCACAACCCAACGGTTACCGACGACAACATTTTGTTTTTTTTACTCTTATGGTAATTGATCTACCATTATCTTGAGTTGATCGACGACGATATAATGGGTAACCATCATTTCCAGTGATTGTATCCGAAACCAAAGCTCTTGGATAACGTTTACTGCATTTTCCATCAAGCATACATGGTGAGTTAATATTGAATGCTCCACATGGACCGTGTATCATATTTTGCACAACAACACCATATAATTCAGGATCACTTATTCGATCTGGAATTTCAGCACAAATCACATTGGCAACTTCATCCGGTGTGATTTTATTCTGTAACCATATTAATATGTGAGCGTGTGGCAAACCACGCTTTTGCCACTCCAGAGAATACATCCAGCACTTGACTTCACCAAACACTTCAGATTTCACTATAAAATCCATTTTTGCTTAAAAACACGGGCAGTGATATCATGGCGGTCAACTGGAATTTGGCCAACAAATAAATTATCTTTGATGCCACTCCATTTCGGATTACACGTAAATGTTATAAATAAATCTGGTCGACCGTCATTGCATCCTGCGCCTACTCATGCATATGACGTGGGCTGCCTGTGTACGTTGAAGGCAAAATGGTAATTTTCCCAATATCATTAACATTACCGTCATTATTTATAGCATCACGCAAATGAATATACTCCTCCAATTTTAGCGTACATATCAACAACAAATTGATGGAAAAGTCTACGACAATGAAAAATATGGTTAGTATCATTTTGACGGACCATAAGACGATATGCATAATAATTCATTGAGCTAACTTTTTTATCACTAAATTTTATGACTAAATACAGCCACTAAAATGACTGTAATTCATGAACCAATACAAATACAGAAAGCGTTCATACATAAAAACCTTGGTATTAACTTCAGCTTTAATATGCACTTTGCAGAAACAAAATCGGTTCACGCATTCCAGAGAACATCAATTACTAACACAATGATAATTATTTTTATATATATAGAAGATATATATATATATATATATATATATATATATATATATATATGATAACTAAATGACGGCGAAAAATTGCGGTGACTTAGCGACAAAAAGAATTTTGACAATCCGATCAGGCCGCATCTTTAAAACCTTTACCCGATGTAGTGAAGGTAAATTTCGCATGATACGACAAAAATGTAACAATTTTGACCCATTAAGCATATTTGTCTGTCTGGCTGTCTACTGTTTGGTATATGCAAAACAAAAACAATTTCCCTTGCATCCTATGAATGCGATATGGGAGAGCTTCTCTCATTCAGTGGGCTTGCACGCATTCTATTTTTAGATTCACTCAATGGGACCTACAGTTTATTGACGATGCCGAAAGTCACAGTTTAATAAATATTCATCATACTTGGCTATTACTCGATTACATGAAGTGTTTGTCAGATACATCGTGCTGACCGCCGCTCAACTAATGACAGGTGACGTATGCGGAATTGAACTCGGGATCAAGCGAACGCTAATCATGCGTACTAACCATAGCGTTTCGCTCGGTCAGCTGGTAAACTGCGAAAGCTGTAATGAAACTCCCACACACCACATTTTTAACCGGTAATTGTAAATGGGCTATACCGACCCGTATCTTTCATTCATTTGCACTGCATTTCGGGATAACACATACGAGGTGTGTTCAAAAAATAAGATGAATCTCCAAATTTCGCGGGCTACATACATTCGACTTTCGAGTAGTATTTTATTTTTTTGTATGTTGGTACACTTGTCTCGAAGATATGTTGACAGTTTCGTCCATATAGCATGTTTAGTTTGTTTGTGAGAGGCATAACTAAGACAGGTGTTTTGCGTGTTCGGCGATTCGGTTTTATCTCCTTAATCGTCGCAAAGCGCCGTCCTTTCATGGGTCTTTTCAATTTTGGGAACAGGAAAAAGTCACAGGGGGCCAAATCCCGTGAATACTGTGGCTGAGGCATGACAACGGTTATTATTTTTGACCAAATAATCTCTCACAAGCAAAGATGAGTGAGCAGGTGCATTATCATGATGCAAAAGCCCTGATTTTTTTCCACAATTCCAGGCGCTTTTTTCTGTATTGCTTCACGCAAACAGGGCATAATACTCCTTAGGTAATACTCCTTATTTGCCGTACGACCTTGTGGTAAAAACTCCTGATTTACTACGCCATGGCAATCGAAGAAAACAGTGAGCAAAACCTTGTAATTTGATCCAACTTGGTGTGCTATTTTTTGTTTTGGTTCTCCTGGACTCTTCCATTGGGACGATTGGGCTTTGGTTTCGATCTCAAAACCCTATACCCATGATTCGTCATCGGTTGTGACCCTTTTAACCAAATCTGGATCATCGTTTACGTCATTTAACAATTCCTGAGCGATGCTGTTGCGCCGTTGTTTTTGGTCAAAATTCAGCAATTTTAGAACAAACTTCGCTACCACGCGCTTCATGCCCAAAGTTTCCGAAAAGATTGCATGGCATGAACCAACCGATATGCCGACATTCTCAGCGACTTCTCTAATTGTGATTCGACGATTCTCCATAACAATTTTCTTCATGTTCTCAACATTTTCAACGGTTGTTGATGTGCTGGGGCGTCCAGAGCGAGCGTCGTCATTCACATCTTCTCGACGTTCTGTGAAAAGCTTGTACCATTTGCAAACATTTTTTTTTTTTTCACTCGAAGTACTCCCTATTTTTATGAGAATCTAAGAAATTACCTTCTGCCACAACTCGCCCTTTTGAAGCAACACAAAAGGACGTTGATTGACTGAAATTTTTCCATCAAAATGTTTCTCCTCAACCCCATTGACCCACTTTTCCCTCTACGCCTTTTATTAGTAGTATAAACCAGAAAACAACGTATAACGAACAACGAATATGTTTTAAATTTGCCTTTACGTTGGAAAAGATTTATAATAAAATTTATTACTAACAATTCTGTGATCGCCTCCTTTGTCCACTAATCATTTGATCCAGCCAGTCGGACATAATAAAAATGCCAATGCTCAGGAAGTGAACGTTCGTACACCTGATAAAACTTATAAATATGCAGCCAAAGTCCGTGCAACAACATCTTCTTCCTTCAACCTCAATAAAACTCCGGATACTTTTACAACTCCAAACGTTCGGCGCCCTCCGAAGATTACAATTATTCGTTTAAATGGCCATAAAGATAAAACGGACCATAACCACAATTCCAGCTAACCCATCCGCCAGCACAGCCAGCCGCATCGCTTTGTGCAACGGCAAGAAAACCCCAAAAATTATTGTCACAGGCCAATGGTTTTACATAAATCCCACAAAGTATGGAATGAGGTAATGTCGGAATAACACCACAGAATGGGATGGCAGATGGATGGGCAGGGGAAGGTGGTTATCATTGAATTTGTATTGATTTGAAGCACTTTTCTGTAGTAGCTTTTACACGAGATATTGAGTGGTAGATGTGTAATGCTCGTGCACAGCGAAAAAGCATAATTTCAAATGTTAAAACCCAACAAACTACAAGAAGCGACAGATGCCAAGTTCCCACGAGGACAAGGGCACCCAAATACCTATTCATGCTGTCGCATACGGCACGTTCGGGAGGAACGGGAAACGTTAAGAACGACAGGATTGATTTTAAGTGGTTCTATGTTTTGCCAGGAATTTGGTGTTTCCAGCACTAGTTCGTCGCAATCGTTGTCTATGAGAGCAAGCGAGCAGTGGTAATTTACATTCAATTTAAGTTCAATACCTTTGGCAAACATTCTGACACCGCACTTAGCCGCGCGCCTGAAGAACAGCGTTGTGTAAGCGGGTGACTATCGAGAAGTATGAAATGTGGTGTTTTCTGCTTGGGTTTATTGCGAGTTTTTACTGCATTTTTATATGAAAATGAAATAACATTGTACAGTTCACTGCTTACTTGCTGTTTTCAAAGTTTCTGCTCCAACTTGTCTGTCTAATTTTTTCAGCTGCTCTTTTTCGCACATGTATTTTCAATGATTTCGATAGTTCAACACAGGCACACAAACAGTGAACAACGTACCACCATCGCCAACCAACTTCCTCAATCGATTCTCTTGATTCCTCATGACATTTTCCAGCCCTTTTATCCTTCACATGTTTTCATAATTTAAAGCGTGTTTATGTTATTTAGATTGAAGCGGAATAGAGGACCCTCTCAATTATCCTTGTGTAATGAATAAGTATTATGCATAATAACATTTGAAATTAATGGCTGAAATTATCAAACGAATGGAAGAAAACAAATAAAGGACGTCGTAATACATGATTGCATTAACTACAGGGGACAAACGGAAAGTACGATGTGAGATTTAACGACCGCATTTAATTGCTACGTAGTTTATGAATACGTTAGATAATTAATTTATGTGATTTTAATTAAGTACCGTCAATAGCTTTTATGGGACAGAGAGTTTTCCTCCGTGCCAACAATTAACCCATCAATATACGTATAAGGAAGCCGCCATTGGAACGACTGTGGTTTCATTTTATGCCAGATTAAGGTCTCAATTCAGCTAAGATTGTGGCCACTTAATGGCGTTTAATAATTATGGAAATTAAATAAACCCCGTATTCTCCAATTGGAATTTAAATCGTTCAAAATTTATTGTCCTTCCACCTACTTTCGCCCGAGGGAATAATGTCCTATATCACTTGATTCGGCTAGGGAAAAGCGTTCAAAGTAACCAATATCTTTTTAGCAAATATATTTCGTTATTGTTTCCGTTGGCTGGCTGGCAAGTAGACCCATTAACTATCATAAATCTTTACTTTTTGGCATAGCCTAATATTTTGCTTCATTGTGGTCGAGGAGTGTAAGGGGTCTATGCCGATTTGATTTCCAAAATGCAATTTTTCCTCTGTAAATCCTAATTGGTTAACCTCAGATCATGGGATCGATCTGCAACATTCAATAAAATTTTAAAAGTTTGATCGATTAACTACGCCCCTTCCAGCACCTGCCATACAAATGACCGATTTAAGCCAACTAATATAGGGATAAGTAATAATATATATATAGGCATAAGTAACGTTAAGACTTGATCAGTGAATATATTTTTTGTTTAAGTCCTTTTTTTCGTCTCTTTACAGTATTAATTTCTTGGGAAATTTATGATGGAAAGGCTCAGCACAGAACAAAGAACCACAGTTGTTTAATTTTACTTCGAAAGCCAGCATTCGATTATTCAGGTCATATCGAAATTTCTTTCATGTTCTCAAGGCTTCTAGCGCTCCAACAATTTACCGGTTGGTTCAGCATTTTGTGCAACGAGAGGCTGTCTGTAATCTTCCGCGTGCTGGAAGACCTCGTGCAGTTCGAAATGAAGTGACCGTTGCTCGAGCGCAAGCAAGTATTGCGGAAAACCCCGAAGCATCCACCAGGCGACACTGTCAGCATTTAGAGATGTCTAGGCGGTCTTTGCAAAGAATTTTACATATGTTACATCTTTTCCCATGTAAGGTGCAAATGGTTCCCGAGTTAAAACCAAATGATGCACAAGAGCGCATTCAGTATAGTCGCCGTTATCGTTACTTATGCGCCAACCTTTATAAGCTTCATATCTTTAAAGATTTTATGTCGAATTCAGTGAAATTCGGCGTATGATTTGTACTTGACAAACATAATTCGGAGAACGAAAATGGTACATATTTCCCCACCTCTTGTGGTACCTCCTGTACAAATGACCGATTTAACTCATGTAATATTAAGTTTATATCATTTTCCTTTGTGGACTTAATTCATGGACTTCACTCAAATGGGATACACGTTTTTAGACCGCATTGTGGCGTCCTCTCAGGTACGAGTATCTTCCACACAAATTAGGTTACTTTCCGAAATTCAAACTTACTCCTGTAGATTCTAATTATTAGAGGGCAGTAAAACAGCCCTCTTTGTAGTGGTTCTCTCTTTCAACTTACGATAACAAGAAACAGCAGCCCTTACCATACGTCCCATACGAGTTCTTAGCACCATGCCATTCAAGAAGGTATGTTGAATTCAGTCAAATTTGGGTTGCATCAATAATTTAGTAAATTTAGTTGTGAAAATGAACATAGGTGACATTGCCGCACCTATTTCAAAACTGTTAAAATATTGATGGAATAATCACACTCTTTAATTTACCGCCCATACAAATTATCTTCAAAATTGTATATTCCTACATTTAGCTGTATGACAATGCATCAATCTTATTGAAACCGCACAAAATTGAAAGAAAACTCTTTCCACACTTTCAGGTATCATATTGACAGGAACATTCATAACTAGATTGTGCTCTCGGTTTAACTCAAGCTGTTGTCTCATTGTGTCTTTTCTATCATGCTGAACGAGGGCTCTAACAAATGCATAGAAAAGGAGAGTTTTTTTTTTATCGGAAAAGAAGTAAACAATGAATTCAATTTCGATATCTTAAGAATCCGTAAGAAAGGTATATTAACCAAATAATGTTTGGTGGCTGTATCAAGGATTGAACCTACGACCTTGCGAACGATGGTCACGTATACTAACTATCTCGCAACAGTCGGTCACATATTATGAAATACGCGGACGATAAAGTGAATCACGCATATCACAAGTAGAATGAAACTAGTCGTCTTAGATTCACTTATCCAACGGGATTTACGGAAGTCCACGAAGGTTTAACGTGAGTCTCCCCGTGAAGGCCTTACCCACGGTGTGCTACACACTGGGCATATTACGATGCGATTGCCAACGCCCCCCTGGGATAGCAAAGTAAAACTTGGGCTCTCTAGGAAAAGGGGCTGACAATTGTGGTATTAACACATATTGTCAGCCCTTTCTTCGCAGCCAGGAGGTACCAAATTGATAATGATAGTATGGAACATAATCCCCGTTGGCAGAGGTGAGGCCTATTTTTCCACCTCTGCTACTCTATAGGTCTATAGCACCCGCTTGCAATGCAACTCCGCATTCGAGCACAAAGTCTCTACCAGCGATTTTGGTGTCAAACACAACCAGCGTGATGCTCCCAACACTAAATGATCAGGCGGGAACTCAGTCCCGGGGCCTCCTGATCCCCACGCTACCGGCCAAACTCACCGTTTGGAGCTGGGTAGCAAATCACATAGCAAAGCTACTACCAAGTCGTGATTTATACACCATACTTCACGGGATTGGTCGCCCTGTGGCAAAAGAGTACAGACTGGACATTTTTACATACATGCAGATACGGACACCCCAGGCAAATGGAACGGTCGATACTACATTACAAGGATGTACTATCCTCATCGGTGGGAAGCAGGGAAAACTCCAAACCCCTTCCGTTCGGCGAAGGTGAACGGCAACCATGAAATATAAACATAGGGAAAACCCCATGCCCGTCCGTACCCCCCGAGAGATTAAAAAGATA
The DNA here is from genome assembly GCA_019455685.1 of Philornis downsi. NCBI lineage: Eukaryota > Metazoa > Arthropoda > Insecta > Diptera > Muscidae > Philornis > Philornis downsi. The sequence goes on from JAHXMU010000205.1 coordinate 378,033, forward strand.
CAGATGACACGAATCCGAGACCTGCCCGTGTGTATCCCTGTCACCCCCGGTACCAAACAAAGCCTCTGGTCAAACTTCGTTGATAATCTAACTCTGTAGAAAATCTACTTCCAGTTTCAACCCCTTGCGGCCCAGCGACTGGTGCCCCGCAAACAAGCACACAGCTGCCGACTATTAAGCTGAATGGGATTGTGGGATCAGCATGTTCCGAACAGTCCCGCAGCCCCTCGATTCCCAGGGCAGACTGCCTTGAAAAGGTCAGCAGACTTACTTGACACAATTGCGTCGCAGTAGCCCTACGCCTAGCAAATGCTCTGGAAGTAAACAGTGTTGCTCTAGCCAAACAAGAGTAGAAAGCATATTGCTAACTATCCAGTCATCCCCAGACCTTGTTATCGCTAATCCCTGGACGTCCCTTATATCTGCACATAAGGGTCATTCGCACACATGCCGTCAGTCTTCGACTGGTGCACCACAATTGCACGACTCGCAATCGGACAGGGCTCTCTTATGCAGGAAGGCATTGAGTGACCCATGTCCCGTCAGCAGGAAACCAGGACTAGAGCCCCCTATACTCAGCCCGACTCATGCTCTATACCACCTCAATGAGCCAATAGAATTGCTGAATGCTATATCGAGTTCAGGCCTAAAAGTTTTGTCTGGAGGTGAACCAACATACTGGCCCACGGATCTCAATAAAACCCCCGATCTCATAGATTTTGCAGTTATGAAGAGCATAACAAGAGAACACATCATCGTTACTCCTTCCCTTGACCTCTCATCAGACCACTCCCCCACAATTCTCACAGTATTTAACATTCCCTTTAACCCGGAAATCTCTTACCATTTTCCAAACAGGCATACAAATTGGTTGAGATACAAGATGTACATAAGCTCTCATCTGTGGCAAAACTTTTCTCTCAAAACACCAGATGAAATTCAGTCTGCCATCAACGTCCTCACTACCACAATGACAACTGCCGTAAACTTGGCAACTCCGCACAAGGTCTATGCAAAAACAAAAAATGACTCCTCATGTCATATTGAATCCCTAATCAAAGAGAAAAGGAAAGCGAGAAGACGATGGCAAAAGCACAGATCTCCCTACCTCAAAGCTCGCCTTGACCAGTGCAAGTCAAAACTGAGGTCAACTCTGGATGAAAAAAAAAGAAATCTCCCAAGCCCGCTACTTATCTCGTCTAGGAGACACACAAAACACTAACTATAGCCTGTACAAGGCCACAAGGCAACTACAGCGTCCTATAACACAGGAGTCTCCAATATGGATGAAAGATGGAGGATGGGCAAGGAGTAGTGATGAAAAAGTGAAAGAATTTGCTGATCATCTGGAAGAAGTATTTACTCCTAACGATACAATCTCTCGTGTGAATCCAACGATCATTAGCCCAATGGTCAAAATCCAATGAAAATAAGTCTATCTCTCTTAAAGAAAAATGTTCTCTCCTTGAAAATAAATAAATCTCCTGGACACGATAAAATAACAGCGAAAATGATTTCAGAACTCCCCCATAATATCCTCAAATTAGTTTTATTTATATTTAATGCTATACTTCGAATTGGATACTTTCCTCGATCATGGAAGCTGTCTGAAATAATAATGATCCCAAAACCTGGAAAGGAACTGTCACAAATTACATCCTATCGACCCATAAGTTTACTCTCTATTTTATCTAAACTATTTGAAAAGATCTTTCTCCAAATGTTGTACCCCTATATTGAAGCAAACCATGTAATACCCACGCACCAGTTTGGGTTTCGCAAGGGTCAGGGAACGATAGAACAAGTACACCGTATAGTAACCCAGATCAGAAAAACATTCGAAGATCGGAAATATTGCTCAGCTCTCTTTATAGACATCTCCCAAGCCTTTGATAAAGTGTGGCATTAAGGCCTTATTTACAAAATAGTCTCTTTTCTACCGGCAAATACCCATAAGCTCCTGGAGAGCTATCTGAAGGATCGATCTTTTGTAGTAAAATCGAAAGACTCTGTTTCAACTCAAAGAAAAGTTTCAGCAGGAGTTCCTCAGGGCAGTATACTAGGCCCTATACTATATACCATCTACACTTCTGACATGCCTGTTCATTCCCTAATTCAAACCTAAACTTTCGCTGATGACACTGCATTCATGAGCACTAGCACTTGCCCATTAATGGCTACTAGACATCTGCAGTCTCATATACACACATTAGAATCATGGCTTGAAAAGTGGAAGATAAAAGTAAATGCCACTAAGAGTGTACAGGTTACATTCTCTCTTAGACAGAACAATTGCCCAGCCCTCACTATTCACGGTAGTACCATACCCGATCATAACCATGTCAAATATTTGGGTATTCACCTTGACCGACGTCTCACCTGGAAAAATCACATTGACTCAAAAATCATACAATTGAAATTAAAAATGGCTCAACTCCACTGGCTTATTGGCTCCCAGTCTACTCTCAGTTTGAAAAATAAAGTTACCATCTACAAAACCATATTGAAGCCAATATGGACATACGGCATCCAGTTGTGGGGAACGGCATCGGCTTCTAACATAAATAAGCTGCAGAGAAGACAGTCAAGAATACTGCGTCAAATTTGTGGTGCCCCATGGTATGTTAGGAATGATAACATACACAAAGATTTAAACATTTCTTATATTTCCGAGGAAATGAAAAAATTAAGCAGGTCATATGTATCGAAGTTGTCCTCCCACTCAAACCCACTCGCTCAAAACCTTCAGCATTTTCCCGGTCATATACGGCTAAAAAGAAAGGACACGCTAGACTTGGTCCGGTGATAAACAGATCTGTTCGCCAAAAACAAGATCCGGCAATGGCAGGATACTTTAGTTTAAAATAGGATTAAGATTTGAATACATATTGTAAATTTCTTAAGAAAGATCCAATAAAGAAAATGAATGAAAAAAAAAAAAAAAAAAAAAATGGACCAGTCCGTTCCCGTAAGTGCATACCCTTTCCTGGCCTTGAATTCTGTCGCACGACGGATAAAAACATGATCCAGCGGGGCAGCACCCATCAGTACTTGAAGGGCATCTGTCGAACCGTATTGGCTGGCATGCAAGCCAATAATACCACTCTCTGACAAGAGAGGGTCTTACGGTACCCGAATGCAGACTTCACCGATTCGTACCACACAGTGGAAGCGTAAGTTGCCGTAGCAACAAACAGCCCCTGATAAACGGCACGAACAGCTCGTGTGCTACGCCCCCAGTCACTCCTCAGCACTCGTCTAAGCTGGCCGACAGCGCTAACCAGCTTCACTCTCAGCCTATCCAAATGAGTCAAATAGTTCATTCGCTCTCCCATGGCAACACCCAAGTACTTCACCTCGGTGATGCACCTGAGCACAGACCTATCAAGCAAACAAACAAGAGGCTTGCGAGATAATCTACCCCGCAAGAGCATCATGTTGGTCTTATCGACAACAACATCTACGCCGACATGTTCTGACCATTGCTTAACTATCGTCATCGTGGCCAGAACCCTCCGTTCCACCTGAGAACGAGAGGGGCCCTCAACCATGATGAGTGGGTCATCAGTATATGCGCAAACTTCGCACTGGTCACTTAGCTGCCATAATAACGGGTCCATTCGACTAATTGTATGTGAAAAGTATATTTTTCTGATGATGAGTTAGTTGATTGCTGATTGAAGAGTCATAAGTGCCACCATTGGTCCAGTATAAAAAAAGAACCCACACAAGGTTTGCAGCCACATATCGAAAAATGATATTTACTCACCTATTTAGAATACACGTTTTTATCTATTTATGATTATGATTCTATTTTGGGCTCTATGACTGTTGCCTATTTCAAAGTAACCATAAACTTTCGGGCAAGCGCTTTCCCTGGTAGTATCTAAAGTGGGGGAAAGGCACAGCTTCGGGTCAGCTAAATGGCATTCTCACACCAATGTTTCTTAAGGTATGTACGGTAACATAACGTTATTGAGACCCAAATTTTTTAGAAAACTAATCATTTGATGCTGGTTAAATAAAATTTCAAAATTTTCTCTAAATTAATCAGTTCGTATGGGTGGCAAAACAACGCAACCCATTTCCATTCGCTGAACTAAGTTTAGCAAACGCTTGATGCATGATAAATTTTAGGGAATTTAAGCAATTGAATGAAATATGTGAAGCTGGAAATATGTAAGTTAAATTGCATGCAAAGTACAAAAAAGGCGTAATAAGCTGACCGATTTGTGACCGAAATTTTACCAAGCATTATAGCGCAATACAATTGACAAAAACTTAAATTATACTGGTCAAAAAATTGCAGAAAATTGCAGGGAGGAAATAAAATATGAAATAGTCTTACTCCTTAGTTGGTAATTCATGGATTTAAAGACTATTTAGTTTCAGTTTAAATTTTCTTAGTTGTTCTTTATTTGAGGCAAGTCCAGGTCTTTCCAGACTTGTCCTCTTCAAATATTCGAAGTCAACTCTCTCTTCATTGAAAAGGCTGTGTCTTTTATACACAAATTTTGATACAAGTAATTATAGCAATCTATGTAATTAGATTTGAGTACAGTACAGTATTAGAATAACATATTAGTATAAAAGTATACGACATACATTGAATGCAGAAAATATAAAACAATTTTATGCTAATAAAGAAAATAATGAAACATATATATTTGTAAAGTAACTTGTTTCAAATGTCGATAAATCGGTTAAATTGTATGTGAGTTATGAGAAGTGACGTGGCAATGCCGTTCAGCTTCATTATCAGAACAAACATTTTCAAAAGCGTAATATGTATGTGCGAAATTTTTTCTGAACTCAGTAAAATTTTTTGAAACATATGAGAACACTCGAACGAAACTGGTCATTCGCATGAGTGATACCAGAAGACGCGTAATTACTTAGCCAATTTTTCTCAAATTTTAACAAGCACAAATTATATGCCAATAAAATAGGTAAAGATCTAAGCGATTGCTGACTATCAATTCAAACTATTTGTATGGAAGGTATAAGAAAGGATTGTCAGATAATTTTACATTATTTTGTAATCATGTTTCCCTTATCTGCTGCAATCCGTCGTTTATATTCTGTTGGTAAAACCTCATGATTATATTTAATAGCCTTTTGTGGCGTTAGCAACATTAAACCTCTTGCTTAATTGTACGTTTTACTTTAATATTGCTTTGTAATTGTCCTCTACTACATTTTCTAACTACCGCTTAAACGCACCAGCCACGTTATTACATACTGAGGACCGTTCTCAACAGATAAGACAAGTTCTCCATCGGATAAGTGTTAATTGGACCTTGGCGAATATGAGCCCGTTAGCAAACCCATCAATGCCGCCAACGATAAAGACCTTAACCACCCGCCGCGTAAGTTTTTTTTTACATTAAGATCCATTTTATTGGTAGATGTTATGTTTCATGCCTTTCACTTTATTAACGCATAGAGAAAATTATTCAAAACAGCCACCCTCTAGTATGGACAACAAATACTGACCAGAGCGCCAACAAATCTGGATTTATCGCTTCTAACCTTTTATTATTATTCCGTTATTTCTTTAAGTTACATTACCATTACATAATTTTTTTTGTATGTTATCCTACTTTGCCTTAACTTACCTTGCCTTGTCTTACCTTACCTTGCCTTACCTTACTTTACTT
>JAHXMU010000205.1:389980-407106 GCA_019455685.1 Philornis downsi
CAGCGTGTAGTGGCGTTAATTAACCGCGTACCGACTCACATCTAAAATCTTTCCGCGAAAAAATAAATTAAAAAATATCACTATTTTTTAAACTCTATCAGAGAGATGGCGCAGTAGTTACTTTCATTGTGTTTTGCTTGATAGAGATTAGCGCAATTACCATATGATCGCAATAACCATATGATCGTTAAGCGTTGAGTGCTTAACCAGCGTGTGGAGGCGTTAAGTATCCCGACACCGACTCATACATAACCTCTTTTCGTGAAAAGTGTGTGGGAGTCAAACGTCAAAGTGAAAGTAAATAAATTGAAAAAAATTGAAGAAAGTTAACAAGCAACAGGTAAGACAATAAAGGGCAGCCTCCCTACCCTAACAATACCAAACAACAAAAAATTTAACCATAAAGAACGTATATTGCAGTACAAAATGCCACGCTCACGTGCAAATATTGGTCGCCGTGCACGCCACACAAATAATATGAGAGTGGTGCGCTCACAGCAGACACAAGAGGAGCGGGCAGAATACAACGAACAAGTCAGGAATCAAATGTCACTTTTACGCGAAATACGGAACGACGAACAATGTGCTGCGAGAAGAGTCTCCAGAGCAGCAATGCACAATAACAATCGCATTAATTTTATGCGTCTTGCATTTCATTACGATCCGACAATTGATTATAACGCACATCCCAATATTAATATCGGTAGCATGGATCAATTATGTGCCCATTGCAAAGCATTTAAATTTAAAAAGGAACCACCAGGCTTATGTTGCGCAAATGGCAAAGTAAAGCTGCCAGAACTAAGCCAACCACCGGAACCATTACTTTCATTGGTGTCTGGAACAACACCACAATCAAAACATTTTCTAACCAATATACGAGGTTATAATAATTGCTTTCAAATGACGTCATTTGGTGCGGACAATATAGTTACTGAAAGTTTCATGCCAACATTTAAAGTACAAGGACAAATATATCACAAAGCAGGATCCTTATTGCCTATTCCGGATGAAGAATACAAATTTTTGCAGATATATTTCCTTGGCAATTCTGAAACAGAAGTCACCACCAGATGTGCAATTGCTACAGGACTACGCCACAACATTGTAGAATCATTACAAAATTTATTCCATCAGCATAACGAATTGGTGAAATTATTTAAAGTTGCAATAGACCGAATGCCATCCGATAATCACAAAATAGTTATAAAAGCTGATAAAACACCAGTAGCTGAGCATCCACGAAGATTTAATGCACCAACAATAAATGAAGTTGCTATTGTAATTGTTGGTGATCAGTTCGAGCCAAGAGATATAATTTTACATCGAAGAAATAATCAATTGCAACGCGTTCCTGAAACACATCGCTCATACGATGCGCTCCAATATCCAATACTGTTTTGGCAAGGAGAAGATGGCTACCATTTTCACTTAAAAATGATAAACCCAACTACTGGTAAATTTTAAAAAATATTATTGCTTACAAAAAAATTTTTTATACATAGGTTATTTATTATAGGTGAAGAAACAAATAAAAAGATAAGTTGCATGAATTACTATGCGTACAGACTCATGATTCGGGAGAATACGGACAATCATATTTTGAAATGCCGCCAAGTGTATCATCAGTTTGTTGTTGATATGTATGCAAAAATAGAATCAGAGCGGCTATTATTTATTCGCCTAAATCAACGTCAACTACGATCGGATGAATATATTCATCTACGTGATGCAATTAATAATGATGGCAATTTAAATAATGTCGGCCGATTACAAATTCTACCAGCTACTTATACGGGTAGCCCACGTCATATGTATGAATATTCACAAGATGCTATGACATACGTTCGCAATTATGGTCGTCCTGATTTATTCATCACATTTACCTGCAACCCACTTTGGGATGAAATTAAAAAATGTTTATTGCCAGGACAATCGCATATTGATCGACATGACATCACAGCACGCGTATTCAAGCAGAAATTAAAGTCTCTGATGGATTTAATTGTAAAATGTTATGTTTTTGGAGTAGTTCGTTGCTGGCTGTATTCAATCGAATGGCAGAAAAGAGGATTGCCACATGCTCATATTCTAATTTGGTGTGTTGATAAAATCCAGCCAAACGAAATCGATAATATTATTTCTGCTGAAATCCCAGACCCAACAGTTGATCGAGAATTGTTCGAAATAATAACGAAGAATATGATACATGGCCCATGTGGTGCCTTTAATAAGCATTCACCATGCATAATTGATGGTAAGTGTTCTAAGCGATATCCAAGACAATTGATTCCAGAAACAATAACAGGCAATGACGGATACCCCCAATATCGCCGACGTTCACCAGATAACAATGGTAGATCAATTAAATTAAAAGTAAAAAAAAAATATATAGAAATTGATAATAGATGGGTAGTTCCATATTCACCATTATTATCGAAAATATATAAAGCACATATAAACGTTGAATATTGCAATTCTGTTAAATCAATCAAATATATTTGTAAATATGTAAACAAAGGCAGTGACATGGCCATTTATGGAGTGGCACCTGAAGATAAACTAGATGAAATCAAGCAATATAAAATGGGAAGATACATTAGCAGCAACGAAGCTGTTTGGCGCATATTCTCTTTTCCAATACATGAGAGGTATCCGGCTGTAGTTCATTTGTCAGTTCATTTAGAAAATGGACAGCGAGTATATTTTACAGTGGAAAATGTGATCGAGCGAGCAGCACAACCACCAGCAACAACATTGACTGCATTTTTTTCATTGTGCCAAATTGATGACTTCGCTAAGACGCTACTGTACAATGAGGTTCCGCGATATTTTACATGGAATGTATCCACAAAGCGATTCCAACGTCGCAAACAAGGGAAAATAGTACCTGACCACCCAAATGTATTTTCAAGTGATACTTTAGGTCGAATATACACTGTACATCCAAATAATGATGAATGCTATTACTTGCGTTTGCTTTTGATTCATATACGTGGTCCGACATCATTTCAAAATTTGAAAACCGTAAATAATATATTGTGTGAATCATATTGGGACGCCTGCCAAAAATTAAATTTACTCGAGAACGATGACCATTGGGTAAATTCACTTGGCGATGCCTCACTGGCTGCATCTCCATATCAAATTCGGGTATTATTCGCAATTATAATATCAACATGCGGTCCATCAAAACCATTAGAACTGTGGGAAAAATATAAAAATTCAATGACAGATGACATTTTATATCAAGCGCGTAATGCAACTGCAAGTTCAGGATTAGAATACTCTCCTGAGATGTATAATCAAGCATTAATATACATTGAGGATATTTGTTTAGTGATGGTGAATAAAACTTTGAATACATTGGGAATGACATCTCCAAATAGAGCCGTTACGGATGCTGTTAATCATGAAATACATCGTGAACAAAATTACGATCCTAATTCATTAAACACATTTGTGCAGCATAATTTACCAAACTTAAATAAACAACAAAAACACGTCTACGACACTATTATGAAAACTTACCATGCAGGAACTGGTGCAATTTATTTCCTAGATGCTCCAGGTGGAACTGGAAAAACTTATCTAATTTCGATAATTTTGGCAACAATACGGTCTGCCGGTAATATTGCGTTGGCTATAGCCTCATCGGGAATTGCTGCTACCCTATTAGATGGTGGAAGAACGGCACATTCTGCGTTAAAATTACCATTGAATATTCAATTGACCGAAACGCCAACATGTAATATTTCAAAATCATCTGCGATGGCAAAGGTACTTCAACAATGCAAAATTATTATATGGGATAAATGCACAATGGCGCATAAAAAATCTTTAGAGGCATTGAATCGAACATTGCAAGACTTACGTGGCAACCAACAACCTTTTGGAGGTGCCCTTATATTATTGGCAGGAGATTTTAGACAAACCTTGCCCGTCATATCACGATCAACACCAGCAGATGAAATCAATGCGTGTTTAAAAGCATCTCATTTGTGGCAATATGTTGAAAAACTTTCATTAACGGTAAATATGCGCATACAATTACAAAATCATGCATCAGCCCGTTTATTTGCACGTCAATTATTGGATATTGGAGATGGAAAAATTGCTATTGACAATGAAACAGGACTCATCACATTGCCTGCAGATTGTTGTGTTTTAAAAGAATCAAAGGAAGGCTTAATCTCAAGTGTATATCCCAATATTAGGAGTAATTTTACAAATCACCAATGGCTAAGTGAACGCGCTATATTGGCAGCCAAAAACAATGATGTTTCAGATATTGATGTAGATATTCAAAACGAAATAAGCGGAGACATAAAAACATATAAATCAATTGATTGTGTTACTGATCCTGATGAAATTGTTAATTACCCAATTGAATTCTTAAATTCCCTTGACTTGCCAGGAACTCCACCTCACATGTTGCAGTTAAAAGTTGGTGTACCAATAATTACATTACGCAATTTAAATCCACCACGGCTTTGCAATGGAACAAGATTAGTTATAAAAAAATTATTAAATAACATTATAGAAGCAACTATATTAGCAGGTAAATACAAAGGTGAAGTCGTATTGATTCCACGTATACCAATAATGCCCGCAGATATGCCGTTTTCATTTAAACGCATACAATTTCCAGTACGTCTGGCATTTGCTATGACCATAAATAAATCTCAAGGTCAATCGCTGCAAGTATGTGGATTGAATCTTGAAACACAATGCTTCTCACATGGACAATTATACGTTGGATGCTCACGTGTTGGTAACCCATCATCATTATTCGTATTCGCTAATGAAGGCAAAACAAAAAACGTAGTTTATCAACAAGCATTGCAGTAAATATATTTAGTTCTAATTTATAATTAAGACAATTTACATTTTTACATTTTAAAATACATTAAATATGAAACCAACATAAACACTGTGTGTTATAACAATTTTGATTTTTGAATAAAACATTTTTTTGTATTATAAATAACAAAAAACATTGATTTTGATTTCCTTCAAGAGGCAGTTAAAAAAAAAAAAAAAAAAAAAAAAAAGATTTTTTATAAAGTAAGTCCAATGTAAGAAAATGATGTCAAATCTGTACCTTTGTAGGCAGGAATTGTTACGTGTGTTCCCCAGAATGCACCGCTGGCTCTGGATGGATCGGAACCACCAATCTGCACATACAATGGCTGCTGGGCGAGACGAAGTTCGGCGGGTCGGCTAGTCTTATTATAAAAAATAAGAAAAATATAATTTTTAGAACTCAAATAGGCGTTTCCGATCTTTATAAATGTAATTCACATAACATCATTTCTTAGATTTTCAAAGATAAAGCCCATCACCTCATTGTATGAAACTGAAAAACAATTGCTTTCTTAATTATTCTATTGCCTGTTCAGTCAGACACTTAAAACCGGGCATGACAGCTTTGCCCAGAAGAAGTAGCAGACCAAAAATAAATTTGCATAAATTCGGATTCCTAGAAGATCAAATGCAAAAACAAATTATAAAGAAAATGTGTTTAAATATTGAAAATCAGAGCAGTGTATTGTGACACGAGGAATAAATTCCAATGTGTCAATAATAAATTCAAACGAAATTCATTTTTCGAGGAATGTGACATAAATTCGTTTGTCTGCTCTATTTATATGACCATAAATTACATTTAGGTCAACTTCATGGAAAGCATGAATGAGGCACGCTTGATAGAATTGTCCCTACAGCAAATATAGAAAACATTCCCCATTTATTGTTAAAAGAATTATGCAAATGTATTTGAACAATGTTTCATTTCAGCAGAAATTTAGAATTCCTGTGAAAAGAATTAACAGCAAAATGAAATGAATACTCGTACATAAAACCAATTAAACTCAAAATGAAAGCTCGAAAAAGAGCATCAATTGCTAAATTAATTTATTATTTATTTTATTTTGTATTTATCAGTTCTATTCAGTTAGCACATAAGCTAATATAGTTGAGCTAATATAGTTATAACTATAACTGTAACTACAATATAAATAATTAAAAAATAACCATTATTTTCATTTTTTTTCAAAAAGTATTTATTTATTCATCAATTTTTATTTTATTTCTCTTAAAGTAGTCCAACTCACACATAATACATTTGTGCCAGCGTTTCTTCTAATCCTCGAAACACTTCTAAACCGTATAGCCTACAGCTCCTGTTTCGATTTTCCATTTATCTACTCAATTTTAGCAAAACGCTTTCCTTTCATCAGTGTTTTCAGTTTTGGGAAGAGGAAGAAGTCAGCGGGGGCCAAGTCCGGTGAATACGGTGGTTGAGGCATGATTGCGGTTTTGTTTTTTTGGCCAAAAACTCTCGCACAAGTATCGATGTGTGAGCTGGTGCGTTATCAAGGTGCAAAATCCATGATTGGTTTTTCTACAATTCTGTGCGTTTCTGACGAATTGCTTCGCGCAAACGGCGCATAACTTCAAGGTAGTAATCCTTAGTGGCCGCACGGCCTTGTGGCAAGAATTCATTATGCACCACGCCATTGCATTAAAAGAAAACAGCGAGCAAAGCCTTCACATTTGACAGAACTTAACGTGCTTTTTTTCGGTCTTGGCTCTTTTGGACGCTTCCATTGGGATGGTTGGGCTTTGGTTTCAATGTCATAGCCATACTCGTACACCCATGATTCGTCACCAGTCATGACCTTTTTGAGGAAATCTGGATCGTCGTTAACGACGTTCAACAGCTCCTGAGCGATGTCCATGCGACGTTGGTTTTGCTCAAAATGCAGCAATTTTGGAACAATATTCGCTGCCTCAGGTTTCGTGCCTAAAACATCCGTAAAAATTGCTCGGCATGAGCAGAACGACATGCCGACATCATCAGCAATCTCTCTAATAGTGATGCGACGATTATCCAAAATCATTTTCTTCACTGCTTTAATGTTTTCATGGGTTGTTGACGTGCTCGGGAGACGAGGACGAGCATCGTCATTGACATTTTCTCGGCCTTCCTTAAACCGGTTATACCACAATTGAACTTGTATTCCGCTCATAGTAAACTCTCCAAACGCCACAGTCAACATTTCAAATGTCTTTGCACATTTAATTTCATTTTTTACACAAAACGTTTTACATGAACAAAACGCAGAAAAAAAGAAAACTACAGTTTCTTTGATCCATTTTTTCGAATAGTAAAAAATCGAAAAACACACCAAATCAGTCAAAAACAAACTGCCAATCCAAAATGGCTGATATTGTCAACATACTCATAAATAACAGACATCTGTACCAACCAACATAACAGAAAAAAATGCGAAAATCGAACATACGTTCTTACGAAAATTGAAACTAACGGTTATTTTTTGATCACACCTTGTATGAGTGCAAGATCGCAATTGGGAAACAATGGAGATTAAAGGTTCGCATTGTTCACTGGTTGTACACTGCAGAGTCCACGGGGGTATAACGTAAGTCTCGCCGTGAATGCTTCGCCCACGTTGTGCGACACGCTGTGTGGACTATCTAGGAAAGGGGGCTGACAATTTTTGGTGCTACCGCAATTGTCAGCCATTTCTTCTAGCCAAGGGATACAAAATTAATTATGCTAGTGTCTTAAAAAGATCAGCAGACCCACTTCCACAACTACGTCGTAGTAGCCCTACGCCGTTGCAAACGCCGTTGCTCTAGCCAAAACACAAAACACGACTTGTTCACTAGAAATTGCAGGACTCGCGATCAGACAATGCCCTCTTATGCAGAAAGGCATTGAGTAACCCATGTTCCATCAGCAGGAAACCAAGACAGAGGTTAAAACCAAAATCAGGGTTTCTCCCAACGAATCTAACATCTTGCAAAAGCCTAAATGTAGTACGTCCATTATGACTCTCCTCCCAACGTGTTTGCCATTTCGACAAGGCACATTCCAAGAGTACCTTAAGCTCAGCCCTACTCAAGCTCTCTACCTTTTCAACGGGCCGCCAGTGCATAACCTTTCCTGGTTTTGAATTCTCTCGCACGAAGAATTACAACAAAATCCAGCGGGGCAGCACCCATCAGTGCGTGAAGGGCACCTGTTGATACCGAACGATATACTGGCATACAAGCCAATATCATCACTCTCTGACAAACTTCACCCATCCGTATCATAAATGCTGTAAGATACTGGACAAGGTCCAAAGGATGGCTAATCTGTGCATCACTGGTGCGCTCCGCACCACTCCATCCGATGCATTAAACGTAATCTCGCATTTACTACATCCTGGACGTAAGCACTTTGCGCGGCAGTTTGCAGCTACGGCAGTAAGAGAGCTATCACAGTGATTAAACAGTGGGTACGGTCACAGTGTAATACTCGGCTTGAGCCACGGTTCGGCAAGATACAGACATGTATAAATGTAGAACTCCTGGTACAAGACTATACTCGTATGTCGACTTTTACACTGACAGCTCAAAACTAAATAATCAGGTAGGTTTCGGGGTCTACTCCAAAGACCTAGGGCTAAGTATAGCAAGAAGACTATCTGATCACTGTAGCGTTTATCAGGCCGAAATTTTGACCATTAGGGAAGTGGCAAAATGACTGAGATTTATACGTCCTCACCACGATGGGGATTAACATATTCGTTGATAGTAAAACTGCCATTAAATCCCTGGATTCTGTCTTTCTGAACTCAATATCAGCCCTGAAATGCCGCAGATCTCTTAACGAGATGGCTCAGCATTTTAACATTCAACTCAAGTGGGTGCCTGCCCACAGGGACATACCAGGGAACTGCAGAGCAGACGAGTTGGCAAGACTGGGAAGAACGTTACAGACTCCAGCCGAGTTGGAGTCCGTGGACATACCTCTAGCTACTTGCATATTTAGCAGCAAATGGTAGTAGGGCGTCTGTCCGAGGCTATAATCAATCCAGACAGTTGTGGCCTCGCCTAGATCTGAAGCGTTCACACACACTGCTGTCGCTATCAAGACCCGACGTCTCATTGCTTGTATCCGTCATGACGGGACACTGTCTGATTGGAAGACGTGTAGTAAGATTGAAGGTTGCGACTAGTGATTCCTGCAGGAGCTGTAGGGGTAAAGAGGAAGAGGAGTCCATAGAACACTTTCTCCGTAATTGCCAGGCGAACAGGCGGGGATCATCACTGGTTTCTTATTTCTTTAAGGAACTAGAAGATCTGGACAATATAGATATTTATCGACTTAAGACGCTCAGAATGGTTCCACCGGGCAAAACTATGAATATCCATATCTCTAGTTTCCATGGTATTACAATGGACTATACAGTCTAGCTGAGTCTGTCTATTAAGACTGCCACACTGACCTAACCTCATCTATGCCTTTAACATATGTGGCAAATCTCTTTCTTGTATCTCTCTAATCGTCCATTAGATATTTTACAACTGCCTGTAACTAGAAATCGAGGTGCATATTTGATAGCCAATTCTTTCTTCCAGTGGTAGGTAATACGAACCATGTGCTGGCTTTAATTGTATGTAGTAAAAAACGAGCTGACACTGTATACTGAATATGACAGACTCTGCTTTTTTTACGAATAGAATTCTATGAAGAAAATATAGAGGCAAACATAAGTTCCGGTGGGGAGGATGTGAGTTCTAAAGACCACCAAGCATTCGCACATACATTTATGCCGACAGGTTGTGCCACCCTACACACTCACACATGGAAAACAGTTGCAAAAAAAAAAAACAACTGACATCAACTGAATGAAAAATGAAAGCGTGTCAAAAGAAACGATTGCTCAAGGACGAGGTGAGATGATGCCAAGGTGCACACGCGCCCCTAAATAGATGTGTATTTTTGTCGGCCTGAGCACACCAGCATCACGGTGAGTGAGAACTTTGTGCGTTCCATGGCGACGATTGTTGCCACTGCTATAGTTGTAGCTGTTTCCCCAAACAAATGTTGCAGAAAAATATGGCGTCAGTCAAAAGTCACCGCAGTGAATGCAATGTGAACGACAGCAAATAAATTGCATTTTGTGGAAATCCAACTGAGAGCGAGAAAGAGTGAGCAAAGAAAAAAAAAACCAAATATAAGACCAAAATCATTTTAACATCATTTCAGAAAAAATTGAATGGACGCTTTTATATTAAACTTGCCCACACACACACTCGCGCATGCAGAAATTTCCTTTTGTACTTTTATGCCTTTAAGTCATATTTCCTTTTCCATTTCTTGCTGGTTAATGCAAACTGTGGAAGCGTTAGTGATAGCTGGCACACGCATTAAGTTCTTCCAAGCCGACATCCTTCTGCCAGTCTCCTTGCCTGCTGTGATCCATTATGACGAATGAGGTGGTGGCGACAACGATGATGATGATGATGATGATAGTGATGATGACGATGATTATGTCAAAGTTACCAAGTGGTGGTACTAATGCCTTTCACTTTGCCGGCCACAAAGTCAGGTAAAACGAGACGAAGAGCTCAGTCGTCACTTAAGTATGCAGCCTTAGACAGTTTCATCGTGCTCCGTCTTTGTTTCAAAATGCAAATGTTGCAGCATATTTGTATTTTGTTTTCCGGCATTATAGTGATGATATTATAAAGCTATTTATGAGTTCTCTTAGAGATATTCATGGCTACGATAACATTAACTCCAAATTATCCAGCTAGTAGGTGACGATATACTCATTTCCATATAATCTGAAATGTTCATATGCATACGAGGACACCAAAGAAAATTTTTTAAAGTAATTAATGCGTACAATAGTAACAAATATACATGGCTTACATTCATTGAAGTACGAGTTGGAATTTCTGCAAGGAATTGTGATATTTATAGAAGAAATATTTCTGTTGGAGCAGTGGATTAGCTATTTGCGGCCATGGCCGGGATAGGCATTCTTGCCAAATTTGTATGATAACTTGCGAAACGAAATTGATCGGCCCATATCTTCAATGAAGATAGCCGTGCTGAGTCACTTAACAACTAATAAGACCACAGCCAGGGCGACATCATATCGTTCATTCTTTTCAATATTCGGTTGGCGATGGTTATGTGGAAAGCTAGTAGAAACACGATATCGATAGTATGGTTAGTAAAATACATATGTTAACTGCTTGCGCTGATGATTGGATACATTATTTTTCCAATAGATGGCTTTAGTAATCCGCATCGCACGTTGTACAAATGCGATCGGGTTACGGCATTGGAAAGATACAATTTTATACTCAAAAAAACTACTCAGACAGTTTTGTGATTGCTTAACTCAAAACTGTTTGAATGTTTTACCGATAAAGGTGAAAAAACGAGTCTGCTAGCAAAAATTTGGACAGTATTTATGGTCCTGAAACCGTCACAGTCAATCACGCGCAATTTGCGTTTTCTCGATCCTGCTTCCGTAATTTTAATGTCAAAAGTGGAACTTGAAGATGCTCGATAGAATAATGAAAATTGTTATGTACGACCGGCATGTAACGATTGCCCAGGAACTAAATATTGAGAAAAAAACCGTTTCACTTGATGGCCGAATGGAAATAGAAGCTCAATGAATGGGTGTCACACAAATCAACATAGAAAACCTCATGCATCGATTTGAAACTGCGAACCGCTGATAGACCACAACTAAATCGGGGCATTTCTGAAGCGGCTGGGGACTGGTCATGAAAAGTAGCTCACGAATCATCGTGAGCCAGCATAAACTATGGCCAAGCCTTGATTGATGGTCAGAAAGGTTTTACTGCGTGTTTGGTGGGATTGGCAGGGAATCCTATTACTCGGACCCGTACTATGAATAATGAAGGAAGATACAGGGTGGCGCCATAGAACGTGCATATTGCATCATCTTTTTTTGCGGGGTAGAAAAGGCGCGGGCGGGGGGGCGCCTACATCGAACATCTAGGATCGAAGACAATGTTGAGAGAGTTATGGAGTCAGTACGAGGAAATCCACAAATGTCGACTCACAAGAGATCGTCTGTCTTACAATTATCGCGACGAAGTTTGCAACGAAGTTTGCAACGACTTCATAGCAAGGCTTGTATTTGCTAATGAAATGCTTAATCGATTTTCCAATTTTGACAATATCCTTTCAAGAATAGTGAATTCCAGAACTTGGTTCCAACAAGATGGAGCTACCTGTCACACATCAAATGACTCCATGGCGGTGGTGAAGCAGATGTTCCCTGGCAGACTGATTTCGAAAAGAGGTGATATCCCATGGGCCCCACGTAGTCCAGACTTGACGCCACTTGACTTTTTTTTGTGGGGATACCTCAAACACAAAGTCTACAGTAATAATCCAAGAAACATCGTTCAGCTCAAGGAGAATATCCGTGGTGAAGTGGCAGCCATTACACCAGTATTACTGAAGAAAGTTTTCAATAATTTTCGTTTGCGGTTAGAGGAGTGCCGTCGTAGACCCTCCCTCTCTCTATTTAGATGATGTTATTTTTAAAAAATAATCTCCATTTATTACTCTACAATGCCTTAGATTTATTTTAACCATACCTTTTGTATTTATTTTTCAATCTATTTCTTAAATATGCACGTTCTATTGCGCCACCCTGTATCATGCAGTAGCAACACCACCAAGCCACACACATCGATGGTGAGTCGACCTAAGTCCAGGGAGCTTGGTTGGGAAGTTCTTACGTATCCACCTTATAGTCCGGATCTGCCAGCAAATGATTCTTATGTATGGCGAATGAATTTTCTCACCTCAAGATAAGCTTGTGAAAATCGACTGTCCCTGTTTTTACCACTAGTAATAAGGGTTTCTACGAGAGATTACCCTCAAAATGAAATTACCTTCAAAATACCTACAAATTATCGAACAAAACAGTGCATATTCGACCTAAACTGATTCATTCTAACTAAGCTAAAGAAGACTTTCGATGCCAAGTAAAAACCACCTTTTCACTACACTTTAAAACATCACGGTTCGATAATTGCGATATGATACTGCAGTCTTCTTTAGTATACGGAGTGAGCCACCTAATGTGGGTCAAAACCAAAGCCAGGTAAAGTTTTAAAAAGTTTTGTAAAAACTTAATCCAGTTAGTTTGTCCACCAACAAGCCATCCAGTCATTGGGATGAATGTATTTGATCGAAATATATTTGGGGCTTTAAACGCTTTCCTCTGCGCGTTACAACTATTAGGTGCACAACTAAGTTCCCGCTGTTTGCAAATAGATGGCGACAGCTGTAATTGCTACTCGATTCTGTCTTAATCCAAACGTCATAAGCAAAGCTTAGGCATATGGTAACCACATGGCCTCGACACAATAGTGATTTTCTTTTGACGTCATATTCTTTGGGTTATGTGAATATGTATGATTTTGTGCCAAATAATGGTCATATGCTGGAAGTATTGTTTTTCTTCTTTCAATCGAAGAAGACGACAGGTAGAGCATGTTTCAGTATTAGAAGTTACCCTCCAAGTCATTTCCATGCGTTGGTATTGATTCAAAAGCAAGGAACTAGGGTTCCTTATGAGCCAACCAACTCATCACATCGCCACTGTTTGTGGCCTCTAAATAAGTTATCAACGAGAATATATTCTGTGTAAGTAATTCCTGTCTCTTGTTTTCCTGTGTCCTGTCACTTGTTCCTTCCGATGGCACATGGTCTGGCTGACCAGCATTTCCACTCATATGCCGACATCAAGGAATGGCTAGATTCGTGTATAGCCTCAAAAGATGAACAGTTTTATCGTAACGAAATTCGAGCTTTGCCAGAAAGTTGGGGGAAAGTAGTAACTGGCGATGGGCAATAATTTCAATGCATATTTTCATAATAAAGTTGAATTTTTATAAAATAAAAAAAAAAAAACGACGAGAATTTAGTTGCGCACCTAATACGTGAAGAAAGTAGTAAAATGCCAACAAATTTCGTGTAATTGAAAGGCGGTTCAGTTATTTCCTTCACTTCTATTTGTACGTCATACTGTCTACATATAGAATGCATCTATTTTGTGTCTACTCTTTGGCGTAATGATTTCTTCAAGGATTAACATTAGTTCTGACGGACAATTTTCTTCCCGTAAAAAGTAAAAGTAATTTTTGGTATTAAAGGGAAAACATTTTTGTGGGAAACTAGAAGAGTTAGACATTTAGTAGAACATAGCATGTACTACAACACGGCTGATGTTTTTGACCTAAAAGCAGGATTTCCAAAACTTCCTTCCAGTAGCGCCTGCTCTGTACGAGAAACATGGACACCAATTTCCGTGATGGTAGCTTTCGAATGATATTTTGTATTTGGTATCAAATTCGCCAAAGTATGGTCTGTGAATGAAAACAGATATAGATCCCATACAAATTGTTCGGCTTTTCGAAATTCAATCCTTTTTCTATAATTTCTGTTTATTTCATTGCAACAGTCTAGATTTTTCTCCATTGAATTCATTTATAGTTTTCTATAAAACCTGAGAAAGACGACGATGAAGTCGATAAAAGAAAATTACGACTACACTTAGTGAAGCATGGCTCATGTTGCTGTCTTCAGAAACAGTAATTTCCTTTTTGTTCTTCCTTTCTTTCTGTGTTTTTACTAGCAATACATTTGACCCTTTTTAACTTTTTTATCCTCTTTTCCACTTTTCTGCCCATAAATGCATGAATTATGGAAAAAAAATTACGTTTTCGAGCGCTGACTATATTACGAACGTGCGTTTCAATTTTCGTAACTTTAGCTTTTAAATTTGTAATGCATATTTTATGACCCCATGTTTCCATACCCCTCTGGCGGATGTAGGCCTATAAAATGGTGTTTTTTATTCGAAGAAAGCTTGACATTGCTACTGTCATTGAATGCGATATTAGCTGCCTTAAATCGGATTTCATTATACAGGGTGGGCCATAAAGGTGTTGGCGGTTTAAATATTCAATTAAAAAAAAACTACGAAACATAAAAAAAAATATATTTGTATTTTTAAAAAGTAGAAGCATGGGAATTTTTAAGACTTAAAAATAATGTTGTCCAAATGGCTTTCCTCGGCTGCTTGACACTCTTGGAACCGAAGTCGCAAATTTGTTACTTTCCTGAATAATGTTTCTCTTCAACTGCTCTAAATTGGTCGGATTATTTTATCGGACTACCGATTTGAGGTAGCCCTATAGAAAATAATCGCTTGGAGGCTACGTGGGGGCCATTCAATATCCCGCCTTTTCGAAATGAGTTTTTCAGGAAAAACATTTTTCAGCAGCTCTATGGATACCCTAGCAATATGACATGTGGCCCCATCCTGCTGAAACCACATCCTCGTGGTATAACCTTGAAGTTCTTGCAAAGCTGGCACCAAAAAGTCGTGAACTGAAACGCGAACACGCTCCACAATGTCGGCTGATCTTGCAGAAACTGGGCGACCACGAACCGTAATTGGTACTGTTGAGCCGGTTGTTTCGAACATTCTGATCCATTTTCGTATCACATTGGCGCTTGGAACTTCACTTAAATCGTGTAAACCGTGTTCATACCGTTACAAATCTAGTAAATACTTCTCAAACTGGCATTCAGAATCATTAAAAAACTGTAGGTTATATTGAGTAAGTTTAAAAAATAAACAGCCAGTAAACTTACTGTATGTGAGAATCTACCTCATATCTCATTCGTGTAATGCAAGGGAGTTCATTTCTAATAACTAATCCTATAACTAAGATATGCTATAGAGCTGCCACATACATTTCCAAATACAGGCATACCTCGCTTAACGCTCATGATGCGTTCCTGAAAATTGTGTGTTAACAAAAACAGCGTTAAAAGAAGTGCTTGTTGGTACTTTGAAGTCAAAAACATACGGGAAAGTATACTACTTTGTTTGCTTATAATTTTTGATTAAATAAAAGAGAATGGATCTTATATTGATAAATGTTTTATTTAATGTCGGCAATTATGTATGGAATAAAATATCAGATAAATGTACGCCTCTGTTAGTCTCACAAATGCGAGCTATTTTGAGCATATTTTTCATTACGTTCTCACACATTTTACGCGGTATTTCATTAATTTCATCACGAATATTTTGTTTGAGTTGCTCAAGCGTTTCTGGTTTGTTTACATAAGCCTTGATTTTCAGATATCCCCACAAAAAGAAGTCTGGAGCAAGCAAATCAGGCGACCATGGAGGCCAATCAGCATCACCATTTCTTGAAATAACTTGTTATGCAAAGAGGGCTCGCAGTAATTCCATTGTAATCTTGGCTGTATGCGATGTGACACCATTTTGTTGATAAGTTTTCAATCATATCACGATATCGCTCCCCCTTGACAGTTACCGTTACGCCATTTTCAGTTCCAAAGAAATAAGGGCCAGCGATTCCGCCTGACCAAATTACACTCCAGACTGTCACTTTTAATAGAAGAAAAGGTGGCTGATGAATAACTTGAGAGGTTTCCATTGCCCAGAACCGAATATTTTGTTTGTTCACATATCCATTCAAATGAAGATGTGCCTCATCACTCATAATGATTTTTTCATGAAAAATCTCAAGTCATAGGTGAGCTGAAACATCCTATTGGCATATGTATGGCGGCGTAAATGGTCTTGCGGAAGAAGCTCTTGTGTCAACTGAATCCTAAATGGAAACGAATGCAAATCCTTATCCTTGTGCAAAATTGTGGTCAAAGTGTTTCTTTGAAGACCAAGCTCCTGAGCACGGCGTCGAATTGAGGTTGATGGAATGTTTTGAACACTTTCTTGAGCAGCAGTAATTTTTTTCAGCTGATCTTGCGGTGGTCCATGATTGGTTCTATCAGCTACAGACCCTCTTTCTTCAAAATCATTCACTGCACGATAAATAGTGCGTCTTGTTGCCGCGTTGTTTCACCCAAAAATTTCACGTAACTTTCACATCGTCACAGTAATCGATGATTGATTTTGATAAAATGTTAAAACGATTAAAACATGTTGGTTTATCGAATATTTTTCCATAATAAATTTGCCACGTCGCGACTGCCAAAAAGTATACCTTCCCGACGGACACCCTGTAGGATCATATATATTTTTATTTTGAAACAAAGTTTTATTTAATTTATGCTTCATTTAAAAATTGAACAATAAATTAGAATTTAACATAATAAAAAATTTCAATAAAATTAACAAAAATATATTAATACATTTGAAGATATAAAGGTAAATTAATATTTAATCGTTTTTTTTTTTTTTTTTTTTTTTTTT
>JAHXMU010000205.1:407206-464939 GCA_019455685.1 Philornis downsi
TTTTTTTTTTTTTTTTTTTTTTTGTTTTTAAATGTGTCTAAGCTTGATTGCTTTGATAATTTTCTCTTCTCGTTTCTGAGAGTTCTATGTTGGGTGGTACGAGTATTTATTACCACTCGTTGTAAAGTGCAAGTCCTGTCAAAATTGGCAGCATTTTCGCATAAATCTTCTAAAGCATTTTAGATTATTTCTAGATTATTTTCTAAACATTTTTTCGTTAAAATATTTTCTGTAATATCTTCTGTTTCTGGGGTTGGATTCTCATTATTTGGTTGCTTTTGTGTTAAACTATCAATAAAATCCTCATTAGAGTATCCCATGGTCATCACTTTCAAAAAGTTTTTCAATGTTTTCTTTAGCATCAACTTCCTCAAATCCAACATCGTTTACTATTTCCCTTATTTCTGTTACAACTTGTGGTAGCTCATTAATTATTTCATCTTTAACTGTTTTAATGAGCAAGCAGTTTGAGCATCCATTGAGACAATTTTGTTGCACTTCATTCCATGATGAACCGATATTTTCAATGGCGTTCCTGATGTTAAATTTCTTTCAAAATTCTTTGATGGAAAATTCATTGCAGTCAACTGCTTCAACCAGTCCCCCAAACTTTTTATAATAAGTCTTGAAAGTTGCATTCACTCCTTGGCCCATCGACTGCAAAATTGATGTGGTATTTGGAGGTGTAAAAATAATTTCAACAGGCAAGCAAGTTTGAAATACTAATAAATTTTGAGGGCGTCCAGGAGCGTTATCGAGAATCAGTAATTCTTTCTTTTTTTCTAATCCATTTTGTTCGCAATACGATTTTACGGCAGGATAGAAATGCTCTTGATATCACTTTTTAAATAAAATTGCAGTCATCCATGCTTTTCGGTTTGCCATCCAAATCACAGGCATTGATTACTTAAAAATCTTTTTCAATGCCCGGGGATTTTCAGAGCAGTAAATGAGTAGCGGTTTTATCCTGAAATCTCCGGTTGAATTTCCACCAAGTAGTGAAGTTAAACGACCTTTCCCAGCCTAAAAACCTGGCACTGATTTTTCATTTTTAGAGATGAATGTTTTTAATGGCATTTTTTTCCAAACTAAACCAGTCTCACCAAAATTAAAAATAAACTGAAAAAATAATTGTTCCCTTTTATAATATCATCCAAACCCTTCTCAAATGCCTCTGCAGATTCTTTATCAGCACTGGCAGACTCTCCGCAACGACTAATTTGCACGTAATTTAAATTTTTCAAACCAGTCACGGCTTGCAACAACACTGTCGGTTGTGGAGTTTTCTCCAGCTCGATCTGCAACCTCTAAATATAATTTTTTTGCCTTTTCTGTGATGACACCCTGATTAGGTTTCAATCCAGATTGTTATTAATTTTTCCATTTCTTCTGCTTGAGTATTTCTTGTGCGGGTAACTTTCTTGCCAGATAATGAAGTTATTGTACAAATTGATTTCTTAATGTTATTGGAATTTTTAAAAATGATTCTAAGGATTGATCCAGCCAATCGTAGGCTGGAAGATACTAGGGATTGTCGTTCAGAGTTCCCAATTCGCCTAATATCATTTATTTTCATCTCCAACGTCAAACTTTTTCTAGATTGTTTAGCAATTTGTGTCTGTGGTTCACCTGTTCTTTTCTCAGTCATGTTCTTATAAGCAGTCATGTTCTTATAAGCAATTGATTTTTTTTTATTTAAAGCATTTTATTTACTTAATCAAAATTACTACTGAGGTCTATATTAAACCTTATCGCTACTTTGAATGAACAATTTAATACAAAATTTTGCATTTGGTCAATCCTGGAATTAGCATAATTTTTGAAATACAAAAATGCACATTTGGTGATTCCAAGAATTAGTTTTTGAAATTTCTTTTTTCAAAAGAGCTCTATAACGAAAGAGGTAGCATTAAACGAGGTACGCCTATATACAGGGTGGGTCATATGAGTGTTGGCGATTTAATTCTTCAATTTCTCGGTAACGCGTGGTGCGGGGTGGTGGGGGGATATGTTATTTGCTGCGCCACTTCCTGGAAATTTAGTCGCCATGGAGCCATACACGGGAGTGCAGCGTGCATTTTGTGTCCGAGCGTATTACGAAAACAATAAATCAGTGATTACTGCACGACGTTTGTATCGGCATGAACACGGTTTACACGATTTAAGTGAAGGTCCAAGCGCCAATGTGGTACGAAAATGGATCAGAATGTTCGACACAACCGGCTCAACAGTACCAATTACGGTTCGTGGTCGCCCAGGTTCTGCAAGATCAGCCGACATTGTGGAGCGTGTTCGTGTTTCAGTTCAGCGAAATCCACAACAGTCAACACGTAAGAGAAATCAGTCTTTGGATGTCAAAAGAACAACTTTACAACGAATTTTGAAACGTGATTTGCATTTGAAGGCTTATAAAATTCAGATAGTCCAAGAATTAAAACCCGATGATGCCAATAACCGACTTAACTTTGTCAATTTGATGCTAGAGCGGTTCAACAATTTCAACAACGTGATTTTTAGTGATGAGGCCAATTTTCACCTTAATGGCCATGTGAACAAGCAAAATTGTCGGTTCTGGTCCGAGACTAATCCCCGACGCTTGCATGAACGTCCACTTCACAGCCCTAAGCTTGTCGTGTGGGCTGGGATAACGTCAACCGGTATTATTGAACCACACTTTTTTGAGGACGAAAGAGGGCATGCGATGACGGTTAGAGCGAACAATTATTGCAACATGCTAGCAGACTTTTTGGTGCCAGCTTTGCAAGAACTTCAAGGCAATACCTCGAGGATGTGGTTTCAACAGGATGGGGCCACATGTCATACGGCTAGGGTATCCATAGAGCTGCTGAAAAATGTTTTTCCTGGAAAACTCATTTCGAATAGGGGGGATATTGAATGGCCCCTACGTAGCCCCGATCTCTCTCCATGCGATTATTTTCTATGGGGCTACCTCAAATCGGTAGCCTACGAGAATAATCTGACTAATTTAGAGCAGTTGAAGAGGAACATTATTCAGCAAAGTAACAAAATACCGAGAACAACAAGAGTGTCAAGCAGCCGAGGGAAGCCATTTGGACAACATTATTTTTAAGTCTTAAAAATTTTAAAAATTTTAAAAATACAAATATATATTTTTTTTATATTTCGTAGTTTTTTCTTAATTGAATATTTAAACCGCCAACACCCTTATGGCCCACCCTGTATATATTTATTTATTGAGCTAATGATTCTAAGGAGAGATTAAATTAATTTGTCCTTTATTTAAATATTTTCACACCGAAGAAAATTACGCTCTGCCACTGATTTATTCGCTCTATACGTAGAGACAGATCCATCACTGCCACACGTGCCAGTAATAATGACAGTTGCTAACTGCAAAAGAATTAAGAAAACTTGTGTCACCTCCTCCTACTAACAGTAGAACATAATTTTTGCAAAAGTTCATTGCCAAGATACGACTTAATTACTCCGTTTTAACTTAACTTTGATAACTTTAACTTTGATTACACACTTTGTAACACGATGTAACCCCAAACGCCATTGCTTTATTTTACAAACTGCAGAAGGAATGAAATGTGAAACGCAACGAAGGATAGAATATAAGGAAACATTTCAATGCACAGCAAACCGCAACGAAAAACAAATATATAACTGGAATTCATGTGAAAAAATATCACTTCAGTTCTCTGTACATTTAGCCACTTTTGCAATCTTTCCCAGACAAAAAAAAAAAAAAGAAAAAATGGTATAAAACGGTATAATAAAGAAAAATGTATTATTTTTGCATGACATTGATGACCTTATTCAGCATAGTTAGAATTAACCGATATAGATCAAGGTAATTTCATTATGCATCTCTCCCATAAAAACCGTCCTCTCTCTACTGGCAAAAGAAACTGAAGCAGTCTACGGTAAAGCTATTCGCCATAGACAGGAATAGGTGATAATTACTTAGTGCCAGTCCTGGCGCCAAGCTCTGTCATGTTACCATTGATATGTGTAGCCAGGCGCTGTCCTTATGGAACACAGTTCCTTTCATATTGGTCAAAATTGGCCTCTACTGGCCAATTAATTCCTTCAAACTTCAAACGCGTTTACTTGATGTTATCGTAAGTAAATCACTTTCTATCAGCGGTCAACACCTGCTTCAGAAGTGGGCGAATTTTGTTACAATTCAGTGGCAATTCTCATATGCAAATTCGGTCCATGAGATTTGTTTTTGCATTAATTTGTGTGGCATCCATACATCGTGATCCCTTATCCTTAGCTCCCCAGCCTAATTCAAGTAATTCTAAAAGGCCTTTTGGGCAATGTTTAACTCCTGGGCAATCGATATATGTAGATATAGATAGCTTACATGCTGTCGGATTTGATGATTTTCATAATTTCATCAATTCAACAATCAATTTTTAGGACATGGTTAATCTTTGACATAAAAATTACCAAAATGAATCAATGAAACCAACATTGGGCACTAATGGCTATTACAGTATCAGGATTATAAGTACTTTTCATCTTTTCAGCCACCTCGCTTGCGTTTTGACTTTTATTGAGCGAAAACTATAAAATATAGAATACATTCTCTTTGCTAATGTCTGTCCTTGACTGATCTCAAATGATACTGCGCCAAGCAATCACAAAACACACAGATTAGTCTTTTAAACACGATATCTTATCTTTCTAACGCCATCTAGCGTAATTCCATCACACTTATACAACACGAATTATGGATTATTAAATTTGTATTGTGAGAATTTCACACGCAGAGCTCGGCTCAATCGCACTACTTAAAGTCAATTCCGTCGATCCACAGTGATGGTCTCGCTTGATTTCAACAACTCGTAATAAATAACACCGACCTGGTCCCAGCAAATAAAGATCATAACCTTCGCAGCGTGAATATGAGGTCGAGGCGATGACGCAACAGCCCCCACAACTTTCTTTTCTTTGGATTGCTGTAATGCCAGTTGTTCACAGGCAAAAAAACGGCGCTCAACGTCCCTTGGCATTAACTCATAAGGAACCCAAATTCCTTGCTTTTGAATCATTCCCAACACATGCAATCTCTTGGAAATGGCTTGACGGGTAACTCCTAATACTGAAGTTAGCTCTACCTGCGTTTGACACGAGTCTCCATCGAGCAATGCCATCAATTTAGTACCTTCGAAGGGTTTTCGTCTTCTTTCACGCAAACAGTCGTCAACGTCATAATAACCATCTTTAGAGCGACTAAACTAATCTCTACACGTTGCTCCACTTAAATCAGCATCTACGTAAACGTTTTGAAGCTCTCGATGAGCTTCTACTGCCGTTTTTTTCGACTAAAAGAAGAAAATCAATACTTCCCCCATATGACGATAATTTGGCACAAAATCATACATGTTCACACAACAAAAAGAATATGATGTCAAAAGAAAATCACTATTTTATCGAGGTGGTATGTTTAAAATATGCCTAAGCTTAGCTCATGACGTTTAGGTTATGGCGGAATCGACTAACACTTACAGCTAGCGCCATCTATTGGCACACAACGGGAACTTAGTTGCGCACCTCATGTAGTGAACAAAAATCTAAGCAAAAGATTATCAGAAAATCAATACATTTTTATGGAAGGCACCAAAGATAGGTGACAAGGCGCTCCGTTCTTTTTGGAAGATTCTAGTTTGGCAAACGCTCAACATATACCAAGTTTGAGTAAATTTGCCTTCGATGAATAAAAGTCATGAACTTAAAAACATAATCAGCCATTTTTGTGAGAGGGTTACCAAAAAACCGTGATTAATTGTTCGGTTTTATTAATAAATTCAATTAGAAACCAACTAACAATTTGAGAGGAGTTAAAGGTGTGAAATTTAACATCGGGAGATCGGGAGATTTGTATGGGCGGCACCAGAAAGGTTGGATTGATTTTTAGTAAAATATTAGATTATTTTAGATTCTAAGAATTTTATATATTTTTTCTATTTAGATTCTAAGAAAATGTTTCATCGTGTCCATGACGGTTATCCAGCCAGATGTACATCGCTCAATTGGATTGAAAGGTCCTGAAACACATTTGTTCAGAAAATATTTGTAATTGTGAATACTTTCATCTGGATGCTTGCCATATCCAATGCTAAATATATTCACTCCTTTCGGAAATTTTATAAAAGCATCCAATATTGTGGGATATATAGGATGGTGCATAAGGAACGTTAAGATTTGATCAGTGAATACAGTTTTTGCTTAAGTCTTTTTTTTTCGTCTCGTTACAGAATTAACTAAATAATACTTGGCAAATTTATGATGGAAAGGCTCAGCAAAGAACAAAGAACCAAAGTTGTTCAACTTTACTTTGAAAGTCAGTATTCGATTATTCAGATCATTTCGAAATTTCTTTCATGTTCGAAATACTCTTAGCCCTCCAACAATTTACCGATTGGTTCAGCGATTTGGGCAACAAGGACTGTCTGTGATCTTTCGCGTACTGGAAGACCTCGTGCAATTCTAAATGAAGTGACCATTGCCCGAGTGCAAGCAAATATTGGGGAAAAACCCGAAACTTCCACCAGGCGATGTTCCCAGCAGTTGGAGATGTCTAGGAGTTCTTTGCAAAGAAAAACATTGAAAACAAGTCCTTAAATTCAGAATTTATTAAAAACTTTCCATTATTCAGAATTTATTAAATTTCAAACAATGTGCTCGTATTATAACTGCATTTGAATAGAACATTTTCTCAAATGAAGCCAAACAAAATTATGATTTAACAATTTTATTTTGCTATGTCATCGGCATTTTACAGTTCACATAAAAATAAGGATAATACGGAGCTATTTATGGAAGGCAGCAATGAACTAAAAATGCATATGCAATAATCATTCGACTATTTCAACCTATTTTTGAATGTGATTATAGGAAAAGCTGCCAAAAAAACATAGTTAACATCATCTCCAATAAAGTGTATACATTACGCTGATGGCACAGACATCGTTCGCCGAAATTTTCTTAACCATTGAGAGGGTATCTGTTGATCTGGCGGTAAACGAGGACCACCGCAAGTGACAATATTCGTTTCGATGAACCGAAATCTAACCCATTTGGGTTACTATATTATTGTTAACAACTATTACTGTGAAATGATGAATAGCTTTATTTACTGTGGCTCCAAAGCCAGTAAAAGTGATGATCAGCCGGAAATTACCAAAGGAGTACTTTTTGCAATCAGATGCCACTGTGAGCTTTGCAATCGATTTAATGATACATGAATATACATCCAATTTTACTAGATATCAGTTAAGTAAATCTTGGTCTACAGCTCACAATCCCGAATTTTGACATAGTTTACGGGCGTTTAACGTAAAGGCCTTACCCATAGTGTGCGATACTCTGAGCATATTACAAAGCGATTGCCAATGCCAATGCGCAAAATGGCTGCCGCGCTTGCTTTCGATAGAACAAAAACAGCATCGTCAAAATGTTTCAGTAGAGCAGTAAAGTTTAACCGAAACCGAATTTTTGCATCGATTTATAATAATGGATGAGACATGGGTCCACCATTTCACACCTGAGACAAAGAAACTGTCAAATGTAGAATGGGAGAATCGTGTTTTTTGAGATGCGCGTATTACAAAAATTTACTGCAGGGTTTAGGTGACGAAATTATGGGAACAAGGCTGCATTTAGCGAAAAAGAAAGTATTGTTTCATCAAGACAATGCTCCAGTTCCCACATTTACTATTGTGATGGCCAAAATGAATGAATTAAAGTTCGAATTGCTTCATCGTTCACCTTTTTCGCTAGATTCAGCTACCTTGGACTATTTTCTATTTCCAAACTTGAAAAAATGGCTCGGTTGTGAAAAATTTGCTAACAATAAAGATGTGGAGTCTGAGGTTGGTGCCTAAATTTAAGGAGTCTTACAATTCTTGTTATCAACAGAGTATAGAAGCTATTTAATATCGCTGGAAAATTGTATCGAGCTAAAAAGAAATTATGATAAAAACTAAAGAAATTTTTTTCCAATTTTCCTGTGTCTTCTTCTATTTCGTATCCCAGCGACTACCAGCCGTACTATGCCACGTCCAATAATGTTATCAACCTGAATAAATTGACTGCCATATTCATGAATTGAAATTTTTCAACATCATCTGAATTGACTATGCAGAAAATATTTAAGTTATAAAAAATGCATTACTTTTGCACTAAGGGGTGTGCATGCGAACTTCATTTGAAGTACGTCATATGAAGCGTAACATTTTCAGCTGTCGCATACAATCAAATTTATTGCACTTCAAGTTACCACTTTTTCGCAATCTCTTTCCAAATTAAAGGATTTTCCTTGCAACTAGTTAAACATTGCACAAAAGAATCGTTTGGAACCACTTCAATTAGGCTGAATACAAAAAGAATTTCGATGTCTGGGTGTCACACGAATTAATGCATAAAAACTTTAAGAACCGGATTTCCATCTGAGAATCGCTGCTGCTGGAACTCTTTCTAAAGCAGACGGTGGCTGATCGTAAAAAGTGGGTCACTTATAACAACATTATTTGAAAACGATGACGATCGAATTGCGATGAGCCGGAACAAAACCTGGATTGACGTCCAAGAAAGTTTTGCTGTGTATTTGGAAGGATTGACAGGAATTTGTCCACTCTCAGGAGAAGCTTGCGAAAATCGACTGCCCTATTCTTTTTTTGCCAATAGAGACGAGGGTTTCTACGAGAAAGAGGCTTGATACAATTATCTTCAAATTGGCAACAAACTGTCGAAAAAGTTTAAATCTGTGCATATTTAACCTAATTCGGATCATTATAATTAAGCTCAATAAAACCTTTAATGTCATATGTAAATAATGGATCTCTTTTTACTACACCTATATAATGTAGACGCACATATATGATTACCTGTAAGTATATTTTCTTGCAATTCTCCCGTTTGTGCAAGTAATGAATTTTTGTATTGAATTTAACACAATACTACGTAAGTTAAATCCATCTTATACAAAAATGTCTACACAAATTTCACAGAATTTAGTGATTGTGAATAAAATAGACAAACATAAAAATATAGTAGATTTGAGTTGATTCCAATTATTTCAAATTTTGTCCAGCATTGTAATGAAAAGGAGGGGCGTTTTTCCTTAGGTGATAATCGCAGCACTATCAAACTTGGGAGTAGATGTCAGTATTAGGAGGATAGTGTACGATCTTTTGACGAAGAGACGTATCAGGGTTAAATTACGGTCGTCGGACCTGAACAGATTTATCAGTAGAGCAACATCCCAATGTGGTGTTCTATCCCCTCTACTATGAAACCTCGCTCTGAACAGTACTCTGTTCTCTTTAGAGGAGGCTGGTGTCAAGGTTGTAGCATACGCTGACGATGTGGCAATAGCAGTTAGGAGGAAGTTTTTGGGAATACTTAGAGACATCCTTCAAAAGGCCCTTCTCACTCACTGTAACCCTATTCTCTCTGTAACGAAGTGGGCAGGGGAACATGGTCTAGGAGTAAATCGAAACAAGATCGAAGTGGTTCTGGTCACCTGGAGATACAAGATTCCACCTGTGGATCCTATCTTCCTGGGAGGTACTGAAATTCCATTCGCGGACTGTGCAAAATACTTTGGTGTAATATTAGACAAAAAGCTGCATTTCAAACTCAACATTCTGGACAGGGCGAAAAAGACTACAGTGGCGCTTCATGCGTGCAAGAGGGCAATAGAGAAACAATGGAGATTGAAGCCTCGCATTGTTCATTGGTTGTATACTGCAGTAGTAAGACTGATACTGTTGTATGGAGTTATCATCTGGAGGAAGGCCCTTAAAAAGTCCACATATTGTAGGATACAGGACAAGGTCTAAAAGATGGCTAGTCTGTGCAGCATAGGTCTACACGGCACGGCAGTGAGACTAAGAGAGCTATCACACTCCAAAGACCTAGGGCTAAGTATAGCAAGAAGACTACTTGATAACTGTAGTGTTTATCAAGCCGAAATTTTGGTAATTAAGAAATTGGCAGAATGGCTGAGATATGACGATGGGGATTAACATATTCTCTGACAGTCAAGCTGCCATTAAATTCCTGGATTCTGCCTTGCTGAACTCAATATCATCAGGGACATACCAGGGAATTGCGGACGAGCTGCAAGACTAGAGTCAACCTTACGAACTTTAGACGAGCTGGAGTCCGTAAGCATACCCTTAGCCACTTGCAAGGTCCTACTGCGAGATAGAGCATATTTAGCAGCAAATGATAGGTGGGGGCCGAGGCTGTAACTAATCCAGACAGATATGGCCTTGCCTAGATCTGAAGCGTTCACACACACACAGCTGTTGCTATCAAGGTCTCATTACTTGTATCCAACATGACGGGACACTGTCTGATTGGAAGACATGCAACGAGACTGAAGGTTGCGACTAGGGACTTCTGCAGAAGTTGTGGGAATGAAAGAAGGAGGAGGAGTCAATAGGACACCTTCTCTGCAATTTCCCCGCCCTGACGAATAGGAGGCGATCAACACAGGGCTCTTATTTCTTTAGGGACCTAGAAGATCTGGACGACGTAGATATTGTGCGACTTAAAAGCTTTTTGAGGCGCTCAGTATGGTTCAGCGGAGAAAACTAGAGACATCCATATCTCTAGTTTTCCTGATATCACAATGGGGTGTACCGTCTAAGTGAGTTTGTCTATTCAGACTACCACATTGATCTAACCTAACCTTATAATAAAAACGAAATGAACAAAAAATTTAGATTAATGCATTCTACGCATTAGGAGTTACGACTAAAAGCTTCGTTTTTGGAAAATCGGTCAATTTGTATGGTGGCTACTAAAAGAGCCTAGGAAGAACTTTTAAGAACTATTTTAAAAATTTACGATAATTTTTGTGTCTACCATCCAGACATACAGCCAGCCAGACGAACGTCGCTCAATTGCTTCAAAAAATAATGAAACAAATTTAATTGAGAAACAAATCGTACTTTAAATGGTTCCTTCTATATTCCATATTTTCATTCCTTTGGCTTAGGATGTCAAAATCTAGGCTACTGCAGACCATTAATTGGAAATTGGAAACCAAATATCGAATTTCTGGGAAATCGGTCAATTTGCTTGGGGTTGCCAGAAGCGGTGTGACGGATCCCTCATTTCCATTATTAGATCCTATTCTGGAAAGCACTCAATACAATACTACTAAATTTGATTGGATTTCATACACATATATAAAATGTATGAACATAGGAATTATCTGTAAAGGTGAGATACCTGAAGGGGTGTGATTTAACGCTCAATTTTTTTTCAAATTTTATCCAGAAATTTAACTCGCTGCAAGTGAGGGTTTACAGAGAATGAGTAGAATTTTATGGGAAGCACTAAAATGGGAGTTCAATCTGGCAAAATATTAGACTATGCCAAGTTTGAAGAAGTTTCATAAAGATTCACGACATTTGTAGTGTCTACGCCAGGCACCGTTTCAGACAGATGGATGGGCGTAGCTCAATCAACTTAGAACATTATGAAATGTATTTGGTCAGAAGCTAAATTAAACGTTCACTTGTGTGTGCCCCTTTTTGGTTAATTGCGTTAATTGATACATAACTTCATTCCTTCGGTTGAAGGTACAAAATTTTTTTTTAAGTGAACAAACGCTGTAAATTATATATGTATGAGGAAAAGGAGCTTTTCCTATAGCTGCTTATCTACTGATAAGCCAGTATGCTGTTATGGTTTTATGGTTAGCAAGGCTCTCAAGTGGGGCGAATTGATCCAGTAGGAAAAATTTTTTCATATAATGAGTAAATTCAACTTTTGAAAATGTATCCAAAATGTATGTTTCCAACATTTTTGCCATTTTGATTGATGTGGGAAGTTATAATTTAATTATATGTTTTTGTAATTGTGTTTTATCGGACGATGGTTTTAAGTGGGGCGAACTGACTTAGTAAGTAAAATTTATGCATATAAGGGGTAAATTCAACTTTTGAATATGCATCCTTTTTCCGAATTTTCCCAATATTTTTGCCAACTTAATTCATGTGGGAAGATACAACTCTAAGATATATGTTTTTGTAGTTGTGGGCGTGTTTTTTTCAATAATATCAAGAATATCTGGCGATGGGTCCCAATTCATGGTAGTAAATATATATAATCTGTATGGTAAAAAACTATTAATCAGGAACTGTCGCGCAAGTTAAGTTTCATTTAGAATTTAATATTGTAAATCGATTCGAAACAACAACTCACTTCTTATATTGATACGTTTTTTTACCTGAAATGAAATTAAAATCCTAAATTGATTCTTTATCTCTATCAAAACATAGCTATTCGAGAACCTGAAACAAAACTATAATTGTATGCAGTTTCGTTTCTTAATCTGAATCACCACAATTTTGCACACGAATTTGCATTTGTTTCCATTTAAGATTCAATTGACACAAGAGCTCCTTCCACAAGACCATTTACGCCGCCGTACATACGAGTACGCCAATAGGATGTTACAGCTCGCCCATGACAACCCCGATTTTCATGAAAAAATCATAATTAGTGACGACGCACATTTTCATATCAATGGATATGTGAATAAACAAAATAGTCGGTTCTGGGCAATGGAAAACCATCAAATTATTCATCAGTCACCTTTGTTTCCATTAAAAGTGACAGTCTGGTGTGCAATTTGGTCAGGAGGTATCATTAGACCTTACTTCTTTAAAACTAAAAACGGCGTGACGGTAACTCTCAATGGGGAGCGATATCGTGATATGATTGAAAACTTTCGAAGGCCACAACTGCATGCTTTGGGCTTGATTAACATGTGGTATCAACAAAATGGTGTCGCATCGCATACTGCCAGGATTACAATGGAATTACTGCGAGACCTCTTTCCACAACAAGTTATTTCAAGAAATGGTGATGCTGATTGGCCTCCATGGTTGCCTGATTTGACTGATTTGGACATAGTTAATGAAATACCGCGTGAAATGTGTAAGAATGTAATGAAAAATGTGCTCAAAAGGGCATTTGTGAGGCTAACAGAGGCGGACATTTATCTGAGATTTTATCCATACATAATTGCCGACATTAAATAAAACATTTATCAATATAAGATAAATTCTCTTTCATTTAATCAAAAATTATATACAAACAAAGTAGTATACATACCTTCCCGACGGACACCCTGTACAAACGAAACATAAACTGAAAATAAATATAATTTTGTTTATTGGCAGAAAAAGGCAGAATGAAATGATTCAAATAATAAATTTTCTGAATTTACGACACCCAGCCCCCCAGAAATTTTTGCAGGTACTCAAAATTTTTGTCTCTTTTTTTTAATTAAAAATTGCAAATGAAATACAAACAAAACTTTTTATAAACTGAAAATAAAATATAGTTGCGTTTATTGGCAGAGAAAGGCAGAAAGAAAGGATTAAAATAATAAATTTTCTGAATTTACGAAACCAGGCCCCCAGAAATTTTCACAG
Organism: Philornis downsi; assembly: GCA_019455685.1. Lineage (NCBI taxonomy): Eukaryota > Metazoa > Arthropoda > Insecta > Diptera > Muscidae > Philornis > Philornis downsi. The sequence continues at coordinate 420,667 of JAHXMU010000205.1, forward strand.
CTACCCAGAATTTTTGATTATTTTTGTAATTAAACATTTCAAATGAAATACAAACAAAACTTTTACATAAACTGAAACTATATCACAGTTGGTTCCAATTTCATGTCGGGTATAAGAACCGAAATGAAAATTGTTTGTAATATCGTTTCGGATGTATAAAACAGAAAGAACATTCAAATACAAATGATTTGGTTTCCAGAAACAGAATTGTGTATTTTTGATTTGTATTCCAGGAACTGAAATAAATCAAAACTTTTAACTAAACTAGTAAATGTTTCAATATTTATTTGATGAAAATAAAATAAATTCAAACCCTCCCCTTTGCTTGTGATACACAAATTTTTCATTATTATTGTTGTGGATGTTCCTTCTCTTGTCGCGGTTAAAGTTACTTGGAATGCTAATTGCGGGACAAGTACGAATAAGTAACAAACCGCTCCGCTTTACGGCTAGCACAAAAGAACTGAAGACGAATTACTGCCGCAAAGAGAAGGAAAATATAAATTGCTATCACTTTCAACTGATATTACACCTTGTTGTCATGAAAACACCGGTGGTGATGATGGTGATGGTGATGATGATGATAACGATAAGAATGATGTGACTAGCAGATGATGATGAATTTGTATTAAAACGTAAAGATAAACTTCCAACTGACTGACATCAGCGGCACGACTGGCTAAATGCTGCAGCTACAGCAAGAGAGTAAGTGCTTCCTCCAGTTGCCCGTGGCAGCCAATATTGGCGATGCTGTTGTGTTCCTGTTGTGCAACAAATGTTAGCGGCATTACAATGCCGTCGTTATGAATTTTGTGATGTTTAAAAAAACCGGTTGTTTTTAAGTTCTTGCTTTTCAGTTTTAGGAATTAGAAGGAGAAAATTTCGTCGAACATAACATATTTCCAGAGCTATAATTTAACTTAACAATCTCTTTGGGAAGCTCGTAAAAGAACAGTAGTGACTGCGTAAAACTTCAAAGTGATAACAGTAGAACATTAGAATTCAATCCCAACTGTTTGTTTTGACTGAGATTTTTTGTATCTCTTTGTTTTTATAGGAAACTGATCACCCATTTCCAGACCGCCGTTGTATCCACATTCCCCATTTTCATGTTGTTAAGAAACCAGACCGAACTATCAGCCTAGTGGCAAATTTAGATCCTATGTAGGTTACAAAACTTTAATTATTCACCTGAAGGTTTCTTAATTATATACCTTTCCCCATATCCATTAAAGTTGCCGGCAGGATCTAAACAAATGAGTTTTTGACTAATGTTTGGAATGGAATCTGTTGCTTTTAAGGGTAATTGATCTTTAACCCTCACGTCTCAAGTGCGCTTTTAACAGACTTAAGTTTCTAAGTTTTTTTTCTGAGGAGTATCAGCTTAAGAGGAAATTTAGGTTTTGTTTCAAACTGTTCAAATTGCACACCATTTCCCACTTCATTAAAGTTTCCTGTTGGCTTAAAATCCATAAAAAATGATAATCGAGTTTTATGTAAATGGTTTATGTAAAGGCAATCCTGTGAACAAAATATTACAGAAATTGTTTGTTGGTTGAAATACAGGGTTATCAAACCCGCCGGTCTGGAAAGGTTGTCAGCTGTTAAATGTCTATCATCTGAAGTGTTATTTATTTAGTGAAAGGTTTGCCATTTACGAATATGGATCGTTTAACGACCGAATAACGGAAACTTACTATAAAAGTGGTGATCCAAATGTGGAAACCTTTTTGCATTATGGGGTGATTATAATCGACGTACTGTGCAAGGTATTGCCATCATTATAAAGGAATTTTGAAGAGACTGGAAGCGTTACTAGTCATCGGTTACTAGTCATTACAGTGTACACACTGCCGAAAACATCGCTTCTTTTAGTGGAAGTGTGACGTATAATCCGAATTTGTCAATTAAAAGACGTTCTCAGCAATTGAGCCTCATTTACGGCTCGTTATGGCGCATTTTGTATTTGAATTTGCACCTCCATCCATATATAGTCCAACTCACACAACAATTAAATTCGACTGACCGTTCACAACGTTGTAGATATGCTGATTGTGCGCTACAGCAACAGATTTTCAGTGGTGATTTTTGGAACAAAATTTTCTTCTGCGATCATGTTCATTTCTCACTCGGTGATTACGTCAACAAGCAAAATTGCCGCATAAAAGCATGGGAGAACCCAGAAGTAATTATGGAAAAGACATTGCATTCCGAAAAAGTGACTATTTGGTGCGCATTATGGCCTAAAGGTGTCATTGGGCCGTATTTTTCAAAAATTATGCTAGAGGAACTGTTACCGTCAATTCAGAGGGCTATGGCCGTACGATAACCTACTGAGCTGAAAGTGGAGATTATGAGCTGGACGCTATGCGGCTTCACTAAGATGGTGCCGCGAGCTACACAACATGACCAATTTTGGCTTTATTGCACGAGAAGTTCCCAGAAAGCGTAATTTTACATTTTGCCAACTTCAATTAGCCGCCAAGATCATACGATTTGACGCCGTTAGACTGTTTTTTTTATGCGGCTGCGTAGAAGCAATTGAAAATTATGAGCTGGACGGTGTGTGGTTTTAACAAGACGGTGCCACGAGCCACACAACATGACCAATTTTGGCTTTATTGCATGAGAAGTTTCCGTAAAGTATAATTTTATATTTTAGCGACGTCAATCAATCATGCGATTTGACGTAGCTAGACTTTTTTGTTAGGCTTTGTCAAAATGCTAGTAATCCCCTGACGTTGGAGCATTTGAGAACCAACATTCGTTAAGTTATCGCCCAGATACTGCCCGAAATGTCCAAAAATTTGGTCGGAAACTGCCCCAAAAGGATCCACTGCTGCAACCAATCCAGAGGCGGTCATTTAAATGACATTGTTTTGCGTACATAATGGCAAGGTCCAAGCATTATAATGAAACAAAAGTTTCATCGAAATCGTAGCTTTATCTGTGTTTTATTTAACTTCACTTTTGAAATCGAAAAATGGATAACTCGATATAACTTCAGAGGAAGAATGTGCTAGAAGGTGACCTTAATTAAAGAATAATAACACAAACGAAACTACAACATTCAGCAGCTCTTCATTTTAAACTTGTAGAGGGGATACTGATTTTTACTAAATCTGGTCATTTTTTGTGTAGGCGCCCAGTGGGGCGCACAGTGGGATTGCTTCATACATTTTTGTGCCATAAATATAAGGAGTTGTCGTAGAGTCTTGAAATTCAGCATAGAGCGTTTTATGACATAGAGTAGCAAAAATATAAGATTTCATTCAAATCGACCACGCCCATCGGCCACCGCCCATACAACTGAAAATGAAATTTTCGTGTACATTTTTTTCTGTTAGGTGGAAATTCTTGTAACTTGGCATGGATCATCTGTACTACGAAAACAAAATTTTTGGAAAGTTCCATCTAAATCGGCCACGCCCACCGCCTATACAACTCAAAATGACATTTTCATATAAATTTTATTCTGTTAGGTAAAAATTTTTGTAACTTGGCATGGATCATCTGTACTACGGAAGCAAAAATTTTGGAAAGTTTCATCCAAACCGGCCAGGCCCATAGCCTATATTACTCAGAAAAAATAACCATTTCACCCACTACCCGCCTGACTTATTTTCTGTAAAAATGTTTAGTAGGATTGCCTAAAATAAAATAATTAGTTACATGTGTAAGGAAACTTATTTACTTATTCATCTATCATTTCTTTTACAATATCATCTAATTCCAAATGTTGTTTACGAGGTTGACGCCTTATTTTACTAAGAAAAGGATCTGATGACACCAAGTGACGGTTGAAAACATCAGAGTTAGTTGCCATTCTATTGCATTTTCTTGAAAACATCAGTCTATATTTTCTATAATCCTTGTTGCGCGCTTCTTCTGCCTCTTCGGATAGCATACCAATAGGAAGAGCAGCTGCATCGACAATTTCTTTTCCATGCATTAATATTTTGTGCACAGTTACTGGCATATAATACCAGCTGTATTTTTCGACATAAAGTTTCGCCGTATCCCGCGTGTAATTTTTAAACTTCGAAGAATTAATATTTCGGCCACATGTGATTATTTGTAATATTATGCGAAACCTATCAATTAATTCCTCTTCAACTTCAGTTATGTCAGCTACAAGTGACGGATTGGAAAAAAAAACGTCTTGAGGTGTTGCCGTCGTTGGAGGTCCCAGTGCCTTGCTGAACCTCATCAACACGTAAATGCATATGGTCTTTAAATGCGTTGTGAATTCGGACTTTGTTTTCTTCTTTCATAGCCTTATGTTCGTCTTCGAGCGCCGACCACTTTTGAAATGGTTTATTGTAGGCAATATGAAGAATGCACTCCATATTTTCTTTATTTCTTTGCTTAATTTGTAGCGTAATTTCTTGTGACTTTTTTCATAAAATTTATAACTTTGTTCAGCATTATAAAATATTATAAGGATTTTTTTCTATAAATCGCAATAATATACTCCCTTCCTTCATTTTATTGCAGTCAGAGCATGGACGTCGCCGGAGCTAACCTTTTTTTCATCCAAGGAAAACTTAGAACACTGAAATTTCTAGGGCTTTTTTTTAAATTTAAATAGTTTCGAAACTATTTATTGCTATCCAGTTGTTTTTTTTTTTCTTAAAGAATCACAAAATACCATATTTTTAAAACATAATGACATAAAATAGTTGAACGAACAACAAATATGCATATACAGGCTCTCAAGTTGCATTAAAATCTTAGTCGTTTTGCGCTTTACTTCTCCCAAGTATTTTTAAGTAATTATTTTGCGATAAAAAAATATTTTTTTCAAAAAAGCAATGATGAATTTCTCTTAACTAAACAATTCCGTACAAAATTGCATCATTACATTTTTAATATTTTACAGTCGAAAAATAGACTTTTTGCACTTAGAATCTCACTGTGGGGCGTGGCAATGAAGTCCATGTAGTCATACTTTATTTGATGTAATTTTATAAAAGACATAAAGCTTGGAATATGTTAGTTAAAATAAGCGATTTGTATCGGAGGTGTCAGCAAAGAAATGGTTATTTATATCAAGAAAGAGGTGTACAAAATGAAACGAAGGAATTTAACTAAATCGAAGCAGTTGATTAAAACAATAATTGAAGCGATTCCGAATGAATAATATTTTGATCAGGTGTCGCATAAGTGTGAATGAGCATGGAGTTCAGTAACGGCCTGTCATCTTCAAAACCAATTAGTTACACAAAACAAAATGTAATTTTCTATACAATTAAATAAAATAAATGAAATAATTTGGTTAAAAAAGAAAAAGTTATTAGAATTTCGTTTTGTAGCACAATTTGTGCGTCACTCTGTACAAACAAAATATTTCATAAACTTAATCAGAATCAAAATTGTTTAAAATTCCATTTTGAGTGCATGATTCAAAATCGAAATTGTTTTCAATTTCGTTTTAAATGTACTAAATAAAAACAAAATTTAATACAATTTTAATTCGATTTTCGAGAATCAGAAAACAAATTATGTAATGTATATTTTTGATTTATATTCCAGAAACTGAAATCAATCGAAAATATTTTCGTGGTTGATTTGATTTCTGTGACGGTTTCTGCTACAAATACATTGCAGATATCCTTGGATATATTCTACAGATCCTTTTGGTCTATTCAGTTTGAGAGAGGCAAAAGACTTCGCTTTGAAAATATTATAGTATAAGTTTCAAAATACTTCATTCCTGTTGTTAGATATGAAACCCGAAATATAGCATTCTGTGCTTATAAGAACGAAATAATTGACAACTTTGAGTGAGCACAACCTTACTGATTTTGGACTACATAAACCAAAAAGTGACAAAATCGGAAGGAATAAAGTTGATTACCGTCTCAAAAAGTATTTGATTTTCTTCACATGCCAGCCGCAAACCGGTTAACCGATCAACAAAGGTAACTTTGGTTAGCTGTACTCGCAACTTATACATTGAAGTACGTTTATAACAAACTTTTTCAAGGGAGCAATTTTCGGCATCTAGAGGTAATATTTGATATTGCCACTTGAGTTGGTTACATTTTCGTTGTATGTATTTCACTTTGTTTGATTCATCTTTCGTCTTTCGTATTTCATATTTCCTCTTTCTGCCTCCACATAGTAAGGAACGCTACAAAGCGTACGACTGTGTATGTGATGTGTTATAAGGATACTCATTGATGCTGCTCCACTTTACATTTACATGAGTTAAATGTTTCAGCCTCACTTACACTGAGCACTCATATTGTGCTAGCACTTGTGTGTGAGTACTTCGGCGTTTGTGTGTTTTTGTATGCCTATATGCCATAACAAGGAGTTGCCGTGGCAACTCTTCCCACAACGCAACATAAACCAAATTCGCATTCGTAAAAGTTGAAAAATCATCGATGCATAAAAATTGTTGTCGATGATATGAAGATGAACTCGATGGAATTGAAAATGATGATTCCAACGAATATGATGATTATTGTGATAATGATGACACTTCATCGTTTGATGTTTATCAGTGGCGTAACGAATTTGATAACATGCTCGGATAACTGGCATCCATTGGAAGAGAAAATAATTGGGACGCATTTCGGTAAGATTTGTTCATAAGTAAGAATGGTGTGGGAATAAATTTAAATATAGATAGTTAGACTGTTTGCCACTTATTTGGAAAGCTTTTCCCTTTTTCTTATGTACTTTTATAAATCATCATCGTAATCGAAAAGTAAAAAAGCGGTTGCAAAGCATAGAAACATCAGTTGTTAATGTTTTTCTACAATTAAACAAACTTTCAAAATCCTTCTTACAAGTACAAGTAGGAAGGCAAAACTCAGAAAGGAATCAGTACAGAAATTTTAACATTTCACTGATTTGCATACATTTTCATCCTATGTCCTTTTTGTGTTTATGCAAACGGGTAGCTTTCAAATTAGGGATTACAGCTGGAAAACTAAATTTCCATGAGTCTGTTAATTCGTATGGATGGTACCGCAAGGAATAAGGCGACATCCTCTATTTTCATTTCCCAAACTTACCTCATCAAGCGTATGATGCATCCCAAATTTGACAAGGACTTGAAGGATATATGGAGCCAAGAGTCTACAGTTTTCGAGCAAATTATCAGTCAAGCCAATGGACAAAAATGTAAGCCACTGTAGTCTGCTAATTAAAAATCACAAAGAAAATATTGATTTTCGGAAAATCAGCTTACAGTTGTGATAATGTTGTTTAGTCTCTTTCTCGACCACTACTTTAGCCAACTCTTAGCTTGTACCAAATTTGACCGAATTTTTTGTAATCTAAGGAAATATCTTTATAGGATGACGTTGACTGACACGAAGTTTTCAGTAAAGACAGGTGAAGATCTTAGAGAGCCTGTTTACACCAAACGAGGATTTAGGCAGGGCGACAGTCTATCGTGCGACCTCTTCAACATACCGTTGGATATGATTATGAGGAAATCTGCAGTTAACACGACTGGCACCATCTTTAATAAAAGCCATATGTTACTCGCATATGCGGATGACATAGACATTATCGGCAAAAAACTGCAAAATGTTTCTGCAGCCTTCTCAAGCATCAAGAAGGAAGCAGCAAAAATGGGTCTGGTGGTAAACGAGGACAGAACAAAGTTATTGGTTTCAACGAACAAACAATCTACTCGTTCGGGACTCTGTGTGAACGTTAACAACTATAATTACGAAGTGGTGGAGGAATTCATCTACCTCAGATCTGCTGCAAACAAAACGAATGATGTCAGCATGGAGATAAAGTACTGCTTGCTAACAGATGTTACTATGGGCTAAGCAAACGATTCAATGATAACGCCCTCTCTCGACAAATAAAAATCCGACTCTATCAGATGTTGGTTCTATCTGTCTTGTTATATGGCGCAAAATCCTGGGATATGACGAAAGCGGATAAATCAGTACTGGCAGTTTTTGAGAGGAAAATACTCCGGAAAATATATAGAACCATCATCGTTAACGGAGAGTATTGGCGTCGCATGAATAATGAGCTATATGCCGATGTCGACGTGTTTAAACGCATTAATATACAGCGATTGCGTTAGCTGGGTCATGTCGTGCGGATGGACCCAAATGTTCCGGCACGGAAAGTTTTCGTCAACGAACTCGATGGTCGGCGCGGAAGAGGGCGACCAAAAGTCCGTTGGAAGGACCAGGCTTTTGAAATATTATCGAAACTCGGTGTGACGAATTGGAGGAGAAATGCAGAAGATCGAAGCGCTTGGAATTATTTTCTATGAGTGGCGTATAATGGATAAATTTGTCTATTCCAGTCGCCACCTAAGAAGAAGAAGGAAACAAGAGACGTTTGTGTGGAAGGTGACAAAATGGGCATGATGCCACTCATTTTCATTCTTAGAACTAAGTTTATGAAAGGGAAAAAGCGAGTTTTACAGAATTCCATACAGCAACCTGAAAGATATGAAACTAAGAATAATTGGCTTAAATCGATCATTTGTGTGGCATCATCATTGTTTGTACTTGACGTGCTATAAAAGGTGTAGCCATTAGTTCGCTGAGGCCAACGAATTAAGAGGTATGAGAAAAAAATTGAATTTCGGAAAAGCGCTCAATTTATATGGGAGATAACACAAGGTGTGAGAGATACCAGAAGCCTGTATGCAATTCCCGTCTACCATCTACCAAAATATTGGATTGCGTCAAATTTTAAGAAGTTTTAGACAGATTTACAAAGAGTCGGTACTTTAAATTTTTTACTACTAAAATCTTTTGGGTATTATATATTTGCCGTATCAAACGGCATATACCTCCTTTCTTCAGGTAAAAATTTGAGAAAGAAGCCATTTGCTACAAACATTCGGTTAAAAAAAATCTTTAAAACCATTCACTTATTTAAAATAAAATTGAATTTTCTATACAATAACACTTACTTACAAATTTGGAAAAAAATTGACTGCAGAAGCGAAGGATGTTTTTTAACTAACTAACTTGTTCACTTTGTTTGTGTAAACAAATGGAATTAAGTGCTCAAAAACACTTGAAGTGTTGACAGTGGCATACGACGAGAGTACTTTAAGTCAAAAGAATCTGTACAATCTTTTCACAGAAGGTCGAGAAGATGTGAATGACAACGCTCGCTCTGGACGACCCAGCATATGAACAACCGATGAAAAGGTTGAGAACATGAAGAAAATTGTTATGGAGAATCGTCGAATCACAATTAGAGGAGTTTCTGAGGATGGCTCATATCATGCAATATTTTCGCAAATTTTGGGTATGGAGCGTGCGGTAGCGAAGTTTATTCCAAAATTGCTGAATTTTGACCAAAAACAACGTCGCATGAACATTGCTCAAGAATTGTTGAATGACGTCAACGATGATCCAGATTTGCTTAAAACGGTCATAACTGGTGGAGAATCATGGGGCTATGGATATGTCATCAAAACCAAAGCCCAATCGTTCCGATGGAAGAGTCCAAGAGAGCCAAGACCAAAAACAGTACGCCAAGTTCGATCAAATGTCAAGGATTTGCTCACTGTGTTCTTCGATTATAATGGCGTAGAGCATCAGGAGTTCTTTCCACAAGGCCATACGATAAGTAAAGAGTATTATCTAGAATTTATGCGCCGTTTGCGTGAAGCAATACCAAAAAATGCCAGGAATTGCGTAAACAAATTCATGACTTTAGCATCATGATAATGCACCTGCTCACTCATCTTAGCTTGTGACAGATAATTTGGCCAAAAACAACACCGTTGTCATGCCTCAGCCACCGTATTCACCAGATTTGGCACCCTGCGACTTTTTCCTGGTTCCAAGATTGAAGAAAACTATGAAAGGACGGAGCTTTGAGACGATTGAGGATGTGAAAACCGAATCGTCGAACACGCAAAACATTTGTCTTGTTTATGCCTCTTATAAACAAACTAAACATGCTAAATGGATAAAATGGTCAACATATCTTCGAGACGAGAGTACCAACATAAGAAAAAAATGAAAAATCGAAAGTCGAATGTACGTGGCCCGCGAAATTTGAAAATTTATCTTATTTTTTAAACGCACCTCGTATAAGTCGGCGAGACTGCACCACTTTGTATGAGTTAACCAATGGGAGTTACGAGATATGTTGAACTTATACATGCGACCACTGTAAATGGCATGATTTTAAGGCACATAAGACAATTTTTAATACCAGTGAGTACTTGCAGTGAATGCTCCATATGCCACCAACGCATGTGTTGGCTGATGCTGTGACGGGATGTAGGCGAAGAGGACATTTTATACTTGCATGCAGTCAGCAGCTATTAAATCTCACAAGCATCCACCACCTACTGACAGACACATCGTCACGCATCACTGTGTGTGTGGGTGGGTGGTGCATAATATGTTATTGTGTACACCGGTAGACGCAACTGTGTGCTCACCGAAAACACTTGAATTTTCAATAAATATTCAAGATCATCCTACCGCAGAGGGTCAGGGGGAGAAATCTGAAAAAATATAATTTTTAAAATTACATTTTCCTGAATAACATTTGTCTGTAAAAATTATGTAATATCATAGCTACGAAGAAGGTAATTGACGTAGTAATACAAGAGCTTCTCCATTAAAATTGTACCTTCCTTTCTTAGCGCTGAATGGCAAATGATACGAATGAATTCATTTCGAAGTAAATCATATTAAAGGACTTTTTTTCGTATAATAATTATGCAAAGCAAAACGGAAAGCAAAATGTCCATAGAAAGACACAATAATTAAAAAGTTTAATAAATTGCAAAAATGGATGGTAATGATCGATCTGTGACTGATATGGTACAACGATACGCATATGCAAAAATTTAGCAGTAATCGTATAAGCTGGAACTCTTCTCTTAAACCACTTCAAATTTATTAAAAACAAAGTTCCTGTAGGTTAGTCAACACAACAGTAAATCTACGTGTATGAAAGACGGGCACAACTTTAAAGTACCTGCTAAAAAATCCACAAAATTAATCTAAACCTACATATTTGAAAATTGGGTAACCCTAAACATGTTTGACAGCTTCCCAGTACCAGACCTTTTAAATTCTTTTTGAATTTAGCACAAAAGTTCTGCAAGGCCATAGGTTTTTCTACATCATCAGCCGAAGGAATGAAGGTAAAAATCATTATATACCGCAAAAATGGAACATCTAGAAGGAAGCGTTTAAAGTACCAAATACGTGGTGCGTTCACAAAATAAGAAAAATTTTCAAATTTCGCGTGCTACGTATATTCGACCATCGAATGTCATTTTTTTTTTTTTTTTTTTTTGTTGGTTCGTACACTTCGCTGGAATGTATGTTGACGGTTTTATCCATATAGCATGTTTAGTTTGTTTGTCAGAGGCATAAATAAGACAAGTGTTTTCCGTGTTCGGCGATTCGGTTTTTATCTCCTCAATCGTCGCAAAACGCCGTACTTTCATGGATCTCTTTAATCTTGGAAACAGGAAAAAGTCGCATTGGGCCAAATCTGGTGAATACGATGGCTGAGGCATGATCACTGTGTTGTTTTTAGCTAAATAATCTCTCACAAGCATAGATGAATGAACAGGTGCATTATCATAATGCAAAAGCCATGAATTTTTTCCACAAATATGGGCGTTTTTTCATATTGCTTCACGCAAACGGCGCATAACTTCCTTGTTGTAAGAACTTCTGATGCACTACCCCATGGTAATCAAGGAAAACAGTCAGCGGAACCTTGACATTTGATCGAACTTGGCGTGCTCTATTTAGTTTTGGCTCTCATGGACCCTTCTATTGGGTCGATTGGACTTTTCTTTCGATGTCACAACTATATATCCATGATTCGTCTCGTTATGACACTTTTAAGCAAATCTGGATCATCGTAGACGTCATTCAACAATTCCTAAATTTGGTTAAAATTCAGCAAAATTTCCGAAAAGATTGCATGACATGAGCCAACCGCTATGCCGAACCCTCAGAAATTTCTCTAATTGTGATGCAACGATTCTCCGTAACAATTTTCTTCATATTCTCAACATTTTCCTCGGTTGTTGATGTGCTGGGACGTCTAGAGCAAGCGTCGTCATACATTCATTCTGTGAAAAGCTTGTACCACTTGTAAACATTTTTTTTGACTCAGAGTACTCTCTCACCGTATGGCACTGTCAATATTTCAAGTGTTTTTAAGGCTTTAATTCCATTTTTTACACAAAATTTGATGCAACTTCTTTGATCCATTTTTTCGATAGCAGAAAATCGCCGAACACGCAAAACACTTGTCTTATTTCTGGCTCTCACAAACAAACTAAATATGCTATATGGATAAAACCGTCAACAAATCTTCGTGGCGAGTGCATCAACATAATCGAAAGTCGAAATTTAAAACCATATTTTTGAATACACCTCTTTTGTCTAAACGTGTTTCATGACTTTTTAAAGTGATTGAGCGAAGCTTATCTGGCTGACTGGTTTAATGGTGGGCACGTTAACTACCCTGAATCTCTATTGCACTTCCTAAATCTCGGCGCAGTCTATTGGTGAGCAGTTAAGCTCCCGCTGTTTGCCAACAGATGACGCCTGCTGTAAATACTAGTCGATTCTGCCATAACCTAACCGTCATGAGCCAAACTTACGAATATGGTAAACATGCCACCTCGACACAATAGTGATTTTCATTTGACGTCATATTCTTTTGGTTGTGTGAATATGTATGATGTTGTGCCAAATAATCATCATATGCGGGAAGTATTGATTTTCTTCTTCCAATCAAAGAAAACGGCAGCTGAAACTCAGCTTCGAAACGTTTACGAAGATGCTGCTTTAAGTAAAACAACGTGTCGAGATTGGTTCCGTCCCTTTAAAGACGATAATTTTGATATTGACCGCCGTTGGCGTGAAGCAGACGAAAAACCTTCAAAGACACTGAACTGACGGCATTGCTTGATCCGTGTCAAACGGAGGTAGAACTTGCTTCAGTATTAGGAGTTACCCGCCAAGCCATTTCCAAGTGATTGAATGCGTTGGGAATGATTCAAAAGCAAGGAACTTGGGTTCCTTATCCGCTGAAGCCAAGAGACGTTGAGCGTCGTTTTTTCGCCTGTGAGCACCTACTTCAGCGATGAAAAAGGAAGGGTTTCCTTCTTCGTATTGTAGCAGGTGATGAGAAATGGATTCCAGATATTGCGCCGTCCGATTAACACTTGTTCCATTCGATGGCACTCGGTCTGGCTGACCAGCAGTTCCACTCATATGACGTCATCAAGGAATGGCTAGATAAGTGGATAGCCTCAAGAGATGAACAGTTTTACCGTGACGGAATTCGTGCTTTGCCAAAAAGATGGGGAAAAGTAGTAGCTAGCGATGGGCAATATTTTTACAGAATCATTTGTAAATATTTTTTTATAATGAAGATGCATTTTTATTAAAAAAAGAACAGCGAGAAATTAGTTGCGCACCAATATATTTTTCATAAATCTTTATAAAATTTCCTAAAATTTACCACAGTTCTATATTATGCCAGATCCAAGGATTGCAAATCATCTATATGAATGAATCCCTTCTGGTGACTTGCATACAAGTTAACCGAATTTCTGAAATTAATTTTGTTTTTTTTTTTTTCAATATAACTCTTAATTCGTAAATTGCAGTAACCTAATCCTTGGTCCATCCTGTTGCTCCATAGTGCTTGGTGCAAAACTTTGAAACCTACCTAAATCTAAATGACAAATTTAACCTGTATAGTCCTAGGGCCATTTCTTCTATGCAGTTAAATTCAGTCAAACTTTGCATAAATTTAGGGTTTGCAAAGCTCGGGCTTGAGAGGGAAAATAGACCACATTCTCACTCTCTATCTCGTAGCTCCCATACAAATTGACAGATTTGCCGAAATTAAATATTTTCCTGTAACTCCTATTATTAGTAGACTAGCAGCAGGAGCATAAATTTTTGTCCATTGAATCAATTCAGTAAAACCTGATTTATAATATTACAACCATGCCTTTACCCGACTGCGGCGCGATGGTGACACGGGACTATCATTCGCATGATCGCAGGTTCAATTCCGCATACAGTCACCTACCATTATTTGAGCGACGTCCACCTCCATGTGTCTGACAAACATTTTGAGTATTCGAATAATAGACATGATTGGTAAATTATTCTTAAACTATGACATTCGGAGTCATCTTTAGACTGCAGGTCCCTTTGAGTGAGTCTAAAAATAGAATGCGTGTTGTTAATAGGGGGGTTGATCGGACAGTGGTTTTATTACATGTGAAAGAGAATGAGAAAAACGGGGGGTTAGAAAGTGTATAATCCAATGAATTATATTTATTGGCAAGGTTTTACCTTATATTTCTGGGGTTAACAAAATGGAGATTATTTTACCAAGCAGGGACTCTAAACATTCAAATAAATAGTTTATATATCGAGTGTAGAATGAGTACTGATACTTGGGCGAGAGTTAGAAGACCGCTTTATTACACTGAACTATCAGGGTAAGGAAAACTTGTGCACGTAAACACGTGTAAAATCTTGGAATGTGAGAAGGTCCCTCACATCCCATTCAAGGATGTAAGAGCATTTATATGTTATAAGCACGCCCTCGCTGGCACCTCCCATAAAAATTGCACATTTAATCCAAATATTCTTACTTCTATATTTATTAAGTAGTTACACAAAATTCGATTAAATTTCGCTCATATTATGTGTTTGACAAACTTATAAAAGTTCTGAAAACAGAAATAGAGCCTATTGTTCTACTCATTCTGGTAATACCTATGGAAATTGACCGATACATCGAAATTTAGTTATTTTTTTCCACTTTAAACCGCGACTAAAATTTTTTCAGTTGTCCTTACTGGGAGGTTTAAAAAAAAAGATGTAATTTAAACCATATACTTCAAATTTTTATTTCTTGATTATAGATTAAGATTAAATTTTAAAATTTGAGAATTTTTTTTCCTGCAGAGGAAAGGAAAAGGTACCGCATTGCTATGCCCCTTATGGTTGATATCCTTGTACCAATTCTACGCGTTGCCTTATAAAATTTGTCCGATTTAGAAAAAATTCATTGGTTCATTTATAACTTCTAACTGGAGGACTTTAAAAATTTATAATTTGGCTTCTTTGTATACCTTTATTTTATCACGCCCCTTTTTGCATCAATTACAATTTCCAATCAACCCAAATGGGCGCTGGGTAAAGATTCAAGTAAGTCAGTTTGCCTGACTGAAATTTCAGTACCAGCTGTATTTGTATACCAATTACCAAATTACTACTACGCCGCACGGCTTTCCAAATTCCGAAGGCTTATTTGCTCACCCTCCAACACTCGCTATAGGGTGCACCAACTATTTATATGTCAAAATGTGAATTTATGTCTAAAATCTACAAATGCAAAAAACAATCATGGATAAAAAACAAAGAAACGACCGGCAGTAAATCCATTTATGTATTAATCTCTAACTCTTCCATCTAAATAGCATAGACAGATAAAACATCAGACATTCGGAAGGGACAAAGAGAAAAGGAGTGACAATCAAATGGATAGGGCGGCATAAATGGCTGAATTTTGCTTCAGCATCGAGATTTGCCACCCATTTGAATTTCCCCAAATTGGCGTTATTGTACAGTATAAATGTAAGTTTGAATGTGTGTGTGTCTGTGTGTGAGTGCAAATGTTAGTATGTCCTGGCAAAAAGTAGACAACCCTTTGATTTTGTATTTTACAGCGTTTTTGCATACTGTTATACATATGTACTCGTATGTACATTTGTATGAGTGATAGTGCCACCAGCCAAAATAGTCATTCTAACTTATGGCCTTTTTTTTAATGATTCTGATGATGTGTGTGTGTGTGTGTGTATGAGTATGTATTTATATGTTCAAATGCGTGAGACTGTTTGTTGACTTTTAAACCAGCTCAGTCTGCGTGTGTGTCTGTGAGCACAGATCTGTATTGGTGTGTTGGTTAGTAAAAATGACTACATCTAAATTAAGTTGTTATCCAGTGGAAAAATATGCAAATTGTTTTTGGTTCATGTCAGACATAAACTTTTTTATGGCCAAGTGACATGTAAGCGCCTGAAAGCATCGTCATCGTCATACAGCTACTCCCCAATGCCAGCTCCGCCGGACCCTCCCCTACCTCCAATTACCACGCTGCTCTTTGTTAAAAAGAACATTCACACACATTCCTACATTCATACAAATGCAAACACAAATGGAAAAACTGAAATGAAATCGTTTGTATCAACTTCTTTTTTTTTAAATGCTTTTAAAGTGTTACTGGTAAATCCCTTTGCAGCTTTAGGGAAGCGTTTGTGAAATGTTTTCCAATTCAAAGCTTTCAAAAATCATGTGGGTTTTATTAGGTTAATCTGTGTATCAGTTTAAATAGACTTCACATGTTTTGGGAAAACATCAGATCGGGCATTCTTGCTCAACATTGACTTGACTCTGTAATATTGTTATCATCTGCAATTAGTCTCAAACTGAGAGATATTGAGTTAATACTTTAGGGATATACGAGTATTACCATTATGCAGAGAAGCCATATAATCAATGGTTACATATGTGAATGGCCTGTAATGGGTTGTAAATGAGGTCTTGTTAAGAGCAGTTTCATACATCTTCTTTATTGGCAACATGATTGCTAGACGATTTAAAGATTTCCAATAACACAACGTGTTGAATGGAGTCCTCAAGCAGTGATTTATTTTTCAATCGTTGCGAAAGAATTAAAGAGAAAGAATAACAAATTAGAAATGAATGATAATGAGATTGAAGCAAACAAATCTTTAACAGGAGCAGCTTTTTATTTAACTGTATTAATTAGAGCAACTTTTTTCAAACTCCCTTACCTGATGAAGTTAAAAAAAAACTAAATTCCTTTTCATCCTATGAATAACATATACGAGGGATTCTTGCATTCAGTAAGCTAATACGCATTCTACTTTTAGATTCACTTAGCGGCGCTACTCGAAGAGCTTGTCAAGAGTGACTGAGGCTCAAATACTGATAGGTAACAGGGTTCAAACCCCCGATCACATGTATGATAAGAAAAAAATGCAATTAGAAATTGGATTCCTCTGCAGTTTAATTAGCGCTGTTAGGGATTGTTTTCTCATCAATTTTCACGATTCTGGCTTCAACGCCATGTAATCAATGGTTACATATGTGAATGGCCTTTAATGGGTTGTAAATGATGTCACGTTAAGAGCAGTTTCATACACCTTCTTTATTGGCAACATGATTGCTAGACGATTTAAAGATTTCCAATAATACAACGTGTTGAATGGAATCCTCAAGCAGTGATTTCTTTTTCAATCGTTGCGAAAGAATTAAAGAGAAATAATAGCAAATTAGAAATGAATGATAATAAGATTGAAGCAGATAAATCTTTAACAAGAGCAGCTTCTTATTTAACTGTATTAATTAGAGCAACTTTTTTTCAAACTCCTTTACCTGATGAAGTTAAAAAAAAATAAATTCCTTTTCATCCTACGAATAACATATACGAGAGATTCTTGCATTCAGTAAGCTAATACGCCCTCTGCTTTAAGATTCACTTAGCGGCGCTTACTTTCACGACGACGATTAGATATGTCGATCATTCAACTACTCGAAGAGCTTGTCAAGAGTGACTGAGGCTCAAATACTGATAGGTAACAGGGTTCAAACCTCCGACTACATGTATGATAAGAAAAAAATGCAATTAGAAATTGAATTCCTCTGCAGTTTAATTAACGCTGTTAGGGATTGTTTTCTCATCAATTTTCACGATTCTGGCTTCAACGTTTTAATCGGGGAGATATTTACTCAGTTAGGTGGCTAGAATCGACATCCTTATCTATTATACGACGCATATGCAAAATAAAATTCCAAGCTCTTCGACCTTCTATAGTTTTTCTCCAAATCGTCACGCAGAGTTTTTGGCAGTATTTCAAAAGCCTGGTTCTTCCACTGGTTTTTTGAACGATCTCCTCTGCGCTGCCCATCGAGTTCGTTATAGAAAAGTGTGTAATCTTTTTGCATCTGCCAATCTTACCAAGCCAACTCAATCGCTGTACATTAGGGTAGGAAAAAAAAAAAAAGTTAAGTCAGTCACCTCCTACCAATCGAATGCGAAAAAATGAAAAGCGACGAAGTATACAAGAAACCAAAAGAGCGGTAATTGTAGAATGTGGCAAATTTTTTTAGATTCCTGAATACGGCTTCAACACCTTAAGAAGTGACTGACTTCATTTTTTTTTTTTTTTTTTTTTTTTTGTGTATGGAGACCGACCTGTACTGTGCTGTATTTTACTGTACATTAATGCGCTTAAACACGTCGATGTCTCTATACAGCTCATAAATCTCATTAGTGTCGTCATGCCAATACTCTGCATTAAGGATGCTGTATGCATACACTCTCCCAACTATTTTTCTCTCGATGACTCTGAGCACTGATTCACTCGCTTGTGTCATAACCCAGAATGCTGTGCCATACAGCAAGACAAGTAAAATCAAAGTCTTATATGACAGAATTTTTGTTTGTCCAGGCTTTACGACTAAATCCTACAATTACATCTTTTAGCCAGCAATATTTCCCTCTTGATCTTCATGCTGGCATCATTTGCTTTATTTACAGCGGGGCCGAAGTAGATGAATGCGTCTACCATTCCAAAGCTATAGTTATCAACGTACACGCAGCGTTCCAAGCGGGAAGGCTCTTTGTTTGTTGAAACCAATAACTTTGCCTTGTCGTCATTTACCATTCGGACCCATTTTAGCTGGTTTTTTCCTAGTGCTAGAGAGATACTATATTTCTTCTAGCCAAATGTGTTTTATGACTTTTTAAGTCGATTGTGCTATGTCTGCCAGTCTCCCTAGCAACAGCAAATTCCCTTGTTTTTCATGAATGAAATATAGGATAGCTTCTCACATTCAATGAGTTTTTTAGTGTTTTTTACTTTTAGACTCTCTCAACTGTACGTACGTAGTCTAAAGACGATTTCGATTAATAGGCTTGCCGATAACTCGGCTATTCGAAGAGTTCGTCAGACATATTATCAAATAATGATAGGTGCGTGTATGCGGGATTGAACCCGCGATCATGCGAATGATAGTTGCATGTACTAACCATCCCGTCACGGTCGGTCAGCTGTCAGACACGATAACTGCCATAAATCTTCATGAAACTTCCTACAAATTGGCACAGCTTAATATTTTGCAGGCCATAGCAGGAGATTGTAAATAGCCTACATCGGCTCACCCTTTCCGAAATTAATTTTTTCCCGAATAACTACTATACCATAAGCCACAGCGAGATGGATTTTTGTCTATTATTTTGACCTATAGCTCTGGTCCAAAAAAAAAAAAAAAATCGATCCGCTGACTATGCTTCTTCTGGTTTCTGCCATGCAAACGATAGATTTAAGCCATGTGTATTCTTAGGTTCATGTCGTCTATCCGATTACACTAAGTTTAGTCGAATTTTGTCAACTTAAAAATTTCCTAAGGTAGTGTCTAAAAATGAAAATAGACCTCACACTACTTCTGATAACTCCTATACAAAATGGCAGATTGTGTGAAATACAATTTCTTCCCTTTAATCGTAGAATACAGCGCCCTAAAGTTTTGTTAATTATCTTTATTATCTGCTAACCATGCCCTCTCTGGCATCTCCCATACAAACGAACGATTTAACGTATATAACATATTCTCAGGTTCATATCTTCTGCACGATTACACTAAATCCAAGCAAATTTAGCACATATTAAGTTTAAAATGTAATTGGTAAGTTGTAAATCTGTCAGATTTTGCCTGAAGATTTCAGTTGGAACTTAGATTCCACAAAAGATATTGGAGGGTTTGGTGAAGAACTTAGAGTCTTGGTGAAATGTGGATACATACGAGGGATGTCGTATAGAAGGATATGTAAGAACCAGGAGATTGCTTAACTTACATTATTTCCTTTTATTGGTATGTTGAAGGCGGCTGACAAAGTGGTCCGATTGGCACTTGCCGGAAAAAGAGTGCAAGTTTATCGCTGGTTTCAATCCTGAGACCTCCGTGCCCGCTAATTTTCCACATGGGCGTAAGAAAGTGGGGTTTTTATAATTACATGTTTGGTTGAAGTAGCCTTTACACTAACAAATAAATAGTTAATTCTTAAAATTTACGATAAATATTTATAAATATAATATTAGGTGCGCAACTAAGTTTCCGCTGTTTACCGACAGATGGCGTCAGCTGTAATAGGTAGTAGATTCTGCCCTAACCTAAATGTCATGAGGCAAGACGAAAAACTTTCGAAGGCACTGAATTCACGGCACTGCTTGATGGGGATCAGTGTCAAATGCAGGTAGAACTTGCTTTAGTATTAGGAGTTAGCCGTCAAGCCATTTCCAAGCGATTGCATGCTTTGGGAATGATTCAAAAACAAGGAACTTGGGTTCTTTATGAGCTGAAGCCAAGGGACGTTGAGCGTCCTTTTTTCGCCAGTAAACAACTGCTACAGCGACAAAAAGAAAGGGGTTTCTTCATCGTATTGTAACGAGTGATGGAAAATGGGTTCACTAGAGTAATCCACAAAAAAGAAAGTCATGGAAGCTGCCAGGTCATGTTTCTACGTCAAATATTCACGTTACCTCGGCCAAATATTCACACTGCGAAGGTTATGCTCTGTATTTGGTAGGACCAGGTTGATGTTATTTGTTACGAGCTGTTAAAACTGCGCGAAACCACTACTGGGAATCAGTATCGACTTCAATTAATGCGATTAAGCCGAGCTCTGTGCAAGAAACGCCCACAGTATATGGAGAGGCACGAAAAAGTTATTTTTCAGCATGCCAACACTCGGCCTCACGTGGCCAAGTCCGTTAAAACCTATCTGGAAACGCTGAAATGGGAAGTCTTACCCCATTTTCTATATTCTCCAGATATTGCGCCGTCCGATTATCACTTGCTCCGTTCGATGGCATACGGTCTGGCTGACCAGCAGTTCCACTCATATGACGGCATCAAGGAAGCCTCAGAAGATGAACAATTTATCGTGACGGAATTCGAGCTTTGCCAGAAAAATGGAAAAAAGTAGCAGTTAGAGATGGGCATTAATTTCAATGAATCATTTATTAATATGTTTTCATAATAGAGGTGCAATTATTATAAAAGAAAACTACGAGAACTTAGTTGCACACCTAATAGTTTGATAGAAGTAATTCAATGCAATTCAACGTAATTCAGTGTAATTCAATGTAATTTCATATAACTCAATTTAATTAAATTTAATGCAATTTAATTAAATGTAATTTGATCTAATTCAATTTAATTTGAAGCTATTCAATCTAATTCAATTTGATTCGAGGTAATTCAATCTAGTTCTTGGAAAATTCATTTTTAATTCATCTAATTCATGAAGGGGATTAACTACGATACGACATTCGACATTAGGAATTATATATTAAGAGTGTGCTACGAATTTTTGGTCATTGTATTGCTTTATATTGTTTAGTAAGATCTGAGAAAAATTGTTTAAATGACAAATTCTCGGGATCAGTTGCCACAGAGAGGTTTTCAAAAGCGTTGATTTAGCGGCTTTAGCGCATAGAAGATTCTGAAATATTCAAGGTTTTTGGCACTTAAATGATGAACCAAGCATTTCTCTCATTTGGAAATGGACCAAAAAGTTTGAGAGGACTGGTATAGCACTGGAAAAATCAACATATGGGCAAAAAAGGTAAAAAAAATGGTGAGTATTAATTACTATGTTCGTGACTATGCGAAACCTTTAATTCAAAAGCGCACGCGTGTTTTAAATATGCATAAACTGTCATCACACCACTAAGATCTAAAGCTTCGAAAATTTAGAAAATTTAGTTGGCGCAAAAATTAAATTCCCAGGATGTCAGTGGCAGTTGAGATTGAAAGCACTTTCATCGTAATGGACACGTAACTGGACTGCATCGTGCATCGTGCTCATTCGGGTACCTATCACAAAAATTGACTTATTTTACGAAATACAAGGTGGGCCATAAGGGTGTTGGCGGTTTAAGTCTTCAATTTCTCGGTAACGCGCGGCGCGGGGTGGCGGGGGGATATGTTGTTCGCTGCGCCGCTTCCTGGAAATTTAGTCACCAAGGAGCCGTACACGGGAGAGCAGCGTGCATTTTGTGTCCGAGCGTATTACGAAAACAATAAATCAGTGATTATTGCACGACGTTTGTATCGGCACGAACACGGTTTACACGATTTAAGTGAAGGTCCAAGGGCCAATGTGATACGAAAATGGATCAGAATGTTCGAAACAACCGGCTCAACAGTACCAATTACGGTTCGTGGTCGCCCCGTTTCTGCAAGATCAGCCGACATTGTGGAGCGTGTTCGTGTTTCAGATCAGCGAAATCCGCAACAGTCAACACGTAAGAGAAGTCAGTCTTTGGATATCAAAAGAACAACTTTACGACGAATTTTGAAACGTGATTTGCGTTTGAAGGCTTATAAGATTCAGATAGTCCAAGAATTAAAACCCGATTATGCCGATAATCGACTTAACTTTGTTTTTCCTGGAAACCTCATTTCGAAAAGGGGGGATATTAAATGGCCCCCACGTAGCCCCGATCTCTCTCCATGCGATTATTTTCTATGGGGCTACCTCAAATCGGTAGTCTACGACAATAATCCGACCAATTTAGAGCAGTTGAAGATGAACATTATTCAGGAAAGTAACAAAATACCGAGAAAAACTTTTCAACGAGTTTTCCAAAATTTGCGACTTCGGTTCCAAGAGTGTCAAGCAGCCGAGGGAAGCCATTTGGACAACATTATTTTTAAGTCTTAAAAATTCCCATGCTTCTACTTTTTAAAAATACAAATATATTTTTTTTATGTTTCGTAGTTTTTTTTAAATTGAATATTTAAACCACCAACACCCTTATGGCCCACCCTGTATACTTGTTTGCTTTGCAAACCCTACTGAGTGTGCTGCAGTAACTTATATTTTCTAAAATCATTTAATTATAATGTTTGGTAAATGTAAAAAATGTTTAAAAAAATCGACTGGATACTCACCCCATTTCTGGTCTCTCCCTTTCAAATTACCTAATTTAACTCATATACTCCAGTATCTACATCTAGCATTGAATTTTGCTAAATGAAGTGTTGGGCATTATTTCAGAACATTTATTCATAGAAACGTAACGATTTAAAACACCCTTTTTTGGCAATCGGCACACTTTTGCACCAGTGCAAAAGGATGTTGGGTGAAGGTATATTTGACTTAATTAATCTGACAGAAATTTCTGTCCTGGTTGTAGTATCATCATTATACAATAGATCATTACTTCGGGTGAAGGTAAGAAAATGATTTCCAGCTTTAATGATGACATAACTAAGCTACTTAAAACCAGCGCGTTAAGCGATGGCAATATTGTAATTTATGCGCTATGACGTAACCTTTCCTCATTTTTCAGCCTGTTATGCTGTCCACAAACATATCGCCGAAATGAAGAAGTCACCAAAACGCTTCAGACATCTTTGCCCAGTCGTCATAAAAACCTGATAAATTGCCGGTATTGTGAAAAGGATCCCCCATTGAGGTTTTGTTTTAGAGGCCTTTCCGTGCTCAAATAAATGGATATTGTGCACAAATACCATTATTGTATAAATTTACTTGTCATTCATAATTGTCAAAGCCGTGAACGCAGTAAAATCTGCTAACACCACCCTTTACTACATGAAAATATTAATTGGAAACGTTCCAAAAAGGCTAGGCGGACTCGTCAAAATCAACATTAGGCAATAGAACAATAGAACAAAAACTCTCAATTGCAAAATAGCTCCTCAACAGGTGCGTCAATAATAATTATAAGTTGTAACTCTGGACAGTAACTTCCGAGAAAGCAGCTTCGATGCATTTGCAAACATTTCCGCATATAATATAAACTTAATATGCTCATAACATTATAAAGTTTTGAGTGATCATAAAATATACCAATTTCTTTTCTACTTTTTTTACCATTATTTGGTATTACATTATTGCAACCGAGGCGGAATGTTTGTATACGAACTCACCAATAATCTAATCTAATTTTATATTCTAATATTCTAATCTAATTTTATATTCCTTCCTACATTATGAATATTTTCCTCTTTTATATTCATTATTTACTCAACCATTATTCTAGCATTAAGTTTCGTTAATAGACAAAGGTTTATCGACTTACCTTCTAAAAATAGGTATTATTATACTGATCAATATTATAATAATATTATTAGGGGTGCAACTTAATTTTCACTGTTTTTTTTATAAAAATTCAACTTTATTTTCAAAAGATTCATTGAAAGTATTGCTCACTGCAAGCTACTACTTTTTCCCATCTCTCTGGGAAATTTCGAATTCTGTCACGGTAAAACTGATCATCTTGTAAGGATATCCACGAATCTGGCCATTCATAGATGTCATCATATGAGTGGAACTGCTGGAACTGCTGGAAGGGAACAAATGATAATCGGATGGCGCATTATATGGAGAATATGGCGGAAGGGGTAGGACTTTTCATTTCAACATTCTCAGGTAGGGTTTAACGGGCTTGGCCACGTGAGGCCGAACGTTGTCATGCCGAAGAATTACTTTTACGTGCCTCTCCTCGTATTGTGGGCTTTTCTCGCGCAGAGCTTGGCTCAATCGCGTTAATTGAAGTCGATACCGATCCGCAGTCTCGGTTTTGCTTGGTTTCCACAGCTCATAACAAAAATAACACCGGCCTGGTCCCACTAAATACAGAGCATAACCTTTGCGGCGTGAATATTCGGCTGAGGCCATGATGTAGAAGTATGACCGAGCAGCCCCCATGACTTTCTTTTCTTTGGACTGCTGTAATGAATTAATTTTTCATCACCCGTTACAATACGATGAAGAAAACCCTTCTTTATTTGTCGCTGAAGCAGTTCTTCGCAGGAGGAAAAACGACGCTCAACGTCCCTTGATTTCAACCAATAAGGAATCAGAGTTCCTTGCTCTCGAATCTTACCCAACGCATTCAACCGCTTGAAAATTGCTTGGCGGGTAACTCCTAATACTGAAGCAAGCTCCACCTGCGTTTGATACTGATACCCATCAAGCAATGCCGTCAATTCAATGTCTTTTAAGGATTTTTCGTCTTCTTTCACGCGAATTGTCGTCAGCATCAAAATCACCGTCTTTAAAGGGATGGGACCAATCTCGACACGGTGTTTCACTTAAAGCCACATCTGTGTAAAGGTTTTAAAGCTGTCGATGAGCTTCAGCCGCCGTTTTCTTCGATTGAAAGAAGAATATCAATACTTTCGGCATATGACGATTATTTGGCACAAAATCACAGATATTCGCACAAACAAAAGAAAATCATTATTGTGTCAAGGCGGTATGGTTATCATACGAGTATGCCTAAGCTTGGCTCATGACATTTAGGTTATGGCATAATCGCCTAGCACTTACAGCTGGCGCCATCTATTTGCAAACAGCGGGAACTTATATATACACTTAATATATTAATTGTTGTATTGAAAAATATAAGTGTTAAAACTTGAATTGCAATTTCCACGAAATCTCTACAGTATTTTATTGTGTCTCCTGGAGATGAACTGTATTTGTACACAATAAAAATTAGAATTTACTTACCTACACCGATATTACTCACCAGAAAATATGCGAGAGAATATTTTTCGATATTTGTAATCGAAAATCCCCTCACCTACCCACGTTAACAACAGGGATTCATAAAAGTAATGAAAATAATTTCGTACAAAATGCAAAATTCTAAAAAAGCAAATTGATTCCAAAGAACTCAGATTTGTATTTGGAATGGATGTGACTTGATTGTTTCTTTTTTTTTCATAAAAGTGAGTTATTTGTTAGTGTATCTTTGTATTAAGCTTAATCTGATGTGACACTTTGTCATCAGTTTCATCTGGCGAATTCGTAGAGAACATTTTCATGTCTTTTATTAGCAGCAACTGAAACTGTCTTATACGCATCTGTAGCTATCCAACACGAATTGGCTATTTCGTTATTACTTCCTCTCATATCCTGTATAAATCCTTAATGTAAATGCAATAGACGATATGCATTTCCTACTCCAATAAGGAGGATGGAGGATGGTTTGGCCGAATGTAAATGTATATTCACATGTCTGGCAACATCAGCCTCTTAAACTATTAGGCAAACTTATTTCAGTAGTTGAAACATTCTGTCTGGCGCCAAATTTTTAAAGCTTTTACGACATTTATTGCATACTCAAACACACACACGCATAGAGAAACTTTGAAATAGAGTTGAAAAAGAGTAAAACATGGATCCATCTCTATGCAAAAAGAGAAGAAAAAAACAGGACTATAATTGTATTACCTTCTTGAAAGAAAAAAAAAACACACAGGAAGAAAAGTAGTATTCAAATGAAACGGACAACTTTTAAACAAGTTTTTTTGTTTTCTCTCTTCGTTATTATCCTTTCTTCTTCCAACTTAACACATTCACAGCAGGTATGTCTGGTGTCGAACACAAAGAAAAGTGAGAAAATTTTCAAAAATTCATTTGGAGTTTATTTTTTGCTTTTTTTCAAAAGTCCTTATTGCCATACATACGGACATGTAAGTGTATGAGTAGTGATCGAAACTTACTTCTGGTGTATGTGTGTAGTTGCAATGTTGCTGTTGTTACTTTAATTGTGGCAATTTGGAAAATGCTTGGCTTGTCCCACTTTACATGGAATTTACGTGTTTTCACAGTGCGTGTGAAATTGCAACAAACAACAACAACTACAGCAAATGTTTACATGCACCCTCAGTGACTCCGCATGTGGTTTGCGTTGCAATCTTAACTATAATTAACTATAATGCTCAACGCAAACCAACAATAAGTTGCGAGCATAGACAATGGTCTGTTGCAAGGCACGGCATGGGAAGGTGGGGAGCTTTGGACTGTGATTGAGAGTGTTGTGACTTTATTTCTTTTTTTTTTTGCATCATCCATCGTCCAAAGTTGTTTGCTCTCGTTTCGTGTTGTTATAGCTCGCTGCAACATGTTTTAGGTGGCAAATAATAATGGTCGTTCATGGTTCTTTTTTTTTTTTTTTTTGCTCTCTCTGAATGACTTCATTCGGAAGCCATTTATTGGCGGCATTCCAGTTAAATATTAATTAAGTGGTTATATTTTAATAAGAGTGAAATTTATTGGCGCACATCGACTCAAAGGAGTTGTACTGGGGGACCACACGGCACTAATGAGCAAGAAAATAAATATCGACGATTAACATCATAGTGTTGAAATATCTTACTTTTGCATTTAATCAAATTCCGAGTTATTCGGAAAATTACCTTTTCCATATGGTACTGAACTGATGAAAAAATCGGGTAAATTACACGGTCTACAAATTTGGAAAACAAAAATTGATTGCAAAACGAAACATGTTTTTTAACTAATCTGGGTGCGCTGAATTCGAATCTGGGCTATAACATCTTGTTCATTTTTTATCGCATGCTGGCAATACTGTAAAATAGTCAATACTGACACTACAATTTCACAATTACTAATTTGACTGAAGCCCACATTCATTCTAAATCTTCATAATAGTAGCATTTAAGCATGTCAGGGAGATCATGTGTTACTGATTCAAGCTGTTTTGAATGAGCTGAATATTTGGTTGGAAAAAAGGATACAACATATCCATCAGAACATTAAAATATACATATTATTATTATTTTGGTTTTGCTGTCAAAAACTTAAACAAACCGTGGACACCGACAATATTTTGCAATGATTGCAGAACTGTTTTATACAAGTGATCAAATGAAAAGAAGATCTACTTCGATTTTTCAATTCCAGTACTTTGGAGAGAGTCAAATAACCACCAAACCGATGATTGTTATATTTGCTTAAAAAAAGTTGTTGCATTCAATATAAAAAATCGAAAAAATATCACTTAGGCGAATGTCCCATCGGTTTACAAACCAGTTCAACGTTCACCAAATGATCCATTACCAGTCATTCCCAATGCTACGAGCAGTGAGTCCGAAACATCTTTCACCAGCAGTGGTAGTTTGTATTAGGCTAATGACGAACGCCATTTAGTGACACAAGCTGAGCTGAATGATCTAATCCGAGATTTACATCTAACAAAGCAAGAATACTAGCTTCACGCATGCAGCATTAGAAACATCTTACAGTTGGGACAAAAGTAACTATCTATAGAAATAGAAGCCTGGAATTGGCTGCGTATTTAGAAAAGAAACACTCTATTCTATACTGTACTGATGATGTTGATGGTTTATTAAAAAAATGTAGCAGACATATGGCAAAACTGAACAGAGATTATTTATTGATGACCCTAAGTATAGTTTAAAGACTCCTTTTTTGCATAATGGGAATGAAAAACCATCCATACCAATTGCTCATGCCGTTAATGCAAAGGAAAAGTCAGTCCAACTCAGTCCAACCAATATTAAGCCCGAGCTACATTCTACTATGGGGGAGTCTGTCCCTTCATTTACGACTGTAAAATAAAGGGTGTCCCAACAACAACGCAAGATTTAAATGACTGATGCAGCAATTGAATTGTTTATCTGGCTGTATGACATGTGGTGCCGTCTTGTTGGAACCACATACTCTCCACAGTCATTTCTTCAATTCTAGGCATGAAAAAAACTGGTTATCATTTCACGTTACCGAACACCATTGACTGTTTGCGCTTAACATGCCTCATTTTCATAAAAAAGATCCATTGATTCTTCCAGCCCAAAATCAACACCACATAGTGATACGTTGAAGATGCATTTGCTTCTCGTGAATCACTCGAGGATTTTCCTCACCCCAAATGCGACAATTCTGCCTATTGACGAAGCCATCGAGATGGAAATGGGCCTCGTCACTGAAGATGATTTTATCGGCAAAATCAGCATTTTCATGCCGTCTCTCCAATATCCAATTAACGAACTCCTTACGCTGTCCATGGTCAGCTGGCTTCAGTTCTTGAATCAATTGAACTTCGTATGCATGAAGATGCAAATCTTTCGTCAAAATTCACTGCATAGTGGATTTGGAGACACCAATTTGCTGAGCTCGGTATCGAATTGAGGTGGATGGAGTTTAAGCGACATCATCACGTACAGCTGCGACACTTTCGGTCGATCGACCTGGTCGAAGGCGCGTTGTTGTCTTTACATCACCAACAGATCCAGTTTTGACAAATTCATTATCCATTAATCTCTTTACAGTTGACTTTTTTGGAGCATTATTGTGACCCCAAATTGATCGCAATTTGCGAACTGTAGCCGCAAAACTTTCACCATTTTGGTAAAACAATTTCACAATGAGAATGCGTTGTTCATTCGTGTAGCGTTTCAGTTTTATTAACCTTGTAGCTCCTACAAGCAAAAAATAACAATTGTTCAAATGTCAAATAATGAAACTTCGAATGGCGCCAAATTTAAATCTTGCGTTCTTGTTGGGACACCCTTTAACGAGAGCGTTTGAGCTAGACAAACAACACCGCATGGATCGACCAATTGAGGAGTCCACGCCAGAACGAAACAAAAATTTTACTCTGAAATAAGCTAAACAATAATTTCTGAACGATCTGAACCAAATTATGATTTGGTATAATTAAACTCGGCACCATAACATAAAGTTTGTGAAATCCAACGATTTTTACACGAAAAATTTCGCGATTTATTTTATTCATTGTTGCTACCATCATATTCCATGGTCTTAAAAACAACAAATATTTTCATGCGATCCATTCTTCATCTGAAAAATATGAGACGGTCAACGCCTTAAAGATTGCTTTCCGCCTAAAATGGGTCAAAATTTAATTAAGCCACAGTTATGCAGCGTGGCCACATCGAACAGTAAATAGTATTTTTAAAAAAAAATTAAAATATTTATATGATATATTGAAGTTTTTGAATAAAAAGGATCAAAATTGTCAATATTACAATACTTTGAATAAGTAATACTTCAAGTGTCGATCCCTGTAAAATTGACTGTAATAAACGGTATTCTGGTTTTTCTTTTGTTGAGTGCCATCCGAAACATATTTTAATGGTCCGTAGTGGAAGGTTTTTGAAAGCAGGACTCTGTATATACATATGCAGGACTTTGCGGCTCTTGTTCACACCTGGGACTGGAATCCCCATCTGGCGCAGTAGTCTTGAATATCTTCTAAACATTTATGACCCAGCAGAATGTAGCGCCTGCCTATTCGTTCAATATGAAACCATTCAACGACCATTCTCGAGGAGGGTAGAGTGTGCAGTGTATAGAAAAAGCACAGTGTCATGTTTTATAGTTTATGTACTTGCTGTGTTATTTCAGTTATGTGACATATCCTTGAATGGCTCTCTAGACCCTTGGCTCGTCCGTCGTCTTTGGCGTCGTCAATTGCACAATCACACAATTGCAATTTGTTTATTCGCTTAAATGTTAAATGTACACACGAGACATGAGACTCGAGACGTGCGATGTCTGTTTTTGGGTGCCGTTGTTGCACCCCGTTTTTTCTTGTGTTGCCAACTTCCGGCAATTTATATTTTCTACAATGCTTATGTTGCTGCTGCTGCTGCTGCCGTTGTTGTTGTTGGTGTCGTTGTTGCTGTTGTTTATGCCAACACATAATCAAATTAAGCAATTACTCTCTTTATAGCGAGCACCAAATGCACAAATGTATGTAGTTTTGTGTCCGTGTCCTGGCGTTATTTTTTTTTTTCGTTTCGTCCTTTGTGTGTGCGAAATGAAAACATACACATGGGAGCAAACGAAAGCACAGGGAGAAGTGTGAGCACATCTATAAATTTCAGTAAGTGTGCTGTGTGTGTGTGTGTGCTTGTGCAAAGTAGTATGACGTTCTCTGTTCGCATAAGAATAGTGATTTGGTAATTATTGGCCTTTGCCTTTTATAACGAACAAAACAATTTAATAAATTGCATTCTGAAACGAAACACAAACACTCTTTCCACTCATTGCCTTTCGTTTCTTTCTGAATTCCATCCCTCTCTCTCTCTCACTCACACTCTTAGCCTCTTTAAAAAAAAGAAAAAACCATTAAAAATATTCGTAGTGTGTGTCGTAGCTATTCATTATCGTAATTATTAAGTTAATTTTCAAATATTCAAATATCTGATATAATCTCACCGATCATGGAAAGGGTTGCGTGAAACATCCATGAAAGTACTAGATTCTAGGGATACTTTGGCTTCAGCGTGAGTGTGAGCGTTACCTGTGGTCACGTTTGTATCCGGCATTTAATGACTTTATTAAATAGCAATGCTTGTTAATTTTCTGAAGTTGTGTTGTGGTTGTGGTGGCAGTTGTTAGTTCATTTGCTGGTGTTATTCGTCTATTCACAGGCGTCAAACAACCGACTGTATCCATGAGAAATCGATTTTCGTGCCACAACTCTGTGTTGATATCTAATCGATGGTCATTTAGGCCAGGCTTTGGGGACGACTATCGACAATTTGGAAAATTCGGTTGGTATAACATATCGCCAACTTTCAAATCTTAGACTAATCGGGAAGAAAATGATTGACACATTACAATACGATTGACCAAATATTTCTTGAAATCAGAGTTACAAATAAAAAGAAAAAAAAAATAATCCTGGTATCCTATGAATGAAATAAAGGACAGCTTCTCACATTCAATGAGCGTACACGCATTCTATTTTTAGGCTTACACACAGGGGCCTACAGTCTAACAAAGAATTCAAACTTCTGGGAAGCACAGTTTGAGAAGCATTTGCTAGACTTAACGGCTAGCCGACTACTCGAAGTGATCGTCAGACAAATCGAGGTAATCGCCATCCTAACATAGACACGAGACTGTATCAGGGGTTGAATCCACGATAGCATGACCGATAGTCACGTGTGCTTAATTTTGCACCAAGATCGGTCACAATTACAGTGTTATAAAGGGTGACTTTTAATCGTAGTTTTTTTTTTAAATCGAACAAAACACTCAAATTTGCATCACACATTAAAATTTTTATTGGAATCGATAAATTGGTCTTTGAAATTTAATTTTTAAAGATAATTTCATGTAAATGTTGTCCGCGACTCCGTCTCAAAATGTCCATTCGGAAGATCCAATTTTTCGTCGCTTTTTCGAGCATTTCGACCTGTATTCCACGAATAACGCATATTATGTTATCCTGTAAGGCTCCAATACCGTTCGGCTTGTCCACATAGACTAATGACTTGACATAACTCCACAAGCAATAATAAAGAGGCGTTAAATCGCAAGATCTTGGGGGCCAACTCACAGGGCCATATCGACAGATAAGCTGCTCACCAAATTCATGCCCCAACATAACCATTGCTTTACGAGCAGTGTGGCATGTTGCATCGTCCTGATGAAACCACATGTCAACCAAGTTCATCTCAGATATTTGGGGCAAAAAAATGAGTATCAGGCTCGATATCGTTCGCCGTTAACGGTAACGTTTCTTCCACAGTCGTCTTTGAAGAAAGTGGACCAATGCTGCCACCAGCCCATAAACCACACCAGACTGTCGTTTTTTTGGGATGCATCGATAATTCATGTATGGCCTGTGGCTGTTCATCACTCCAGATGCGACAGTTTTGCTTGTTTACGTATCCGTTCAGCAAGAAATGAGCCTCATCGCTGAACACAATTTTTCGATAAAACAGCAGATTTTTATTGAGCTTTTACAAGGCCCATTCACCAAAAATTAGACGTTGTCGTAGGTCAATCGGCTTCAATTCTTGCGTGAGTTGAATTTTATAGGCTTTCAAACCCAAACCGAGGTGTAAAATTTTCCTTGTGGTTGAGTAACACCTTCCCAATCGCTGAAAACGGCGACGAATTGACATTTCACTATCGTCATTAACACTGGTCGCTACGGCTGCAATATTTTCTTCGGTACGCACCCTGCGCATGCGAGTCAATGGTTTTATGTCTAACAATGTAAATTTGATACGAAATTTGGAGACAACAGCACGAATTGTTGATTCAGCACGTCGATTATGACGACCATAAAATGGTCGTATCAAACGATGCACATTTGTCACAGAGCACGAATTTTGAATTTTGAAATGTCAACGATTTACAATCGTTGCTCGTTTATTAGACTTTCCATGATGAAATGGCAGAGTATACTGTACGCTTTTCATTTCGACAGATGACGTTTGGACGCCAACCAGTGCTGCCAACTTGAAAAACTTAAATCTTAAAAAATCACCCCATAGTTGAGAGACTCCAGAAAATGGCACAAAAGGTGTATTTAAAGAAGAAAAATTCCGCAAAATAGATAAATTTCCAATAAAAAAAATGGTTCTTTCTTCCTTTTCCATTTTCCACAGAGAAAAAAGTGCTAAAATTTATCAATTCCAGTTAATATCAGAAAGAATTTAATTACAAATCTTAAACAATTAATTTTTCAAACTTTTTCCCCATAATTACTATTCAGCTGTTTACCTGAAGTCCGGTCTTTGATTTCTTCATTCAGCCACATTTAGTGTGTAGATCAGTTTATTTTGTTAGTGACAGTTTACATACAATGGTGGCAAATATGTACCTATTTAGTGGTTTCAAAACCACCTGTTTGGCAAGGCTGTCAGCTGTTGATAACCTGTCATCTGTAGTGTTATTTATTTAGTGAAAGATTTGCCATTTACGACTGTGGATTACTTAACAACTTACCACAAAAGTGGTGATTCAAACGTGAGCTTTCAATCGAACAGAATTACTCGGTGATTACGTTAACAAGTAAAATTGTCGCATATAAGACTCGAAAAATTCAGAAGTGGTTGTGGAAAAGCTATTGCATCCGTAAAATGAGCCTGTTTGGCGCGCTATACAGTCTGCAGGTGTCATTAAGCCGTATTTTTTTTTTCAAAACTCCCTCAAAAGGATCCACTGCTGTGGCATTGGCCGCAACCAACAATGTCATTTAAATGACATTGTATTTTTTCGTATATAATGCGAAGGTCCAAGCATTATAATGAAATAAAAGCTTCATCGAAATCGCAGCTTTATTTGTCGTTTATTTAACTTCACTTAAAAAAGAAATGTGGATAGCTCTCACAAGTATATTTTCTATTTATCATATTAAATTTGGGCGAAAAAATGCATTTGAACCCACTTTTCCTTTGCATTTGTTTGGCAATCTTACAAAATATTTTTACAAATGTTAACTTAATTTTTCTTTGATTTTAAAGTGAAACGAAAAACGTCATGGAGAAATTATTTTACAGCAATTAGTACAGAATTGAATTTAGAGGTGGAGGCAAAGCAATGTAAATATTCAAATGAAACAAGGGTAGGTGCGAAACCGGAAGTGCCCCGAAGTTAGATCGAACTGGAATGTATGCACGCACCAAAATATGCTACCGTCAGCAGTATCGCTGACTATATAATTGGTTGTTGGTGGAAATGGTGCAAGTGAGCCTTTTATGCCAAATATGTCGGCACACACCGATTATTCAACGAAATACTTTGCAAGAAATGCGCCAACTATTTGAGCGATTCCTTAAAAAGTACAGGAAGTTCCAAAAGAATGATTATAATAGTTCAAGTTTGCTGCGTGAACACAATGATCCCCAGAGACGTTGGCGGTAACCTGAATTCTCGGCAATTCAGTTGCTATAGAGTGTACCTCGGGATCTAAACGACCGTTTTCTATCCGAGAGTTTTACAAAAACTTTGATTCAGCCGCTTTTGCGCATAGAAATATTCGCAGAAATATTCGCGGTTTTTGACACTTACATGATGAGACAAGCATTTCTCTCATTCGAATATGGGTCAAAAAATTTGAAGAAACTAGTATAACACTGGTAAAGTCAATATAAAGGCGACCAAGCTGATCAAGAACGGTAAAAAACACGGAGAGTACTAATCTGTTCGTGACTATCCAAAACTTCCAAGCACATGGTGGCGCACCAATTGTGCTACAACAACAACTTCAATTAACTTTTTTCTTAATCAATGTATTTCATATATTTTTTTTTTATTTATTGTACAAAAAATTCAATTTTATTTTACACAGAGTGTCCGTCGGGACACTCCGCCATTTTGGTAAACATTAGTCTTGACAGTTCATATTTGGCAGTTGTAAAGTAGAAACGTGGCAAATTTATTGTGGAAAAATATTCGATAAACTAATGTGTTTTAATCGTTGAAACATTTTATCGAAATCAATCATCGATTACTGTCACGATGAGAAAGTTACATGAAATTTTTGGGAGAAACAACATACCTACAAGACGCACTACTTATCGTGTAGTGAATGATGTCGAAGAAAGAGGGCTGTAGCTGATAGGGCCAAGCATGGACCGTACTGCAAGATCGGCTGAAAACATTACTGCTGCTCAAGAAAGTGTTCAAAAGAATCCATCAACTTCAATTCGATGCCGTGCTCAGGTGCTTGGTCTTCAAAGAAACACTTTGGTCACAATTTTGCACAAGGATTTGCATTTGTTTCCATTTAAGATTTAGTTGACACAAGACCTTCTTCCACAAGACCACTTACGCCGCCGTAAATATGCCAATAGGATGTTACAGCTCACCCATGACAACTCCGATTTTCATGAAAAAAATCATAATGAGTGACGAGGCACATTTTCATTTCAATGGGTATGTGAATAAACAAAATGGTCAGTTATGGGCAATGTAAAACCCTCAAATTATTCATCAGTCACCTTTGCACCCATTAAAAGAGACAGTCTGGTGTGGAATTTGGTCAGGAGGAACCATTGGATCTTACGAATGGACGACATCGTGATAAGATTGAAAACGTTTTAACGGCACAACTGCATGCTTTGGGCTTGATTAACATGTGGTATCAGCAAGATGGTGCCACATCGCATACAGCCAGGATTACAATGCATTTACTGCGAGACATCTTTCCACAACAAGTTATTTCACGAAATGGTGACGTTGATTGGTCTCCACGGTCGCCTGATTTGACTGTTCCAGACTTCTTTTTGTGGGGATATCTGAAAAGCAAAGTTTATACCAACAAACCAGAAACGCTCGAGTAACTCAAACAATGTATTCGTGATGAAATTAATGAAATACCGCGTGAAATGTGTGACAATGTAATGAAAATGTGTGAGAATGCTCAAAAGGGCTCGCATTTGTGAGGCTAACAGAGGCGGACATTTATCTGATCTTGTATTCCATACATAATTGCTGACACTAAATAAAACATTTATCAATATAAGATCCATTCTCTTTCATTTAATCAAAAATTATAAACAAACAAAGTAGTATATCTTTCCGACGGACACCCTGTATAATTAATTGGTTTTGAGAAATACGACCCCCAATGCTCATTTGCGCATATGCGACTCCTGATCAGAGAATTATTCATTGCTGGCTCGCCTCAATTATTGTTTTAATGGACTGCTTCAATTCAGTCAAATTCCTTGGATTCGTTTTGTACACCACTTGCTTGTCATAACCCCATAAAAAAAAAGTCTGGTGGAGTCAGGTGAGGTGGCCTTGAGGACCAACGGAAAGTGGAGTCTCTGGGTCTTAATTTGTTTTAGAATTTTCGTTAGAGCTCCGCTATCACCGGTCTGGTTATGTGTGCAGTTGCTCCATCTTGGTAAAACCAAATGCAGTTAAAACAAGTACATCTTTGGGGCAGTTCTGGATAAAAAAGGAAACTCCTTCAACAACTTTAAATAACGGCCCCTGTTGACAGTCGACAGTATCACGATTCGTGTGGCATCCTATACTATAAATGTATGTAAACTATCATTACACCACATTTGGCACTAAGAGCTTAAGCTTCATTCCTGGAAAATTTAATTGCCGCCAAAATTAAATCCCCAGAATGACAGCCAGTGGCAGTTGAGCGCTTTTCCATGTTTGCCAGCATCTTGCTTTCGAATGAACCACTTTTACGTCTTAATGGATGCGTAAATACGCCGAACCGTCGTTACTGAAATGCAACTAATAGGAAACACAAGCATTAGTGGCACTTTCATTCGCCAAAAGTGACTATGTAGGTTGCGATATCATCGCGAGAAATTATCAG
Source organism: Philornis downsi (assembly GCA_019455685.1). Taxonomy (NCBI): domain Eukaryota; kingdom Metazoa; phylum Arthropoda; class Insecta; order Diptera; family Muscidae; genus Philornis; species Philornis downsi. The sequence goes on from JAHXMU010000205.1 coordinate 457,658, forward strand.
TCCTTGCATAAACCACGTTTACCACAATTTTCTTCAAGACTTAAGAGAACATATCGCGTCACAAATTGACAGCCGTCACAGAGTTCACCTGACGAATTATCATTAGAAATTTTGTTGTTCGCTTAAATCAGTTTGCTTAAATTACCAAATTGTTTAATAAATATTTTTCCGATAAAGTGCTTACTTCTTTTTGTCGTTCCATCAAACACAAACTTTTCTTTTGGGACAACTTATATGAGAATTGGGACGGTTCCTTCCAATATGTATTAACTGTCATTGTGTATTGCTCTTGATTAAGAAACATAAATACCTACTACTCCAGAGTGGATTGATCAAGCCTTGTATGTCCAAATGTTTCTTTACTACTAGACCGAGTTCCACCAACAGAGAACCCGCAGCTCGCAACGGGCCAGATACAAAGAAATGTCTGGACTGCTCTTTCCTCTCTATTAAAATTTTGTTTTATTTTATTTTGTGATAACCACGCCCACAGTTTAAACTGTTCCGCAGACAAGGCATTTGAAGTAGAACGTTTCTTTCCAGTTTATGTCGCTTACCGCTATACATTGATTTTAGTTATTTTGCGAAAGTTAAAATACCTGAAAAAAATTCTATAAAGTATGTCTGTATTTTTTGATTTGCAGAATTTTCGGGTCACATTCTAGGGAAAACTGAAAATGAAAGTAGACGAACATGCCGCAAATTTCCGCCCAAGAAATCCCTTAATCTCTAAGAAATCTTTTAATATCCATTAAGCGATGTCCGCCTGGTTGGTTGAAACAATAACTTTTGCAAATCTCTATGAAGCTTCTTAAAAAATTTGGCCAGACCGTAACGATTCACCGGGAATGAATTTTTCCCCTTTAATTCTTAATTCGCTGTCTGCAATATCATGATATTTTGTCCATTGCATTTCTTTATAATGGTTGGTAGAATTTGAAAAGATCAACCGATTAGTCACACCCATGGCAGGATGGTTAGTAGACAGACTGTTGTTCGCATGATTGAGGGTTGGATCCCCGATATAGCCATCTATCATATTTTGAGCACCGGTAATCTCGACGTGTCTAACGAGCACTACGAGTAATCGAGCAATAGACAAGTCTAATAAATTCTTTTCAAAGAATTTATATGGGGGTTCGATCCCCGATATAGCCATCTACCATATTTTGAGCTCCGGTAATCTCGATGTGTCTAACGAGCACTACTAGTAATAGAATAATAAACAAGTCTAACAAATTCTTTTCAAAGTGACATTAGGAATCACTGTTGAAATGTAAATTCCATTGAGTGAGCTCGGAAATAGCCTAGAGTAAGCTCACCGAATGTGAAAAACTCTACCAAAGCTTGTTCACGATATAAAAGAATTCTTTTTTTTTCATATTAATTAATATTCATATACGGAAAGAAATTTACTAAGTAACCTTTCTCCTCCTTCTCCTAGTACAATCCAAATAACCAACTAAACACATATATCCTTAACTGAATTCTTGAATTCAGTTAAATTTGGCACACATCATGATATTAGTAAACTTAGTTTCAAATACCACGTTTCAATTTCAATCAGAAGAACTGACTCTGGCTTAAAGCCCAATAAAAGTAGCAAAATTTGAACTTTCTGAAGTCCTGTTTTTGGGAAAGATAAAGGGACCACAGACTTTTGCTAAACTTACTAACTTGTATACGTGGTACCCTAAGATGCTTGGTAGTGTAATCTATTTTCATTCCCGGTGATAAATGCGTAATGCGGGTTTAATTACATTCGATACGGTACAATCGAATGATAGATTCGTATTTACAAATACATAAGTTAAATAAGGTAATTTGTGTGGGAGGCACCAGAGAGGGCGTGGTCATTTCCTCAAATTTTTCACATTCTATCCGGCATTAAAATGTAACATAATTGACGAAAACAAATTTCGATATAGCGGTCAATTCTAATGGAAGGGCAACTTCGCCCATTTTAGTTCTCAGAATTTAGATTACCAAGCGCATGACACATCGCAAATTTGATCAAATTTGGTACAACCGATTGAAAATTATGAAGGCAAAAATGTAGGTGTTAAACCGGATATTTGAGAGGAAGGTACTGGAAGGGGTGTGATTAATTGACCGATCTTTACGCGTTATTATAGAGAATTGTAAAGCGATGTAATGGATAAAAAAGTAAACTACATATTACAAACTTGGTCAAATTTGGTATTACTTGACCGATCTTTACGCGTTATTATAGAGAATTGTAAAGCGATGTAATGGATAAAAAAGTAAACTACATATTACAAACTTGGTCAAATTTGGTACAACCGGTTGGAAGTTTTGAAGGTAAGAATATAGAGGTAAAGCCGGCTATTTGTGTGGAAGATACTGAAAGGGGTGTGATTACTTGACCGATTTTTACGCGTTATTATGGAGAATTGTAAAGCGATGTAATGGATGAAAAAGTAGACTACTACAGATGACTGATCAGAAATTACAGAAGATCGACTGAAATTCAGAAAATCGTTCAATTGAAATGTGTTGCGTAAGCCCTGCTGTGGCAAACGTTCAACGTGACTAAAATTTGATCACGTTCAGTGCAACGGAAAAGAAAATAAGAATTTAAAAATATATATATGGGTTAAATAAGTCATTTGTATGGGAGATATCCGAGAGAGCAGGGGTTTAACGGTCGATTATTTTCAAATTTTAACACGAATTGTAAAATAATACAAAAAAGAAAATTTTGAGAAATTATAGGTCTCCAGTGAGAAGTTACAAGAAATAAAGAGAATTCTGGTTATTCGGTCCATTAGTGTAAGAGGTAGTGGAAGGAGTGAACTATATAACTTATTTATAATTGCCGTATACGATTTGGCAAAGTTTTAAAAAGTTCCGTAAAGATTTACGTTATCATGTTTAACAACTGGCCACTTATTGGAATCACAAAAGCATGAAACGCATTTGGTCAAAAGATAATCAATACTTTAACTAAATTTTTCTGAATGTTACATTTTTGTAATATCAAATAATATAATATATCATTCCTCCGAGTGAAGGTGCAACGAAAATATAGTACATTTCTATGCCCCTTCTGGCAACTGAATGATTTATCAAAATTTTATTTTCCCAGTAATCTGTAATTCGTAGACTGTTATGACATACTCGTACATAAAAATTACTTAATTTTACCCGCATATTCCTGGATTCATTCACGAGGGCGGTCGCAAACCTAGCCGACCTAACAAAGAAGACGCAAACAAGTTGGAAAGAATTTTCTTAATTTTTTAACAAAATCTGCATTCAGCTTGATACACTTTGCCAACGATATTCAATAGCTTCTATGCTCTTTCTACAGTAATAACCGTTAAACTCCTTAAAGTGCAAATCAACCGTAGACTTCACGTCTTCATTGTTGGCAAATCTTTTACTACCCAGTCTTTTTTTAAGTTTGGAAATAGAAAATAGTCCGAGGGATCTAAATCTAGCGAATGAGATGCGTGATGAAGCAATTCCAACTTTAATTCATTAATTTTGAAGGCAGCAATGTAGATGTGTGAACTAGAGCTTTGTCTTGATGAAACGACACTTTCTTTTTCAACAAATGTGACCTTTTTTCTATAATTTTATCATCTAAACGCTGCAGTAAATTAGCATAATTTCACTGTTGATGATTTTTTCTTTCTGAAGATAATCAATAAAAATAATTCCATGCGCATTCAAAAAAAAAAAAAAAAAAAAAAAAAACTAAAGCTATGAACTTGTCCGCAGATGGAGTCGTCTTCGCCATCTTTGGACACGTTTCTCCTATTCAAGTTTACTGCTTCGACTGTTCCTTTGCCTTAGGTGTGAAGTGGTGAATTCATGTCTCATCCATGATTAAAAATAGATGCAAAAATTTGGCTTTATCACATATGGCCAAACACCCTCCTGAAATATCTTCACGACGCTGTTTTTGCTCTATTACAAGCAAGCGCGGCACCCATCTTGCGCTCAGTTTTCTCATTATCAAATCTTCGGTCAATAAACGACGTACTCGTATAGCACTTATTTAAATGCCTATCACTTTTGCTAATTCTTGCACCTTCAGCCAACCAATCCAATCATCCAATATCATTATGTGGATTTTCTTCCACGAGTCTGGCGTGGATACTTCAATTGATCGACCACTGGGGCATTCGTCTTGGCAGCTTCAAGACGGCCTCGTTTAAACTCTGCTACCCAATATTTTACATTCGTAAACGAAGGAGTAGACGTTCAAAGTGGAGTCTAGCTCGGCTTTAATATTGATTGAACTAAGATCTTTCGAATGGAAATATTGAATTACATAACGGTGACCAATTTTTTCAATGTTTACAAATTCATTGAGATCGTTTACTTTTGATGGCCTAAATAAAAATATTATACTAAACAACGTGGCACCTTGGAAATTAAAACACATGTTTAATATGGTTGCCACTTTTCACCAAAATTCCATTCTTCCAATTACTGGCACCATCTATACGTCAGGTCGGCTAGTTTTGGGACCGCCCTCGTATTTCATTCAAGCAAGCATCTAGTGTTTAGTAATCTCATTTCTACGGAAGAACATCGTTTGATTTAACACGATTTAAGGGTACCACCAAAGTAAATACGCCGATTTAGTAATAATCAGTGATTATCATATAAATTTAGGCAGACGATTCAAAAAGTTGTAATCTTGCCCTTCTTGGTGCGCTTTAATTGGTGACATTTTTGATAAGAGAATAACTGTTTACACTTTTGTGTCAACGCGAAAGATACTCGTGACTGGGATGACCAGAGTTTTCATTATTCTTTGCTGATATGTGATGCCCAAAAATCCTCATTTTCAGATGCCAAAGAATCTTATAACAATCAGTGCGGTAGTTTTAGATTTCTATAATTATAAATCCTTTTCCATCTTCGCATATGAATCGTATCGTCCAGCCCCCTTTTTGCCAATTATACCATCTTTTCTTTCCTTAGCCTTGGGCGTTGGTACGCTACCTCCTGCTAATAGTGGGTTATGAGTATAGAACAAATAATGGAGGCAGGTTTAATGTCACTTGGTTGTGACGCAATATGATTTTTGTAGCCAAAATTATTCTGAGAATGAATTTAAATTGCAATAATCGTCATCTTTCCTACATCCTCATGCAATACTAATATCATATCTAAATTATATCCTATCTATTGCATTCATTTTCTCTCCTATATGTCTGTTGTGTTTGTCTATCTCTTCTGCACGTCCTTTTGAAAGTCTAAAAGTTCTATAAAAAGTTAAAAGTTAATGGCAATTTCGAACTCCTACATAGGCTAAACATGACTACTTGTACGAAAAAGAATTTCTAATAAATTTCATATTTAACTTAATAATACCCAGAGATTTTATCAGCTCCTTTAACATGCCTTAGCCACTTGGGCCAAAACGTATGCAAGCCATCGTCTGAGGCCACATCTTATCTATATATCTCCTCCTCCATTGTATACCGGGCGAGGAAATGGCCGTTACCTCAGTCTGAGTTTAAGTAAAATTTATGGTTTTAATATAATTTTTCATCGGCACTTTACTGCAGTGGTTTTTCATTTTCATTTCTCGTTATCGTCCTTATTGCTGTTGGTGTTGTCGCTGGTATTGCTGTTGTTGTTGTTGTTATTGCACATGTACTAACTGACCACTACATCCCAGAGATGCTGATAAGAGCGTCGAAGCCTTTCAACATGTGGCAGCCAGAAGTCCAGACACGCTGCGCTCTGTTCCGCACATAATAGCTTACACTCGTATGCTGGCCATAGTTTAGCAATTTCGGTCGACGTTGACGCCCACTCGAGTAAATGGGAGTTGCAAGGAGCGCAAAACTAATTGTTGGTTAACATAGCTACTTGTGCCAGTGCAGGCGTATGTGATATGTGCGTGCGTATGTAAGCTAACCCACAAAGGATGGGGATTGAGGCAATATTAGTGCGAATGCATATGTCGATGTACCCATACAAGTTTTTATTGCCACATCATGGGTGATGTTGTCCGGTTTCTCAACAAAACATATCGAACTTATCCCTGCGATGGGATGTGTGTGTGTTTGCGTAGGATACAAAAGCATCGTCAGACACTTAGTAAAAAACGTCCAAGTCACCCTGAATCACGTGCAACGTTTTGTTTATATTAGATATTAAAGAATACCACTCAAATTTCGATTTATTCTGCCATTGCGCTTGTGACTTTTTTGGCATGACGTCAAGCACAGTGCAAAATGTTGAAACAATTAAAAAATAATAGCAAATTCCAGTTTGATTAACTGAGATGGACATATTTACTTATAGGATAGGTGGAATATCTGTTTTCCTATTCATTTTCCTTTATTGAATCTCTCGTTTGAAATTCACAATAAATATTCAAACCTTAATCCTATGCTAAACTATAGTATTCCGTCATTGCCGGATCATATTTTTGGTGAGCTGAATTTTGTATCACCGGACCAAGTGTAGCGTGTCTTTTGTTTATAACCGGGTATTACCGGGAAAATGTCGAAGAATTTCAGCGAGTGGGTTTGAGAAGGAGGACAAAATCGATATATCTTTGGCCACAACCCGTAACAGCCTAACTCGAGTTAGGACACAATTGAGTTATTAGCATAATCGTATTCAGCGTATCTAAATTTATTTGCTCTAAATTTTTCATGTTTGTATCTCTTCTAGGAAGTCAATTAATCCTAAAAAATCTAATAGTTTAAGTTATTTTTCTAAATGACTGTTTTGGCATAACTGCCTCAGTCAATTTAGGATTACAACAAATATAAACATTATTTTTTCATCATTGCCTAAATCAACTTAAGTCGTTTATCAAAAAAAAAAAAAAAAAAAAAAATAAAGAAACAATTTTATTTTCCTAACTTGAGTTAAGCTCTTATTCCGAATTACAATTTCGTTTTTTGATAAACATAAATTGAGTTAAGGTCTTTCTTTTGACTGCGAGAATAAACAACTATTTTTTGTTAATAACTGAGTAAAGAAATTCGTTTCCAAAGTTTTCCAAAAAACACCTTCTCCTGATTTTCAGTGAAGATTCAAAACTTTAAACTCCTGTACTGAAAATATTGAAAAACAGACTTAGGCTGTTATGGGTTGTGACCACAGATATATGACCTGCTAAATTTTCTTATTTGGCGATGGCGGTTTCTAGGCCACTTATAAGCTTTCTGTAGGAAATTAACACTAGACCCGAAAAAAAAAATTCTTATTCATTTCATTTCATTCCATTCCATTTCATTTCATTTCATTTCATTTCATTTCATTTCATTTCATTTCA